>CM047808.1:28608116-29042032 GCA_026214975.1 Gentiana macrophylla
ATGTTGGGATTTACAATGAGGAACATGGCAGAGCTCTTGAATAAAGCCTGGAGGTTGAGACCTTCAGAAGAAGGCCACAGTTGTGATTGGAAACAAGAGGAACTTTGGGACGAGTCGTGGTAATTATCGGGAGCACCGCAATGTAATGTCAAGAAGACAAATGCTCTACGGCAGCTAAGGCCCCAAACAAAGGCACCCCTTTGTCCTAAGTGCAACAGAAATCATTCAGGGGAGTGAAAGCAAAATACTAATGGTTGCTACGTTTGCGGAGAGCCAGGGCACTTTTCTAGAGCGTGTCCAACAGAGGGAACAAGGGCAGTTCGAGCCAAGGAAGTGGTAGAAGCGGACCTAGTCGACCGGTTCGTGTTTTCACGGTTGATGCTAGAGATGCAGAACCAGAGGAAGATGTTATCTCAGGTACCTTATTGTTGTTAATTAAGATATTTTTATAGCACGTTTATTCACGCTGTAATTTTATTTAAATGAACAAATATGCACCTTAGGTATGATAATGTTAGATGATCTAGTGGTCAGAGCTTTGTTCGATACGGGAGCGTCTAACACTTTTGTGTCGACCAAGGTAGCTAAGAAGTTGAGTTTACCCTCGGAACCTTTAAGAAACACTTTGGAGATAACTACACCGCTAGGAAAGGTAACAAAGGTAACTAGGATGATACCTTAGGATGATACCTCAAGTGGAAGTTCGAGTTGGATCTTATCGATGCAAGAGCGACTTCACGGTTTTAGACTTTTCAGACTTTGATGTGATTCTTAGGATAGACTGGCTATCCGAGAATTTTGTCCACTTGGATTGTAGAGAGAAGGAAGTGACTTTTAAAGTACCCGGGAAATCAGATAAGAATTATCAGGGTAATGTGTACAAGCGAGTAAGAAGCGACATCCGATAATTTCAGCGTGTTAAGGCAATTAGAGCCTCGTCGTAAGGTTGTGAAGGATACTTGTTGTACGCAGTGGATGTGGAACAAGTGAAGCCTAAGTTGGAGGAAACTGGTAGTAAGAGAGTATCCCGAGGTATTTCCGGATGAGTTACCGGAAATATGCCGGATAGGAAATCGAGTTTGAGATCAAGTTGATACGGAGCGCATCGGTTGCTAAGGCACCCTATAGGATGGCACCGCCTGAGTTAAAGGAGTTGAAAGCACAACTTAAGGATATGCTTGAGAGGAACATAATTCAGCCCAGTACTTCACCTTGGGGAGCCCCTGTTTTGTTCGTGAAGAAGAAAGATGGTAGCATGAGGATGTGTATCGATTACAGGGCGCTGAATAATCTTACCAAAGAACAAGTATCCCTTGCCGAGGATTGATGATCTCTTTAACCGCTTGCAAGGAAAGAAAGTGTTCTCTAAGATTGACCTTAGGTCTTGTTATCATCAGTTGAAGATCAAGGTAGCAGATATACCGAAGACGGCTTTTAGTACGAGGTATGGACATTATGAGTTCTTAGTCATGCCTTTTGGACTCACTAATGCTCCATCTGCATTTATGGATTTGATGCATCGAGTCTTCATGCCATACTTGGATAAGTTTGTGATAGTGTTCATAGACGACATCCTAGTATACTCTAAGGATGAGAAAGAACATGAGGAACACTTAAGGATAGTGTTGAATACCTTAAAGGAAAATCAGTTGTTTGCTAAGTTTTCTAAGTGTGACTTTTGGTTGAAACAAGTCGGTTTCTTGGGTCATGTCATTTCTGAAGATGGTATTCAAGTTGATCCAAAGAAAGATTGAGGCGCTTGAGAATTGGCCCAGACCTACCACAGCTCGTAGTAAGGAGCTTTGGTTTGGTCGGCTACTACGTAAAGTTTGTGCAGGACTTCTCAAGATAGCTACTCCACTCACTAAGCTTCTCGACGGACCTTTCTATGCTATCAATCCTTACCGGCAGTGTACCGGGTCAAATTGTAGTGATAGAGTGATGAGTCAGGTGTCGATCCTCAGGGAAAACTTGGTAATTCACCGTGTGATTAAACACCAAGAAACTGTTATTATCTCAATCTAAGTCGCAATTTTATCATCCAACCAAACTCTAAACTAACAAACAATAAATAAAAGCATAAAACTAAAACAGATATATATAAGTATAAAAATATATATATAATCATATATATATATATATATAAGTATATATAGGTACCAAAACAATATCTAAGGGAGGGAGATAGATATTATAATTATAGACTAGCCAAGAATATGTTATTGAATCATTATATCTTTTTAGTGAAATTGGATGTGCTCGATCTTTAAGTTAAGTTAAATCAATTATACGAAACGGTGCACTCCTAAACTAAACAATTCATTCTCACACGAGCATCTGAAATTGTCATATGTCCAATCATTTGTCCAAGGTCATCCTCAAGCATGGGTCACTCCCGTTTTGTCATTCGGCCAATTTTAAGGTATGTCAATTAAACAAACGAATTAAACGTAATAATCTCTCGAGTACATATTTCAATAAGAGTTTGTTTCTCCAAACAACTCTACCCCGGTTTAGAAATCGGATTCCGTTGTCACGCTTTCACTCGGCCAATTTTACCTCCGGTCTTTCTATTAACGAGTTCATAACCTAACTACGAGGCGTCAATTCATAATTAGATTATGAATTCTTTCATATCAAGTAGCTAATTCAATACGAATATAGAAAGAGATTCATTATAACCGATTTTATTCCAATTTTAGTATAGTCATCATCCATTTCCTAAAAGATAATACTAATCCAATTTCATATCTTGGCTAGATATTAAGTTAGCCTAATATCATTATAAGTAAGATACTAATAACAACATAAATACATTAGAAAAGTTACCATTACAATCGAAGCTTCAGAGTTGTATCCTCGAAATAGCAACTCCTTTACATCAATGAGCCTTGATACATCCTCTAAGCATTATAACGATACTTTATACTACAAAGATTATTCCGGCAGAGTGCCGTTTACAGCTTTTTATTTAACTAAAAACAACAAAACGAAACTATATATAGATATAGAAGAGAGATATATGCATTGGTACACTTCAAAATGGTTGCATTTGAGGTCTATTTATAGACCATATCACTAGGCCGGGCGCTGCGCCGACTACCACCGCGCGCGTGCGCTACGATATATATTCCCTTGTCGAGATTTGTGGGCCAGCCAGAGATTTTTCTCGCAATATTCGCCTTCTTCAAGCATGCGGCCGGACATACAACATATATCGATGTTTGTAAAAACCTATCTCGAGCTGTAGACCTCAGATTGACATGATTTGATATTCGTTGAAAGCTCTTTGAAGGCCTACAACTTTCATCAAGGACTTTTTCTCTGAAAATGCCTCTAAGTTAGATCAAATGTCCGTTGAAGATGAATCACGGTAGAAACATTAGCGATGCTTAATCTGCTCAAAGTTGTTAGATTTTGGCATAATCTTTTATCCCAAAAAATCATGATTTATACTTCAAAGTATGTCATATTTTGGGATCTTGTAAACATCCGATCCTCGCAATAATATCAATGAAACACCAAACGAATCGAAAAAAACATCATTTTTATCGCTTTTATAACTTATGCATCTAATTATAACTAACTATGATTTTTATAAGTTTTTAATGCATTTATATGAAATTATACTAAAATATCATAAATATAATAATAAAAAGTCTTATAATATGATCATATATTTTTCATACATCACAACTCCCCACTTAGCTTTTGATCGTCCTCGAGCAAAATAAGCGATAATATAATTCTTCTAGATTAAATTCCTAACTTAGTAACGTATGCTGTCAACATTATAATTATATTAATTTCATCTATCTAAGATATTTAAGAAGATAAAAGTGTATATAACTTAATAAACTAGTTATAAAATATTATTTAAATGAAATTTTTCATGAATCACTTTATAAGTATAAATAAAATATTTAGAACAACTTTTAATCTCCAATTGTATGATTTATCGGAATCAATGACTAAGTCAAGTAGTTGGCAAATTGGTTTGTAACGCTCGTGCTCGTGGTAGTTGGCTAATCGAAAAGGATAACAAAGGGAAATCAAAAGAGATAGAAGCAAGTCGACGCATTTTACACCTTCATCTTCCGATCAAAAATTTCTCAATCAAGAACACTCACGACATCGTTTTCAATTTTTAACTTTAATAACTTCCAAAATAGGGTCTTTCTTTTTTTTTTTTTTTTTTTTTTTTTTTTTTTTTTACAACATAAATAAGAACTTAAGAACATAGGCATTGCTTTATCAAGATTGATCGAGTACTACTCTTTCGATCGAAAATCACAAATCCGGTTTCTTAAACTCGTGATAATTCTTGATAGTTTTGATTCGACTTTTTCTTTTCATCGATTTATATATATACCTTCATTCCCAAAGAATAGACATTTCGTGATAATACCCTAGCCGACTACTATCATCAGCAAACTTTATCTCGATATTTTATTTTTGGGTTGTCGATCAAAAACAGTAAAAGATTCCTATAATACTGTTCTTAGATTTTTTTTTTTTTTTTTCGAGAATAACCATATTTGATAATAAATCGCCTTCCAAATAACATTCATTTCAATCTCAAGATATACCAAAATTTCATGTCATCACCGCTATCCATAAATACATACTAAACTTCATGGATTTTCAAAGAAATGTAGACCATTATTAAGTTAGGGTTGGTAATTTCTAGTTAATAATAATGGCTATTTCGAGTGAGGTCTTGATCACTCTACAAGGCTGAGGTGGGGACAAAAATTGGAAATTATGTTCAGGTAGGCTTATTTGGCTCTGGTTTATCAAAGTTATGCCAAAAATCTCATCATCCCTAATCCGATTCCAATTTCATACTTTGTCTTGAAAAGAAAATTATTCTAAAATTTCATTATAATTATAAGTAACTTTTGTCTAATTTCATAAAAAAAATATTTCATAATATTTATCAAGATATATATACTTAAAATCTTATTAAAAATCTAAAATAGACATAATTAATATAAGAATAATATATCAAGATTACTTTACTTAATTAAAAATTTATTCTATCCAAATATATCATTTTTATCAAATAATTATATATTATTGCTTATTAAACTAAGTGTATAAGTATTTGATGTATTAAATTCAATTTATTTACTAACCAATCTCTACTCCCTACTTATGAATTGGCATCGTCCGATGGCTAAATGAGTAAAAATTTGGATTAGAAAATAAAATGAATTCTATCATGGTTAGATTATTTTAGGTGTCAAATAGACGAAATGCTTATATAATATAAAAGAAAACATTTAAAACATAAATTAAAAACATGCAAATATATTACAATACTAAAACACAACTTAAAACTACTAGAGTGTTAAACTAGAAAACCATAAATTAAGTTAAACTAATTTAAACTAATTTTTTAAACTAAGTTATTTTAATTTATTGTGACTTATACTAACGCATCGCACTACTTTTATTAATTTTTTATTCCTTCTTTTCTACCAACAAAGTTATCTAATTTTCACCACTTGACGATCCTCCCGAATATCGACCGGTAAAAGCCAACACGAGGAATACGAAATGGAAAATATTCATCCTGTCGCTTCTTTCCGAACTCTTGCCAAACGAACACATAACCTAGAAATCAACCATCCAAATGGTAAAGGATGATAATTCGGTCTTCTCCGAACGCAAAACTCACGGTGATTTCGAATCAAGACTTCAATCTATAACACTCCAAAGAGTAATCGACAAAGAAGCATCAATTCATCATCACTAACTTCCGAGAAATTAACAGTTGGATAAACACGTGAATTGATGAATCGCCTCCACGTCTAAGATGGGGAAGCAAAGCAATCGTAGAGACATTTTGATCAATATCATAATTGTAGAACAAGAGTGGACAAGCTTCCGAATATTTTGTAATAAAACTCATTAATGTATCCAATCTCCATTGGTACTCAAAATGACTGGGTGAAGTTTGGACCGTGGAATCAAGAAAATTTGATTTATGTTGGTGGAGGTGAAAGGAACAACAACTCCTCTCATCAGAATGCAGATCGTGTTAACGACACAAGATTAGCTTCGATAAAGATCAATAGAATTCTCTTACCACAAGAACATTAATCCTACCTCTCGGCATACGACAAAAATAGTCCCACCCATCTATATCCATCCTCGTAAATGCCCAGCTTGTCAACCTTTCTAAAATTTAAACCTCTCTCAATCAACACCGTGATTGATTGAAATTACTTATATAAGGGTTGTGAACCAAGCATACATAGGCTCGTAAGGGATTTGATGAAAAATGGATTTGGAATGACAGTAATTTGGTGTATGTGAGGTGAATAATCTGTACGGACGAACGATCGGACATTTTAAACTTTTTATAGCAAGAGAATTAAAGGCAAAGGAAGGGAATGAGCATTTTAGAATGTCAGATCTGTTTCCTTTTATAGACAAAGCTTTGATGAAATGGAAATATCCTGAGAAGATCCTCGCAGCTTACTACACCGGGCGCGCAAGCCGACACCAACCGGCGCGTGCCGGTCAAATAGTGCTCACCGAGATATTTCAATTTCTAGCTTGATCCGGATTTATTTTTTCGACAATAGATTCTCGTGATATTTCTAACACGTGGGGAAAAGATCTAAAAACATCCGAAAACTACGAAAAAGATAACAACGTAACAACGTGCACTACCCCGAGAGTGCATCAAACGTTTAACGTATAAAACAAACATAACAAAAACTAAGTCAAACCAAAAAGTAGATAGTTAAATAACAGAGATAAAATCACTCGCCCTCATCATAGTTAAGATCGATGTCACCAAAGTAGGTCGCATCGAGATGATGATGATCCAAATGTAGATAGAAACGAAGTAAAATCAGCTCCTTGCGATCGCGGTCGTATGAATACCATAATCGAATCATTGTGGATCCGATATGTAAGTTCGAAATGATGTCTCGATCCTCATTGTCGACATAGAAACCGATCCTCAAGACCAAATGAACCAAATCCTCTTTGTCACATCTCGCCATGTGAAGTCACTCCTCCCATGCCCAAGGATGTCCCTGGTGTACTGTAAACATACCACCCTCGTCCTATGAATGACGGCGTATAGTCCCGATAAATAATAAGGTGGCGGAATCGGCGGAATCCAACTGGCATAGTATATGGGTCAGCCGACTATAGGGGTGTCCCAGCGTAAATCTCAAAGAAATCTAGATCAAACTCACTCATAGCATCCCGAAATCCTCTCTCGACCAACTCTAATGTCCTCAGCCCAATGTCTATTCTCGCTTCACAGTTAAAGCTATATTAGCATCGATTCTAGCCTGAGCTTGAACTAAATGTGAAACATAGCCTCAACTTGACTCTCTTGTGGGTCGATGTGGACTGCTCAGTGGTCTAGGTACTTGAGTGTGAATAGGAGGTGGAGGTTGTGGTTGTTGTCACGCCGACGATTAGGATTATTGTAATTTATTACTCCAAGAGGTAAGGCTCTCGATTTAAGACCAATGGGAGGAATGTAGGAGACACTGATTCTATCCGAGGGTAAGACAGGGGACTTCTCGCAAGTTCACACAAGGCGCAGAAATGAGACTAGGAAACGGAGACGCCCCTCGATAACGAGTCCTTGCAAACTCACAAGCCTTAGAAAAGATCAATTTCCCAGATCTATAGGAATATCATTAACCATGGCCCAAGCAATAACTACTTCCTCTCGAACCAAATGCACAAACATGTGTGGAAGGACATACATTATGGCCTAAGAACTGCTTTTATTGCCCGTATGTCCCTAATACAATTCCCATAAGCAAACCTATTTTCTATCCATTCAAAGTGGGGTCAAAGGCTTGTTGGGCTTCATAAGCTTTGGTTTGTAGAGCCATAGGATGTTCTAAACCCCATACATTATGATAATCCTCCTCTTACCGTATATCGTTAAGCCATAGAATACATTAATCATAGCAGGTAAAAGTAACATTAACACTTCTTAGAGGGATATAGGTCATCTCTCAACCGACAAGATCATAAGTAGATAATACTGAATAAAACTCTGATACCATAGAAACGTTAATCTTATCTTTCCTATCCATAGCTACATCCAACCATCCTCTATCCTTGAAAATTTCTTTCACTTCTTTCCCAATCTTCGAAAAATCAATCCCTCGTTCTAACCAAACCTTACTTTTACTAAAGTACTCATCATGTGCCCGCTTAGCTTCTGCACTAGCGGTTTTCTCAAAGGTTAAACTTTTCTCCCTTTTAGTTAAAGGTCTAGTTTGAACTACCGGTACTACGATTGGTACTTCATTTTTTCCTCTTAGGGTTACTTCTAGATGATGAGGCCATCTACGATAGTGGTATGACAAAACAACAACACAAACAAACAACACCAACAACAAGAACAAACAATTACTTAGGCTATAAAATCAAAATAAATTCAAAATAAATTCAGAAAATTAACTAAAATTTGAAATATTTGAAATATATATATATTATTACCTTAAGAAGCTAGAATGAAAAGCTTAGGTCGCCGGAATTAATGGGGTCGCCGGAATGAGAGAAAAGAGAGCCTTGAGTTTGCCAAGCTTCAACTTTTTCCAATGGGTTTCTTTTTTATGATTAAGTTGAAGAGAGGAAGAGAGATTAACACTTATGTGATGTTTGAGTGAAGAAAATTGATGGAAAATTGTTGATTTTTGAGGAGAAGAGAGGGAGAAGTCGGGATGTTCTTCAATTCGAATTGAGGGTATGAGAAATGAGGAAAGGGCGCATTTTTAGGGTTAAGTGTGTACACACCGGCGGCGTGCGGTAGTGTACCGGCGCTGTGTCGGTCACATAGTCCCCAAAAAACGGAATTTTTGTCATTTTTTGTGTAATAAGCTCTAATTATATCACATAAAAATCATTTGATGTTAATCCTATGATTTATGTTATATAATCTAAGTTTAATACGATTTTTCTATATAAAACTTGATAAAATATAAAAACTAATATAATATTGAAATCACATATTTTTGATATAATATACCTACTTTACATGATAAAATAGGTTTATTATAATTTTTCATAAAAATATTTTTCTTTTTAAGTTTAGAAAAATAACTTTAAAAATACGAAATTTAATTAAAATTTGAAAAATTAAAAACACACACTGAAATTCTTAGGATTTTTTGCTAACTCCCTCAATCTCAGATCCTCAAGATTGTTATCATAACGGTCCCTTAACCTTTCTCCTAGGAGTGATGCGTTTGAATTATCTCTTTGTATTCCCTCGGGATTTTCGGATAACCACCTAATCGTTCCCTTCTTAATAACATTCAAACACTCATCCTGGATATGGTTGTATTTCTTCCACACTGGCCAGATGTTCCATTTTCCCACAGATTCTACACTTCATTAAAAACCTTGCTCTTCTTTTTATTGCACTCCTTGAATTTCCATTACAAAGTTCTCTTTCTCTGACTTCGATTAATAATTCCTTATTTAATTTAGAAACTAAGGCTTCTATCTTAAAGGCGACATCCTTATTTAGACCTAATCTTAAAAGTAAAATAAAAACTTTTATTCTATCTATGAAAGGCATCCAGGTTCTTTTTACGCCTATCCGGTAAAAGACTAAAATACTTTAAAATGCATATTAAAAGGTAAAATTAGAAAGATAGTACCTGTAATCGGCCGAGTTTAAAATTTCGCTTCTCAATTCGTTGGAGGGTCGATAAGTAATAATACTTCTTCGCTTGAGGTATCCTTCACTTCCACGAACAATTTCACCCTCGTGTCCATTGGCTATAAAAGTTGTTTTTCCATCGCTTAGTTCAATGACTCTGCACTTATAGATTTTTGTTACGCCATATGGACTCGTCCATCTAGATTTAAGCTTTCCGAAACAACTTCAAACGTGAATTATATAAAAGTACTCGATCACCTATATGGAACTCACGCCTATAGATTTTCTTATCATGAAAAGCTTTGTATGCTCCTTGTAGATTCGAGCATTTTCATAAGAATCGAGTCGAAATTCTTCTAGTTCTGTTAACTGAAGTAATCTATGATCACCGATAGCTTTAGGATCAAAGTTTAGAAATTTAATAGCCCATAAAGCTCGGTGTTCTAATTCAACAGGGAGATGACAAGATTTTCCAAATACTAATTTGTAAGGAGAACAGCCAATCGGTGTTTTAAAGGCTGTTCTGTATGCCCATAATGCATCATCAAGTCTTTCGCCTGGGCTTTTTACGATTCGAGTCCACTGCCTTTCCACGATTCTTTTAACTTCTCTATTAGATACCTCTACATGTCCACTAGTCTGCTGTGGATGATAGGGTGTTCCAAGTTTATGAGTTACACCATATTTCTCAATTACCTTAGTAAATGGTCGGTTACAAAAATGTGAACCTCTATCACTAATGATAGCCTCGGAATGCCATATCGCGGTGAATATATTCTTTTAAGGAACCTTAGCACTACTCTGGTATCATTAGTGGGAGAGCTTCAATTTTCTACCCATTTAGAAACATAATCAACCATTACTAGAATAAATCTTTTTCCAAAAGATATAGGAAAGGTCCCATGAAATCTATGCCCCACACATCAAATAGTTCACATTCTAAAATCGGTTGCATAGGCATTTCATGTTTTTTCGATATATTTCCCATTTTTGACATGATTCACAAGATTTTGCATATTTATATGCATCTCTATATAGTGTAGGCCAATAGAAACCACATTGTAAAACTTTGAAAGCAGTTTTCCATCCTCCATGATGACCTCCTGCCTCACGATCATGACAAAATGATAATACACTTAAAATTTCACTATCAGGAATACATTTCCTAATTATTCCATCCGAGCATCTTCGAAAAGATCCGGTTTATCCCAATAATAAAACTTTAAGTCATAAAAGAACTTCTTTTACGTTGCCAAGTCCAATGAGGTGGGATGTACTCTGCTGTGTAATGTAGTTAACAATATCCCCAAACCATGGCGAATCTTCCTTTGATGGTATTCTAGTTTTTAATAATCGCATGGTTGAAGGAGTATCTATCTTAAATAGCTTCATCCGAAACGAATCCTCGAATTTCTTTTCCTTTTCCTTCATCATTATCCATCCCGCTAGATGATCCGCTACTACATTTTCACTTCCTTTTTTATCCTTAATTTCAATATCGAATTCCTGAAGTAACAGAATCCACCTAAGAAGACGCGGTTTGGCATCTTTCTTACTTAAAAGATACTTCAGAGCTGAATGGTCTGTGTAGACTATTACCTTAGAACCAACAATATATGATCGAAACTTATCTAAGGCAAATATTACACCAACGCTTCTTTCTCAAGAGTTGCATAATTAAGTCGAGTCGTTTAATGTGTGAGAAGCATAGTAGATAGCTTTGAGAATTTTGTTATACCGCTGACCTAAAACAGCTCCTACATACTAAATCACTTGCATCACACATAATTTCAAACGGCAAATCCCTAACTGGTGCTACTAGTCTTCGTGCGAAGAGTTAATTTCGCTTTTAGGGTCTTAAAGGCTTCCATACATTTATCATCAAAGTTAAAAGGTACTTTTTTTCTAGCAAATGACTCGTGGGCTTTGCTATTTTTGAGAAATCTGCAATAAACCTTCTATAAAATCCTGCATGTCCAAGAAATCCTCTTAACGCTTTCAAATTAATTGGTGGAGGTAATTTTTCAATTACTTCGACTTTAGCTTTATCAACTTCAATTCCTCGCTCTGAGATTCTATGACCTAGTACAATTCCTTGAGATACCATCAAATGACATTTTTCCCGATTTTAGAACAAGTTGGTATCTTCACACGTTGTAAAACACGCTCTAAGTGTGATAAGCATTTATCAAAAGAATCTCCATAAACACTAAAGTCATCCATAAAGATTTCTAAGAATTTCTCGACCATATCGTAAAATATTGCCATCATACATCGTTTGAAATGTAGCAGTGCATTACATAATCCAAACGGCATTCTTTTATAAGCAAAAGTTCCATAGGGACAAGTGAAAGTAGTTTTTTCTATCTCCCCTTTGCAATGAATATTCAGAATAACCCGAATAACCATCTAAAAAGCAAGAATACTTATGTCCACTCAATCTTTCCAACATCTCGCACGATGAATGGAAGTGGATGATGATCCTTTTAGTATGATCATTCGATTTCGAAAGTCAATACACATTCGATATCCTCGTAATTTCCCTTGTCGGAATCCATTCATTTTTATCATTTTCTTTTACCGTGAAACCTCCTTTCTTTGGAACTACTTGAGTTGGACTTACCCATTCACTATCTGATATGGGAAAGATTATTCCCATTTCTAATAGCTTAATGACCTCTTTCTTAACGATTGTTTGCAAATTTGGGTTGAGGCGGCGTTGTGGCTGAATACAAGGTTTAGCTTCTTCATTCAAAATAATCTTGTGAACACAAATCTCAGGGCTAATTCCTTTGATATCTGCCACTGTCCATCCAAAAGCTTTCTTATGTTCTCTTAACATTCTTAGTAATTGATCCTCTTGTTCTTTTGTTAAGGTTGATGAAATGATAATAGGTAACAGATTATCATTTTCAAGAAAAGCATATTTCAAATTCAAGGAAGTGGTTTCAACTCGCATTCCTTGGTGGATCTTCTACAGGTGGTTTTAAACTCGGTCCTTCCATGTCCAATTTCAAATTTTGATGCCATGGATGTTTAACAAACCCTCCTTTATCTAAATAAAGGATTACTTCTTTCATTTCAGTATCATTTTCATCTTCTTTATAGATAGAAAATGCCAAACATTCTTCTAATTTATTTTCATAATCTTTAAATTTGGCATCCCACATAGTAGAATTTTTATCTATAAAAGAACATGATTCTGGTTCTTTATATGGATGGTTTATAGCTTTGAAGATATTGAATGAAACTTTATCCTCATTAACTCAAAGTATTAGTTCACCTTTTTGAACATCTATCAAAGTTCTTCCCGTAGCTAGAAATGGTCGACCTAGAATAATTGGCGCTGAATATCCTTCTTCCATTTCCATTATTACAAAGTCTCTGGGAAGTAAAATTTATCAATTTTAACCAACACGCCCTCGATTATTCCTTAGGATGTTTAATTGATCTATCTCGCCATCCGAAGGGTCATTTCAAGATTCGTAAGCTCTCCTATTCCTAGTTTCTTATAATCCTCATAAGACATGAGATTGATACTTGCTCCTAGATCACACAATACTTTCTTAAAACAGAAATCCTCCAATTTCACATGGAATAGTGAAACTACCAGATCTTTAAGTTTAGGAGGTAGTCGATGTCAAGTATTGCGTAACATTCTTCATTAAGGCATATATTCTCATATTCTTCTAATCGCTTTTTATTAGATAGGATATCTTTAAGAAACTTTCCATAGGCGGGCATGTTGACTAAAGCTTCTATAACAGGATATTGACATGAATATGATTTAAAAGTATCAAGGAAACGAGCATATTTCTTATCGCTTTTATCTTTTAATATGATCTTTCGTGGATAAGGCAAAGATTCTAAATCTATAGCCTTTGGTTCAAGTCATTTTCTTTTCCTTTCTCCTTGAATCTTTGAGCATTACTTGATCGCCAAGTTTCATTATCTTGAGATTTTTCCTTTAAAACATCCCCTGTATCAACTTTATCCTTCTCGATTACTTTTAAATCTTCCTGCTTTTTCTCCCGATTTTCTCCGACATGTTCCTTAAATAGGGTTCTCGTGTTCTTATCCATAGGATCTTTCGTAATTCTAGTGGACTTTACCCATTCTTCACCTTCAATTTCAGAGTTCAACATCATTCTGCTTTTAAGAATTCTTCGATAATTTCTTCCTCTTCATCAAGAAATTCAAGTTCGCCCTTTTCCTTTATGATATTACCATTTAAATCATTTTCTACCTCATTGTTTCTGCGTTTCTCTGCTCTAGTATCTTCACAATAATTCCTACTTCTTGTAATCACAAAGATTTACCTCTCTCGGGTTTCTTTCAAGATTACTTGGTAATCCTCCGGAGGTCTACTCGTTGTTACGCTCTCCTTCTCTACTCAAATGATCTTCCATATTCCTTAACGATGCTTCTATAGTTCTCATTCTCGTATCATGTCCACCCATAGACGTTTTCAACATAGTCATATCCTTAGAGACTCGAACCTATAGAAGTTATCATAGTTTCTATATTCGAGCTTGAGTAGATACTACACCCATCATATTTTCCATTAATTTATCCCATTTATCAACTCCTTCAAAGTTGGGTTGAACTTTGGGTGACTCGGTATAGTTTGAGTAGTATGTTGTGGATAAGATTTGAGTAACGATTGTAGGTTACGATTTGATGTATTTCCTTGATGAACTTGATTACTATATGGATTCTTATAATCGAATCGGATATGGCGGTTGTCCTGGCTTATTAGGGTTTTTCGCACCATCTAAAAGTTGGGTGCTCTCTTCTAATAGCATTAAAGGAGTTTGAATACGCGTTGTTCAAATTCCTATGTCGTTGTAAAAACTCACCTCTTCCCTTGAGTATCCTTCTCCGGTTCTTCTATCCCTAATGACACATTATCATGACTTGAGTAGTCATTTGGTATGATAGTTTTCGGTTTACAAACCCTACTAGCCTTGAGGTCGTCAAACTTCCTACCCAAATTCTCCAAGTGTGCTAGAACTTCCAGATTCGATGTGTATTCTCCCGCAAATGCTACTTTCTGGTGCTAGAACCGGTTTCCCACATTCTGTTATTTTTGGAAATCTTTCTATAGCATCGTAAACTATTTGGGCTTCACTCATCATTAATGAACCACCACATGCATGATCTACATCCGCACGTGAATCTTTCCTTAATTTACGACGTAAAAGTTGGATTTGCATTTCTAAGGAATAACCATGATCGGGACAAGATCTTAGCAACTTTTAAATCTTTCCCACGCATTCCCAAGCCGCTTTCTTCAGATCCTTGTCTAAAGTTGGCAATTTCGACTTTTAATTCCAAATTTCTACCCGAGTAAAATATCGCTTTAAAAACTCGGTTTGAATTTCCTCCCAACTAGTCAATGAATGATGTGGGAGTGACATAAACCAATCTCGTGCTCTTCCTTTTAAAGAAAAAGGAAACATAGACATCCTTGTTAATTCACGATGAGCACCTTGACTTTTGGTCAGTATTGCACAATTCTTCTAAAAGATAGAGATGGTGATGTGGATCCTCATCATCCTCTCCTAGAAATTGGGCTCTTGCGTCAATTAGACCAAAAGATGAGATTTTATTTCAAAAGTATTTGCTCCTTCATTGGGTAAACGAACTGGATTATTAGTCCGGTTTATTCTAAGTGTCCGATCACAAATAGGTCTCGGATTTGGTGGGTTATTATTACGATTGTTCTCGTTTCGATTTTGATTATTTCTATTTCGGTTATTTGGTATTGGTAGATCTGATTAAGATTTTGGCCATGCCTTGAGCATGATCTAGCCCCTTGTTCAGGTGTTTCATCAACTGCTTTCAACCATTTTTTCGTATTTTGATTTGATGATGATTCTCCGCCAGGATTTCCACCAAGATGACCTTGTTTCCTTTCGCTCTTAAGCGCTTTTCGTAAGTATCTATGTCGGGCTTATAAGGAGTAAGTGGGGCCTTACTCTTTCTCGGTCATCAACTAACTAAAACCGAAAATAGTTGAAATCGATAAAGTAAAGATTGGTAACTTACTTATTAGGTAAGTACCAACTAAAAAGAAAATAGAAATGGGGTAAGAAGAGTGTTGACTTATCCTCGAGACTTTTGAGTTAATATAAGTAGAAATCATTCGAACACAATGAATTAGCGCTGTCTCGCAACGGCGCCAAAAAGCTGACGGACCTTTTCTATGCTATCAATCCTTACCGGCAGTGTACCGGGTCAAATTGTAGTGATAGAGTGATGAGTCAGGTGTCGATCCTCAGGGAAAACTTGGTAATTCACCGTGTGATTAAACACCAAGAAACTGTTATTATCTCAATCTAAGTCATAATTTTATCATCCAACCAAACTCTAAACTAACAAACAATAAATAAAAGCATAAAACTAAAACAGATATATATAAGTATAAAAATATATATATAATCATATATATATAGATATAAGTATATATAGGTACCAAAACAATATCTAAGGGAGGGAGATAGATATTATAATTATAGACTAGCCAAGAATATGTTATTGAATCATTATATCTTTTTAGTGAAATTGGATGTGCTCGATCTTTAAGTTAAGTTAAATCAATTATACGAAACGGTGCACTCCTAAACTAAACAATTCATTCTCACACGAGCATCTGAAATTGTCATATGTCCAATCATTTGTCCAAGGTCATCCTCAAGCATGGGTCACTCCCGTTTTGTCATTCGGCCAATTTTAAGGTATGTCAATTAAACAAACGAATTAAACGTAATAATCTCTCGAGTACATATTTCAATAAGAGTTTGTTTCTCCCGAAACAACTCTACCCCCGGTTTAGGAAATCGGATTCCGTTGTCACGCTTTCACTCGCCAATTTTACCCTCCGGTCTTTCTATTAACGAGTTCATAACCTAACTACGAGGCGTCAATTCATAATTAGATTATGAATTCTTTCATATCAAGTAGCTAATTCAATACGAATGTAGAAAGAGATTCATTATAACCGATTTTATTCCAATTTTAGTATAGTCATCATCCATTTCCCTAAAAAGATAATACTAATCCAATTTCATATCTTGGCTAGATATTAAGTTAGCCTAATATCATTATAAGTAAGATACTAATAACAACATAAATACATTAGAAAAGTTACCAGATTACAATCGAAGCTTCAGAGTTGTATCCTCCGGAAATAGCAACTCCTTTACATCAATGAGCCTTGATACATCCTCTAAGCATTATAACGATACTTTATACTACAAAGATTATTCCGGCAGAGTGCCGTTTATGCCTTTTATTTAACTAAAAACAACAAAACGAAACTATATATAGATATAGAAAGAGATATATGCATTGGTACACTTCAAAATGGTTGCATTTGAGGTCTATTTATAGACCATATCACTAGGCGGGCGTGCCGGACCACCACCGCGGCGCGTGCGGCTACACGATATATATTCCCTTGTCGAGATTTGTGGGCCCGATTTGAGAGATTTTTCTCGCAATATTCGGCCTTCTCGCGCGCGTGCCGGACATACAACATATCCGATGTTTGTAAAACCTATCTCGAGCTGTAGACCTCAGATTGACATGATTTGATATTCGTTGGAAAGCTCTTTTGAAGGCCTACAACTTTCATCAAGGACTTTTCTCTGAAAATGCCTCTAAGTTAGATCAAATGTCCGTTGAAGATGAATCACGGTAGAAACATTGGGCGATGATTAACTGCATTCAAAGTTGTTAGATTTTGGCATAATCTTTTATCCCACAAAAACTCATGATTTATACTTCAAAGTATGTCATATTTTGGGATCTTGGTAAACATCCGATCTCGCAATAATATCAATGAAACACCAAACGTAAATCGACAAAAAAACATCATTTTTATCGCTTTTATAACTTATGCATCTAATTATAACTAACTATGATTTTTATAAGTTTTTAATGCATTTATATGAAATTATACTAAAATATCATAAATATAATAATAAAAAGTCTTATAATATGATCATATATTTTTCATACATCACTTACACAGAAGAATGTGAAGTTCGAATGGACTAGGGAGTGTGAAATGGCTTTTCAAACGTTGAAAAAGAAGTTGACTACAGCCCCAGTTTTGGCAGTTCCGGAGATTTTTAATAACTACGATGTCTACACGGACGCTTCAGGACAGGGTTTAGGTTGTGTGTTGATGCAAGGAGGAAAAGTGATTGCTTTTGCATCTAGACAGTTGAAGGTGCATGAGAAGAACTACCCGACACACGACTTAGAGTTGGCAGTAGTAGTGTTTGCATTAAAGACTTGGAGGCACTACTTGTATGGAGTTAAAGAAAGGATCTTCACCGATCACAAGAGTTTAAAGTATTTCTTCACACAGGAGAATCTAAACATGAGACAGAGGAGATGGTTGGAGTTCGTAAAGGCCTACGACTTGGATATTCAGTACCATCAAGGCAAAGCCAATGTAGTGGCGAGATGCTTTAAGCCAGAAACCAGTGTTTGCAGTTTCAAGCATCGAAGATGTGGCGTGAAAGGTTTGATGGGTGGAAATCAAGAGGTTTGATCGATTGAGGATCGACATTTCATGGTGCCATTGTTAGCAAGATCTGAGTTGATGGATGATATTCGGGAGAAGCAAGATGAAGACCCAGCTTTGGTTGATTTGAAGTGAGTTGCTAGAGAGAAACCTACAGTGGGTTATGTCTTGGACAAGAATAGGAACATTTGGTACCAGGATCGTTTGTGTGTGCCTAATATTGGCAACTTAAGACAGAGATTCATGGAAAAGGCACATAGGATTGCCTTTGCAGTTCATCCAGGTGCTACTAAGATGTACAGAGACTTGAATGGAAGGTTTTGGTGGCCCTCGATGAAGTTGGAAATAGCCAAGTTCGTGCCGGAGTGTGACATTTGTCAGAAAGTGAAAGCAGAGCATAGAAGACCAGGAGGAATGCTTAAGCCCTTGGATATCCCTGAATGGAAGTGGGATAAGATTACGATGGACTTCATCACCGGTTTACCGAAGACTAAGGGAGGGCATGATGCGATTTGGGTAATCGTGGATAGATTGACCAAATCTGGCCATTTCCTACCGTATAAGGTGGACCTGCCTTTGAAGAAGATGACAACACTATATCTAGATAATATAGTGAAGCTACACGGAGTTCCTATCTCGATAGTTTCAGATCGTGACTCGAGATTCGTCAGTCGGTTTTGGAAGAGTTTACAAGAAGCCTTTGGAAGCAAGTTGGATTTAAGTACAGCCTTTCATCCTCAGACAGATGGGCAATCTGAGAGGACAATCCAAACACTCGAGGACATGCTAAGAGCTTGTGTTTTGGAAGTAGGTGGATCATGGGATGATTACCTACCCGTAGCGGAGTTTGCTTACAACAACAGTTATCATGCAAGTATTGGCATGCCACCGTTTGAGGCATTGTATGGAAGAAGATGTAGAACGCCGCTGTTTTGGGATGAAGTCGGGGAAAGACAAATCACCGGGCCGGAATTGGTCGAGCAAGCTAAAGAAAGGGTTCAGCTGGTCAAGAAGAATCTGAAGGCGGCTCAAGATAGACAAAAGAGTTGGGCAGATATTAGAAGGAGACCCCTTGAGTTTGAGGTTGGTGAAAGAGTGTATCTACGAGCTTCACCCATGAAGGGAGTGAAATGTTTGGACATAAGGGAAAGCTAAGCCCGAGGTATGTTGGACCTTTTGAGGTTCTAGAAAGAATTGGACCATTGGCTTACAAGCTTAAGTTACTAGAATCGATGTCAAGGGTCGATAGCGTGTTTCACGTTTCAATGTTGAAGAAATGTCTGACGAGGAATGATGTTGAAACTACAATTGATCCGGAAATTCTACAAGATAATCTTGCTTATGATGAGAGACCGATCAAGATTTTAGACCGGAAGGAAAAGATGATAAAGAGACGGATGATTCCATTGGTTCTGGTTCCGTGGAGCAATCATTCACCCGAGGAGGCAACTTGGGAAGTTGAGGATGAAATGATCAGTGAATTCCCAGAGTTTGTGGATTTACCAGGTATGTTCTAAGTTTCGAGGACGAAACTCCTTTAAGGGGGGAAGAATGTAATATTCCGATTTTCGGGAAAGGGCAGACGTGTCATTTTGTGAAAACGAAATATTGGGTTCGGTTCCTTTTATTCGGAGTTTAAGTATTTGTTAAAAAATATATATATATATATATATATATATATATATATGTATATATTTAAGAGGAAAATCCGATTTTTATGATAAAAGAAGATAATAAGATCTTTATCTCTTTTTAGGATTTATTTTATGATAAAAGAAGATAATAAGATATTTATCTCTTTTTGGGATTTATTTTATGATAAAGGAAGATAATAAGATCCTTATCTCTTTTTTTTGGGATTTGTTATTTAAGGAAGATGAATCCCCACAATTCTAAGAACCTAACAGAAATCAAATTTTCTCCAGCTCCAATTGTCTTCTGCGTGGGAAAGAGAGGAATAGTCTGAGGGATTTTTTCATCAATTGCTAAGTCAATTCTCAACGGTTTTCAGATCATAGTAGAGCGCCGGAATCGTTGTGAGAAGGGCAACGTTTGGATATCAGTTTGTTGGAAGTCACATCGGGTTTTTTTCAGAGGCTGTTGATCTGGTTTTTGGCTTGCAATTAGGTAAGAAACTCTTCCTATGATCTCGATTCTGATTTGTGAAGTTTAGATCATGTTTTAAGATGTGTAGATGCAAGAAAGATGTGTTTTTGTTGATCAAAGGATCATAGATGTTTAGATATGTATTCTACATTTTTACTGAGGTTGATTCGATGCTAATTAGGTTAGAAACGGTTCAGAAATCGAGTTTTGACGATCTTAGCGTTTTGGGGAAAAACCAGGCGGACGGGCGTCCGAGACCTAAGAGCCGTGACGGGCGTTTGCAATAAGTGACGGGCGCCTCGAGGTTAGATTTTTGATTCAGGATGTAGCTGTTTTTTTTGGCGGACGGGCGTCCATAGGAGGTCGGACGGGCGTCTGGCCTGTTTTACCTTGTTTTTACGGTATTATCGTTCTAGTTTGGTTTCGGGTTTCATAATTATGTTATTATTGTTTTAAACCCTTATTTATGATATGATAATATTGGATAACTTGAACAAGCCTGAATTGAGCTTCTGACTCGTTCAGTTAAAACACCGAATGTACTCTTAAATGGGGTTGAAGTTCGGATCCGTCGGAAGGGCATAATAGGCTTGTGCTTTGATGAATTAGCATTCATCAATGTCTGTGTAATTGCTAGGTCTTGTTTGTGTCTGGTGCTCTAGGAAGAGAGTAGCATTTGTGAGGGAGATTAATTGAAAACACTTAGGTGGTTAGTTAATCACCCTAATAAAACACGAACTTGACTAGTAAAAAGATTAAACAACATGTCTCTCTTGGATAGACACCAGTCTATATCGCGATGTATGCCTACCTCCGAAGGTGGAAGAACTCCGTAGGTCAACAAAACCCTAAGTACGGAGGGACTCCGCTGAGATGTGCGTACTATCGGAGTCTACCTTTTCTAGACTTCGTGGATATTGGTGTAATCCACTAATATGTTGCCAAGAATATCCCCAGGTTGGATATGCGTAGTGCCCTTGAGTGCGGTTGTAACATAGATAAGTTACGTAGAAACGTTTAGTCAATTCATGTTGATGGACATGAAGTGAACCCTAGATTGAGTCGGTCACACATAAACAACTAAACTTTTAAATTATCTTTTCTTTTTAAATTATACTTGTTATCATAGCTTCTATTTTTATTAAGACGAGCAGGTAGATATTGTTTACGAGGAGGAGTTCGATGATGACGTTTGAAAGACTCATTGAAGACTTTACATTATTCATTTTGTTATTAGGCTGTTTAGACTTTTGGTCTTTCGAGACTTGTAGTACCGTTACGTTTCCTTTGGAGAATATCGTACTTTTCTTTTGGATTTCGTAATTTCCTTGAATGTAATGAGTTACATTTCCATCTTTAGATTTCTTTTCTATTCAGAGATGTTTGGAAAAAAAATTACCCGAGTCTTTCTAGCTTCCGTTTGCTTTTATTTGATACGACGTAGTAGAGGCTTATGTGTAATATTATTTATTTAATATTATGCGTGCCGAACGTTTCGATTTCCGGATAAGGACTCGGTGTCCGGGAACGGGGCGTTACAGTTGGTATCAGAGAGAAGCGTCTTTTAGGCTTCCTTCCTTTTAAGATAAGATTTTTCTAGACCTTTTAGTAATGTTCTGGTTTTCCTTGATCATCAGGATGGTGTTCACGAGAACTGGAGCGGGTGCAGAGACTTCTGGAGTTCGACGAGAAAGTCCAACACCGGTCGTAGGAGGCGGTGTTGTGAGGCAGATTCCACCACCGCAGCGGAGTTTATCACCACCACCTCACACTGCGACACCCACACCAAGGTCTCAACAAAGTTTTTCACCACGACCTCATTAGGAGCAACCTCCACGATGGCACGTGGGGAGTTCGGTTCAGTTTTCCTTGGTGAGCGATGTTCCAGCAGGTTTTGTACCACCACCGGTAAGCTACCCTCCACCAGTGAGCCACCCCTCACCACTAGTGTTTCGCCAACAGCAGCAGACCTTCTACCCACCTCCTGTAGGTCATACCCCTCGACCTACCGTACCACTTTCACCGCGTTTTGACCATCAGCAAGGTTTTGGTTACCCACCCTTTGGTTTCCAACAAGCTCAACCAAAGCATCACCAGAATTACCATCAGGGATACCACCCTTTTCAGCTTGAGCCTCAAGTGAATCCAACCTACCCTCAACAGCAGCAGTATCAGCAGCATGTACCTTTTGGTTACCCTCCGGTTCACCCACTAGTTAGACCGGCATTTGAGCAAACACCAGCTGTAGACTGGTATACAAGATTGAGAAGGAATCGGGTTGAAAACTTCTATGGGAATGTTGAACATTCAAAGGCTGAGGAATGGATAAGAAGTTTTGAGAAGGCTTTCAGGAATATACATGTTCCTAAAGCAGAGATGGCACATGATTAGCGATTAGTTTTCTTTTGGGCGCATCAGAGGCTTGGATAGATGCTATACAGAGTAGAAATGGCAAAATAACAGACTGGGAAGCTTTCAAAGCTATGTTCTTCAACGAGTACTTCCCGGCAACAGTACAAGTGGACAAGGCGAGTCAGTTTTTGAAACTTAAGCAAGGCAACTTCTTGACAGTATCTCCGTACACTAATAAGTTCAACGAGTTGGGAAGGTTCTACCCTGAACTTATGAAAGTGGAAGAAAGGAAAATGGCCTTCTACAAGGAAGGATTAGCTTATGAAATACAGTCTTGCATGTTGGGATTTACAGCGAGGAACATGGCAGATCTCTTGAATAAAGCCTTGGAGGTTGAGACCTTCAGGAAGAAGGCCACAGTTGTGATTGGAAACAAGAGGAACTTTGGGACGAGTCAGGGTAATTATCGGGGAGCACCGCAACAGAATGTCAAGAAGACAACAGCTCCTACGGCAGCTAAGGCCCCAAACAGTGCACCCCTTTGTCCTAAGTGCAACAGAAATCATTCAGGGGAGTGAAAGCAAAATACTAATGGTTGCTACGTTTGCGGAGAGCCAGGGCACTTTTCTAGAGCGTGTCCAACAGAGGGAACAAGGGCAGTTCGAGCCAAGGAAGTGGTAGAAGCGGACCCAGTCGACCGGTTCGTGTTTTCGCGGTTGATGCTAAAGATGCGAGAACTGTGAGGGCGATGTTATCTCAGGTACCTTATTGTTGTTAATTAAGATATTTTTATAGCACGTTTATTCACGCTGTAATTTTATTTAAATGAACAAATATGCACCTTAGGTATGATAATGTTAGATGATCTAGTGGTCGAGCTTTGTTCGATCACGGGAGCGTCTAACACTTTTTGTGTCGACCAAGGTAGCTAAGAAGTTGAGTTTACCTTCGGAACCTTTAAGAAACACTTTGGAGATAACTACACCGCTAGGAAAGGTAACAAAGGTAACTAGGATGATACCTCAAGTGGAAGTTCGAGTTGGATCTTATCGATGCAAGAGCGACTTCACGGTTTTAGACTTTTCAGACTTTGATGTGATTCTTGGGATAGACTGGCTATCCGAGAATTTTGTCCACTTGGATTGTAGAGAGAAGGAAGTGACTTTTAAAGTACCCGGGAAATCAGATAAGAAGTATCAGGGTAATGTGTACAAGCCGAGCAGGCTCCAAGAGCCTGGTTTGACAGGTTTAGTTCCTATTTACTCACAGATGGCTTCACTTGTAGTTTAGTGATCCTTCTCTATTTGTATGTCATTCCTCACATGGATCCCTATATCTATTACTCTATGTTGATGACATGATGCACACAGCTCCAATGAGCACTTAATTTTTTCCTTTTGAGTTGTTGCACGGGAATTTGCTATGAATGATCTATGCCAAATTCATCACTTTCTTGGAGTTGAGATAACTCATGCAGTCCTACTATGCATCTGTCTCAAACACACTATGCCCTCACCATTCTTGAGAGGGCTCAGATGGTGGAATGCAAGCCTGTTGCAACTCCTTTGGAGCTCAAGCCTCAACCAGATCCTACATCTCTAGAGGTGTCCAATCCTACCTACTACAGGCAACTTATTGGGGCCCTACAATACCCAACCTTCACCTTATCGGACATCCGCTACAGTGTGAACTATACTTCTGAATTCCTTCAAGCACCGACACAAGCACGTCTCAAGTTTTCTCATAGACTTCTCAGATATATGAAAGGGACTCTATCCCTTGGATTGCAATTCATAGCAGATTCATCCCTGGCCCTATCTGCCTACTCTGATGCAGAATGGGCAGGTTGCCCTGTTACCAGATGATCTACCATAGGATACTGCACTTTCTTGGGCACCAATCTTATATCATGGTGTGCCAAGAAATAGAACACTATCTCAAGATCCAGCACTGAAGCAGAGTATAGGGCCCTTGCTCATACAACTGCTGAATTAGTATGGCTTCAGTATCTCAGTCAGGATTTGCAGCTTCCACAGCCACCTTCTACTATCTACTGCGATAATCTAAGTGCCCTACATCTCACTATTAACCCTGTGTTTCATGCCCGTTCTAAACACATTGAGTTAGACTATCATTTTGTCCGAGAAAGCGTAGCTCTTGGTAAGCTTGTCACCATGCATATTCCAGCTCAGTTTCAAGTGGCCGATCTGTTTACTAAACCTCTACCCATTATTCTCGCAATGAATGTCACACCAAATCAGTGCCTTCACCCGTGCATAGTTTGAGGGGGGAGGAGGTATTAGCAAACAACATTTCAGACAAAGACACAGGATCAGATAGTCAAACAAATCAAGCAGGAGATATAAGGATGGGTTCTTGGAGAGGTTAGGTTGAAATTCAAACAATTACCTAAGCTGGAATGTGTGAAAGTGATAGGATTATCTAGGAGTTACAAATTCAAAAGATGAAATTGTGGTTTATCTCAAATAAAAGGGGGCAAAGTTAACAAACACAAATTTAAACAATTAATACTCGATACGTTAACATCTCTATCTACCCTGCACGCTCGACTTGGCATGCTCTTAAATCAAAATGAATGAGAACAGTTTTTTTATTTTATTTTTAAAGAGAGCTTTTTATTGATCAATTTGGGCCAAAAGGACAAAACATTACAACCGGGAGGTATTAGCCGAATAAATGGAAATTAAACAGATCTATAGCTCAAGCTAGTCTCAGTCCTTCGAACGTAATCGCTTCCGAGAGAAAAACATGTATAGGAGGACGGACATGATCGCCGAACGCGTGACTTTGTTACGCCAAAACCATATCCCGTAGACTATCTCGCGGAAAAGGTAAGGTCAATGTTTGCCCGACGCTTGATTTTCGGGACCTTCTTTGGATGTTATCATGGACCCAATCTTGAATATCGAGAGACAAAGAAGAAATTCTCCCAAAGGGTAGGGTGGAGAGCTTGTTTCCAAATACGGCGAGGCCAACTGCAATCGCGTAAGGCATGGATGGGGGTCTCCGTGTCTTTGGTAGCATAATTGGCAAGCGGATTTCTTTGGAGATGTGTCGAAGTGCCAAAAGGTTGTGGCAAATGAATGAGAACATTGATATATGGTTTAAAAATAAAAATTCAAAAGACAAAGCATTCGTTTCTCATCAAGTGTAGGGTTATATTTCATTCATTATATCACACATTTAGTATAATATATTCTATGAAAAGCTCTAATTTGGATTTATGACAAGAATAAAATGTATAAAAACAAATATTTACTATGTGACGAGAGTGTTACTATATTGTAACAGTATCATAGTTTTGTCCCGAAGCTTGAGGTAGTTGGGTAAACTCTACAGGATAATGTTTTAGCTTGATGCTTATATCTGACTTGATGGAGATCGAATTTTATGGCTCTAGTTCATTGCTCGACACGACATTGCATGTTGAAGGTTTTGTCGCTTATCTAATGTGTGCACAGACAATAATATAGCAACAATCTAAAAAATCTACCTAACGTCTACCCACGATACCATCTCAACATATTTTTTTTATGTGGCGTGGGTATGGCTCGACCTTATCACACATAGCGTTGAAAAGTTCGTTTTAGACCTTCTAAGTAAAACATGTTTAATGTTCATCTCGACATTGGGTCTTGCTCAAATATTGGTCTCAGCAAAGTAGACTTTATGAAGCACACTCCATCTTTATCATATCGACATGACGCAGGTCGTCCTCGGTCCCCCATGATTAGTTCGATGTAAGATAATCACCAGCTCGTACCACTGACATGGTACAGGTTCACCTCGGTGAGGAACGTACTCATAGCTCGATATAAATCTTCAACTAGCTCAAGCAGGAGTTATACGGTCAAAAGGGCTTTAACGATCTTATAACGGCTCCATGATTCACACCTACAAGGCCATGATTACACCGTAGCTGCTTTTAGGACGGTTCTCGATCATTGACCACAACTTCAATACTTACACAACCCGCTCCCCACAAGTGGAAGCCTATAAAATAATCATCTTCACAAATCGTAACTACGTTATTAGTTTGATCCCAAAATCTTTGGGTACATAAGAAATCAATCTCAATTGGCTCAGCTATAATTCATCGATCTTCAAATATTTAGTAAACTAGTTCGATTATCCCTTCAAAGCCCAGTTACACGATTGACGACCCGATTTCAATCTTTGGCGGTTTTAGTGCATCGTCATTTGGTGCTAGAAGGAGGGCTGAGATACATCACCTTTGAAGAATATTGTGAGCAAGCAAGCATTATTTCCACCAAAAGATCATAACAAATAGAAGAACGTTGGTGAAAGTCAAAGTCTTGCAAACTCCATCCAAGAAGGTGGAGGGGAGGACACTCATGCTGGGTTGTTATCCGAAATCTACAAGAGAAGGCATGCACCAATCTGCCCAACACAACCACTGGGGTAGGAACTAGTCTGCCCAACATGACCACCTGTCAACCAGACGTTTCTCAAGCAATGGTAAAAATTATTGAGGAACTGATGAGGATTCAACCTGAGATGTTTGACACCCTTTATCACCAAGCATTAAAATGTAAAAGGCCTGAAATTCAAAAAATGTCTAAGAAGGCGGACATGGCAAAACTTCCGGTGAGAGATGAGATGGTTGTGTCTAGTACCAGGTCTGAGCATGTGGAAAAGCAAGACGAAAGTTCACCTCACCAATGGATGAATAGAACATCCCAAGATGAAGTTGACAGACTTATGACTATAGAGGGAATGAAGTTATACAATATATCTCATTTCACTGTCCCTATAGAGCATTTATCCTGACCTGTTGGGTTTAAAATGCCAAAGATGGACCCATACAATGGGGCCATCGATTTTACGAATCACATGCATCAGTATGTTCAACACATAAGGATGTATTGTGCACCAGACAAAATAAGGTGCAAAGTTTTCCTTACTCTGCTCACAGGGAAAGCCAAGGAATGGTTTAAGAGCCTGCCACCTCGTTCTATCAGAAGTTTTGAAGGACTGACAGGTCAATTCGCACGAGCTTTCATTACAGCCCGACCGGTCTAGAGGAATGAAACACACCTTCTCACAATCAAGCAGATGGAGAAGAAAGTCGCGTTAGAATACATGAATTTCTTTATGGATGAATCTAGATAGGTTCTAGATGCAGATGAGCGAACTCTGATTAAATTTTTCACTGTAGGACTTATATGAGGAAAGCTTTACGCAAAGCTAAACATCAAACTCCCATATACAATGGTTAACTGCATGCATACATCGCACAAAGATTGCCAAGGTAAAAAATCCAACAAGCTATAAGGTGAGGCAAAAAGAGGAGATCAGTCAAACCGAGGTAAAGATTGAACTTCCAGACAAAAGAGAAATGAGGTCTTTGACCGTCTCAACTTCCCTATAACTGATTGCTTGGGAAAGAAATAATCCTTGCAAAACAGTGACTTCATTCCTTTAAATCGGTCAAGAACTCACGTATTGGATAAGATGGAAAAAACATGATTAGCAAGACCCCGCACCTCAGATGAGGGGGACACCAGAGAAACGAGACTAGATTCTATACTACAAATATCACCAAGACGTCCGTCACAATACTAAGGATCGCCGTCAACTAAAAGAAAGCGATGGCTTTGATTGAGACCATAAAGCTAGGTCAAATCATACATCAAACTAATGGAAATCAACCTCGGGCGGAGAACCTTTCGGCGAAATGATAATAAATACGAAGAGGAATAACAAGAACAACCAACATCGAGATAGATCTCACGAGCCAAAATCTAATAACAACAACCCTTAGCTCGATGGGGTTGTCCTTATTAATGCCGGGGCCAAATCGATTACCTCACTCCTTTGGGCGATTCGAATCAAATGCTTTCTAGTTCGTGCCTAGAAGGAAAAGGAGCAGAGTGTGCGAGGAAATAATGTTTGGGCCAAAAGACCCACTATCGATGGTGACCAACAATGTATGTTCGATCATAGAAGAGATTTTGAGCAGTTTTGTCAAAAAAAGCGCATGGATACTGGAAGTGTGGTAAGTATCATATAGCAAAATGTGTTCACTCATTAAAGTTAAAGGAGAAAGATGTCATTCGGTGGCAACACCTCTTTTCGATTTATGAGGCACCGGTTCATCCCGTGGGTATGTAAGATTATAAACCACTTTTGGAAAGGATCCCAAAAGGCAAACACTTTTGGTGAATTATGTGGTGGTTAAGGGAACTTCGGCTTCTAATATCATTATGAGAAGGCCGCCTTAATCGAGCTACATGTTGTCATTTCGACGGCCCATGTTTGTATGAAGTATCCGACTTGCGCAGAACCGCAATGATCGGGTTAGAGGCAACAATAACTTGTTATCTTTGCAACAATCAAGCATAAAGGGCGAGTAGGATTGCAAGATCAAACAACACGAATCTCATTTTATTTGTAGTTTTCTTTGTTTTTATCGATTTGGTGGCCTCGGACTCATTCCCAATGTATATAACTAAGTACTTTTGAAATGACATTGTTTACACTACAAATCATTATGAAATCCTTACTAAGGAAGAAAATAGCAGAGCTCTTAAACCTTTTATCAAAAATGAAAATATAAAGGGAATTTGAGTAAGTCGCGAGTTCTCTCAAGTGTCAACCGATATGGGACCCGACATTTTGCTACAAAGAAGGTGAAGCTTTTACATGAATCGAGGCCTTTCAAACAAACATTTTTGGTAAAGCTAGAATGAAATTTGAAGAACTTGACAACTAAGGGGCTATACATGAAAATTAGATTAGAAATTCATCAAGGAATGAATATCGACATCAACCGAAATGGATTCAAGGACATATATATTTGAAGTTGAGGAAGGCTACAACCCCATCTATTTTAATCAATCAAATCGAGCGAGCTCGACCCTCTCAAGAACAAGTATGCCAAAACAACACATTTTTGACACATATGATAGATTTAGGTGAATAACAAAATAATTGTCATTAGAAAACCAATGAGTTTTACAATAGACTTATATAGAGAGCCACGAAGGCTATAAACGGAAAATATAAATAAAATATAAATAATCTATCATCTAATCGCTCCTCAAGCGGACGGAGTGAGCGAAGTCCAAGCTTGGAAACAAAAGTAGAAAAGCGATAACGCGCGGCAAGGGCTTGGTAAGAACATCATTATGGCCCAGTGAAGGCGACACGAGCAACGCGAACAAGACCTCGCTCAACATGCTCATGAATAAAATGATAGTCAATAGCCACGTGTTTCATTCGTGAGTGAAATCTTGGATTGGCACTTAGGCGAAGAGCACCTAAATTGTCACAGAAAATCACTGGTGTGGAACAAACCGAAAAACTGAGATCTGCAAGCAAATAGGTCATCCAGGCGATTTACGCGCAGATATGCAACGCACTTTGTATTCGACCGGTGGATGAATGAGAAACTGAGTGTTGCTTCTTGGAACTCCAAGAAATAGCATTTATGCCCAAGAAGACAATGTAAGCAGAAGTGGAAGTGTAGCCAGGCACATACTCAGAAGACACTGGATCACGGTAGCCATCTTCCTTGTTACCCGCCCAATCAGAGTCTGAAAAAGCATGTAATTCCAGAGTCGAATCCCGATATAACTGCAAGCCCATAGTAGAGGTGCCAGACAAATAACGGAAAAGACGTTTGACAAGCATCCAATGATACTCTGTCGATGCATGCATAAACTGCGAGTGCTTATTAACAGAAAACTGAATATCAACTCTTGTAAAGCATAAATCGCAGGCACCCAAGATCAAGAAGATCTCGAGTCGGATCGGAATAAGCAGGAGAAATAAGGGGATCACCTGAAAAAGCGTCGGCTAGCATAGGTGTGGGAACTGCCTTAGATTCCTCCATGTGAACCTGAGACAGCAACTCACGTGTGTACCTGCTCTGCGTAAGCAACATACCCATGGTGGAATGAGTAACCTCAACTCCCAAAAAATACGACAGAGGGCCAAGGTCCTTAATAGAGAACCGGGAGCCCAACTGATCAATAATACTCGAACACGCTCACCGGAGCTACAGCGTGACAATTATGTCATCGACATATACCAAGATAATAGTGATCTTTGGTAGGCATCGACAAACAAAAGCGACGGATCAGCCACAGAGTTAACAAAACCCATAGTAAGAACAAAGGACTTAAGTTCATAGTACCAGGCCCGAGGTGCCTGCTTAAGACCATAAATTGCCTTGCGAAGTTTACACACAAAAGTAGGTTTTGTTGCATCCTCAAACCCGGGTGGTTGAGACATATACACGTCTTCAGCTAGTGTTCCCTGCAGAAAGGCATTATTGACATCTAGTTGGCGAAGAGACCAACCTAAGGAAACCACAATACTAAGAACAAGACAGATCGTAGCAGGTTTAACAACAGGACTAAAAGTTTCGAAGTAATCCAAACCAGGACGTTGCGTAAAACCTTTTGCAACCAATCGAGCTTTGTATTTATCAATCGAGCCGTCCGGTTTCCTCTTAATTCTGAACACCCACTTGCAACCAACTATATTCAACCCATCAGCAGGGGGAACTAAGGACCATGTGTCATTGCGAAGAAGCGCACTATACTCATCAGACATGGCAACACACCACTGCGGGCACTGCAAGGCCTGTTTAAGGGTGGAGGGTTCCGTTTTAAGGTAGCGATTTTGAAGTTGAGCTTGCAGGTTAAAGAGCTGACGGGGTTTGTAGATTTTGTTTTGGAAGCGAATGGTCATGGGGTGTTGTGATGGCGGTGGAGGAGGAGGAGGTGGCGATGGAGGAGGTGGGGATGATCTGGAAGGAGATGAGGTGGGAGTGGGAGAAGAATTAGAATCACTGCTAGACGTAGAGTTGGGAGAAACAGACGAATGAGAGGAGGAGGGGCTCTCGCGTGGCGTATAAATGCCCTCGAGTGGGGTGTGGGCCGAGGGGGGTGGGTGAGAAATGGGAACAACCATGGGTTCATAAGAAGCAGGGGGTAGAAGAGCACTTAACGGAGGTAAGGAAGACTCAGAGACGATGCTGGCAAAGGAAAAATATCCTCCACAAACCGAACATCACGCGAAACATGCATGCGAGACTCGGGGATGTCATAACAGAGATAAGCACTTTGTGTGAGAGCATAACCAAGAAAGACACACGGTTTTGATGTAGGTGCAAGCTTGTGCGGTATATATGGTTTAAGCCACGGATAGCAAAGGCAACCAAAGACTCGAAGTTTGGAATATTTAGGAGGCTTAGAAAGGAGTTTAAGATGAGGTGAAAGCAATATCAAGGTTTTTTGTTGGCATGCGATTAATGAGGTAGACCGTGGTACTAACGGCATAAGACCAATAGGTAATCGGCATGTGGGCATGGGCAAGAAGAGTTAGGGCTGTTTCAGCTATATGCAAGTGGCGACGTTCAGAAATGACGTTGTGCTGTGGCGTGTAGGTGGGAGAAGTAAAGTGAGAAATGCAATGATCTGAGAGAAAAGGACGTAACTTGATGTACTCGGTGCCATTATCGGAATAGAGAGTTTTGATAGAGGCATCCAACAGTTTTTCAACATATTGCTTGAATTTTATGAAAATATAATAGACACCAGATTTACATGCTAACGGGTATATCCACATATATCGAGTAAAATGATCAACAAAAAGAACGTAATATTTAAAATTGTCAACTGAATAAATGGGTGCCGACCAGACGTCGGAATAAATAACCTCCAAGGGTTGAGAAGTACATAATGTAGAATCCGAAAAGGGGAGCCTATGGCTCTTATTACAAAGACAGGAATCACAATAAGAATGCGAAACAATAGATAATTCTAAAAAATTATTCTTTGCAAGATTTTGTATAACTGGAAAGGCTGGATGACCGCAGCGGAGATGCCAAGTAGCTGCAGAAGCTTTGGACGCAGAAAAGGTAAAGAGAGATTTGGAAGACCACATATAGGCTCCATCACTGACTTGTCCTTGGTGCATGCATTTGCTCGTCTTCAAATCCTTCACCAAAAAGGAATCGGGTAAGAATTCAATAGATACAGAGTTGTCCCGAGAACTTTTGACCAGACAATAAATTTACGAAAGAGAAGGAACACAAAGCACTTGATTTAATTTGAAAGAGGAAAGGAGGTAGAGCCAATGTGAGTGATAGCCAAAGAGCTACCATCACCAATGACTATACGGTCCGTACCTTGATAAAGGAATGAAGAGAGAGCAAGCTGAGCTCATGTGTCATGTGATGTGAGGCACCACTATCAAGCATCCATGGAGCGAAGGATCGGACATCGCACGGGATAACTGGAAATAGCATTCTGAGCAACATGAGCATAAGGAGGCGAGGAAGGCCGAGAGCTGCCTGGGTTGCGGGTGGGCGGGGAAGATTGTTGTAAAGGGGGTAAGTGGTGCAACGAGTAGCAACATGACCTTGGACACCACAAAGTTGGCAGAAGCCCTGATAGCCTTTGGAAGTACGACGAGTAGTGTTCTTGTAAGAGGAATTGGTGGGAGGAGGGGGCTGTTGGGGTCTCGGGTGAGAGGGGAGCTTATGCATGATGGGGGTGGAGGCCGGGATGCTTGGGGATAGGGGTAATACTCTGTATTGGGTGGGACATGCATAGGACGGGGTTGGTGATAGGTAGGGAAAGCAGTGTACGCAGGGGGTGCAACAGACTGACTTTGTACAAGCAACGCTTCATGCATTAGCAACTTCTCATGCAACAATGGCATAGAAATAGTATCATCATGAGCCTGAATGGCACTCACAAGATCTTTATATTCACTACCAAGGTTTTTTAAAACTATCTCAACAAATTCATCATCTGGCACTTTAGCATCTAGAGACGCTAGATCATCCGCAACAGTTTTAATGGCAGTGAAATATTGAGATATTGACATCATACCTTTAGTAATAGAGTGCAAACGCAGCCTGAGATGTCTAACACGGCCCTTACTCTGTTTCCCATACGTGTCAAGAAGGGTGTCCCACGCCTGTTTCAAATTTTCCGTGTGTTGAATCGTAGCCATGTAGTCCTTGTCAACCGAACCCAGAAGCAGATTATGGATTAAGGCGTCTTGTTGTATCCACTGTAAATAAGCCGGATTTTGTGTAACATCCCCAGCCGCAGACGTGACCGTGGGTGGCGGCTTTGGGGTAGTACCTGTTACATAACCGATGAGTCCATGGCCTATAAGCAAGGTCGTTAATTGAAGCTTCCAAGCCGTAAAGTTCTTGCCATCAAGCTTGGTTGGAGCATTGACAGCCGGGTTAAGCGAGAGAACAGCGGGATGGACAGGAGGAGAAACAGGCGCAGCAGCGCCGGAGGTGGTGGAGGAAGAATCAGCGCCGGAGGTTGCAGTGGTAGCCATTGCGGCTGTGGGGTGGCTGGCGACGGCAAAGCCCTAGCGGCTGCTAAAGAAGAAGAAAAAAAAATTATGGATCGAATATCTCTGATACCATGATAGATTTAGGTGAATAACAAAATAATTGTCATTAGAAAACCAATGAGTTTTACAATAGACTTATATAGAGAACCACGAAGGCTATAAATGGGAAATATAAATAAAATATAAATAATCTATCATCTAATAACATATATTTTGGCAGGTACCAACAACTCATTTTTGACACAACTACTCAGGAACTACGACATCCACATCGGTGTCAACTGCAGGAGAAAGTTGTGAACTTCCTTCATCATCTTCCTTATAGTTGGACACAATGTCCACACCAGATTGGAGCGTTGAGATACGTTCGTCATACATAGCTCTCGAAGAAGGACCGTAATACCCTGAGATGTGTGAATGGTGGGGATCGACCTTAGGCCACACTCTTTGAGCCTCATCAAAAGCGGTGTGAATCCATTTCGGAAGGTGGAGCACAATGATGGCCCACTAAATCGGTGAAGTGATGAAATTTTAAAATTGCTTTAATTCTGCTGCATAACTTTGACAAGTTAATTAAGTTAAAAAGATCTTAAAACGTTCAGAATCCAACAAGTTCATTCATCCCCCCTTCAGAACTTTTTCCAAGCCTTTCCAGGGACAAACACGTGGTGCAGGTCATGCTCGGTCCTCTATAGCCGACGTGGTGCAAATCATCCTCGGTCCTTTATAGCCGACGTGGTGCAGATCTTCCTCGGTCCTTTATAGCTAACGTGGTGCAGGTCATCCTCGGTCCCTCAGACAACAATTACACTCCATTAAATGAGCATTACGGACATTGCGCCACGATGTTTAATTGTTCCATGATCGCCTAAGCTATAACTGCTCCACGATAGTCGCCTCAACCATTAAACGCACGGTAATGTCTTTGCCCACTACTTTAATGCGCCATGACGCACCACCACATGATGAAATGCTATATAAATGGGTCATCATCTTTATTGACAAGATACGCCTGGTATATACTCATTATACACATACCCTACAAACCTCACAGTCATTATAAAAAAGGGACAATTATTGAAAAGGACGCATTTTGGACTTAATTAGACAAAAAGGACGTCCAAAACAAACACTTAGTTATAAGGACAAAAATTAGGTAAATAGACCCAAATACCCTTAATGAAGGGGAAAAAAAAGAAGAAGCGACAAGCGGAAAGTGAACGGAGCGCTATTGCTATATGTTGAAAGTTTATTTAATTTTTTTATTTAATTTAGAAACAATGTTGTAGTTGTGTTTTGCTTTCTTTTTTTTTTTTTTCAAATTCAGGCGCTTAGTTTTTTTTTTTTTTTCCACCGCGATGTTGTGACCACTGCGATGCATTGACCATCGCGATGCATTGATCACCTCGATGCAGAGACACGGCGATGCATTGACATCGACAATCATATATGCAGTGACATTGGCAATCATACATGCGTGACAATAACAATTTATGCAGTGACATCAGCAATCATATATGAATGACATCAACAATTTATGTAGTTACATCGGCAATCATATATGCAGAGACATCGCGATGAAGTGACACCGCGATGCAGTGACCACCACCGATGTAGAGACACCGCGATGAAGTGGCCTCCCCGATGCAGAGACCATCGGGATGCAGTGGCATTTGATGAAGCAACATCGTGATGACATTTGATATTTTTCCGACTTAATTTCATAAAATCGATTTTTTTTCTTCATAAAATCAACTTCAAATGGCTATATCTTTTGATATAAAACTACGATCAACATAAATCTTTCACCTTAATTCATATTTTTATGCAGTGACATCGACAATCATATATGCAGAGATATCAACATTTTATGCAGTGACATCGGCAATCATATATGCGTGACATCAACAATTTATGCGATGACATCGGCAATCGGATATCTTGATGACATCAACATTTTATGCGCGATGACATCGGCATTTTATGCGATGACATCAACAATTTATGCGATGACATCGGCATTTTATGCGATGACATCAACAATTTATGCATGATGACATCAACTAATACACAAAAGTTTAAGTTTTGATTCAAAGAAATGCAATGATGTATTAATTCGAAAAATACTCAAGAGGTTTCAAAAATTGTATCAAATTATATATGCAGTGACATTGATATCACTGCATCAATTTTCTAATTGTAAATGCAGTGACATCAATGTCACTGCATGAATTCTCCAATGAAAGCCAAACATAAGGAGTCACAGCCAACTGAAAATAAAGAGGTGGCTTTAAAAACATTTTTATAGTTGTTCCCAATTGTAACCGTCTTATAAAATCTCATGGAATACACCAACAAGAATGTGATAAAACCAATGACAACTACTATTAAGTAAAATTATAAAGACATGACACTTCGCCAAATTGTCAACATATCTACTTCATATATATATTCAAGAACCCATGTAGCGATACACAACAACTTTTATGTGTTCCCTCCAATATACTTCAGTGCACAAATCTGATCCTGTCCCGTATAATGAAAAACACAATTCTCAGATCACTCCAAGTTAAAAAACCACTGATGCCACCTTATTAGCAGCAATTAAAAAAGCTTCACTGTTTATTCAACATCATTACGTTAAGGAATAACACAAGTATAACAGGCTGATAAGTTATAAAAATAGTGTCCATAGATGAGAACATACATGCAAGAAAGAGTTTTGGTGCTTACAGATTCAATGGTTGCCTTAGAAGTGGCCTTATCCTTATGAGCTAAAGCATATAAGGCACCAAGCACACTGGCGAAAATCCCAATTCCCAAGAACCGAAACGAGCGAGCCTATTGATGAACCTCCTCGAAACTTGCTCTGTCAAGTAACATATTTAATGTACCACAGATTTAAAACAAGAATAAAAGGAAAATGTGTTGGTCTCTACACTTCCAAACAACAAAGGCGAGATCCGAACCTCGAGTGCTTGATTCTCTTTTTTCAACGAAGTTCGAAACTTACGGGAAGAAATTACGAAAGCATCGGTGATGCCAGGAAAAGATAAAGATCGGGAGGAAAAGAACAAATTGATATCATGTTTATTATGTCATATTTTGACTGAATTATCTAAAAAATGAAAACAACTTATCAAACTAGCTGCCAATAAATCACAAAAAAAAGCTACTTTAAGCCTTCATTGTCATTAACTTTCAAAATCAAGACCTCAATGCTTCATTTCCAAATCGTAATCTAATCAATTACGATGCAAATTCATCCAAAAAATCCCTAAATTACAGTCAATAAACACCTTTTTAAGATGATCATACCTGTCAATCATAACAACATGAGATCAATGACTTTTGATCCAGCAAACACATAATGGAGCAACAGGGGTGTGATGCATTTTACCATTTCTTCTCTTCTTTGGGTAAAGTTCTATGTAGAAAACAAAATATTAAAAAAAAAAATTAACTAGCTTTTTCGGAACTTGCACAGACGCAGATCCATTCACTTTGGTAGGCGTTTTATCACCGACAACAATTAGCGAAATTTCCCAACGAAGACATGACGTTGAGATCGATGGAAATCTAAATTATCCTCTAGATTAATGATTATCGCCTCCGATTTAAAATCGCCGCCGTGAATAGTGAATATACGATGGAGCGGCTCCGATCTGTATGGCTTGGAGGAAGGATTCTGGAAATGTATGTGGAGGAAGATGAACATTGGTATACGAAGAAAATTGGAGAATGAAGAAGGGGAGTCGGGGAAACTTTCTCTTTCTTTTTGCTGAAAGTGGTGATAAAATTAAGCTGAGGTTAATTTTGTCCAATAACATTTATTTTGTCCTTATAACTAATGATCTTTTAAGTGTCCTAAGTGCCTAATTAAGTCTCAAAACACGTCCTTATAAACAAATAACACTATAAAAAATTATCAATCCCAATACTGACTTGAGAATCAGAGTGCTCCGAGACCTTTGTTTGTTTTGCAGACCCATTCAAAAGGGTTTTTGGATCATCATTCAAAGGTCCAATGATCCAAATCAGCACTCTATCTATACCCGAATAATTTCCGGCATCGTCAAACACTAATTATGAATTAAGAAAACAATAGTTGTAAAATGAAATCAAACAAAGTATCTTAAAAAAAATTGCAGCTAAATAGTCTCTTTCACATTAGCTAAAATGATGGGAATAATTTTTATTTTTTGACGGATAAAAACACGGTCTGAAATTCTGAGTTAAGAGTCACGCATTGAGAGGGGTAGTCATCAAAGTGGGATTCACGGGAATTTCGTCGAATGCTTGAAGATGACCTGACCATCAATAAGTGACTGCAAAATTCAAGTACTACCACTACTATGCCCGCTGCTGCTACTAAAGAAATTTGCCCCTTCTGTACCCGGGACATAGTCCAAGCCCATAACTCTGAGTCACTGCTTAATCTGATTAATATTTCTACTCATCTCGTATGACAGGAGAAGTGTGGACACTTAGAGCATCCCCAACGATACACCAAATTGGTGTTTTGATGGGAGAACTCCACTCAATGATCTAGTTAATTGGTGTTTTGAGTGATTTTACCAAAGAAATTTTCTATAGGTTATTCCAAGGCAGACACTATTATCATCCTTTTTATAACTAAAAATAGATTATAAAAGAGATTTTTTTTTTTTTTTTTTTTGACATGAACGGTTGGAGTTGGTGGAAATTATTTGGTGTAAAAGTTACATCAAATTGATGATTTTGTGTGTTAGTGGTGGCCAAATGCCCCAACCGCCCCCCTCCCTTAACCGGAACCGCCGGTTTTGGTTTTTTCCGGTTGACAAAACGCCGGTTGGTCTGAACCAGCGGTTGACGGTTGAAAACCGCCGGTTGCCGGTTGGTGCCGGTTCACGGTTTTGCCAGTTTGCTTCCGGTTCCGGTCACGGTTCAGGCCACGGTTTTCAAATTTCATAATTCTTTTTTTTTTTTAACTTTTTCATATAATACTTATTATTTTCACTACAATAACAATTATTATTCTTTTTACTATAATTACTAAAACGATTGTAATATAATATGAAATTTTTTTATAAATAGTTTTATATTCGGTTTTAAATATAATAGTAATATTGTGTTATTTTATTTATATATAAAATATGTTATTTTTAGAAATTATGTTATTTTTTTCAACAACTGTACTGTAAATTCGGTTGCTTACGTATCTTTTTATAATAATCTATGTATGTGATATATATATAAAATTAAAGCGAACGTAGTTCTTATTGTTTTTTTTTTTTAGTTTTTTATAGTTTGTTTGATAGGTTATTACATTATTTTATTGTTTTTGTTTTATTGTCTTTTATAGTTTTTTTAATAAGTTTTTTTAGTCGGTTTTAAGTATACGTTGATTAAAAATGTTGTTTAATTAAATATTACATGAGATATAATGTTTTTTTTAAATGTAGATTGTGTTATTTTTTCAACGCTTGTACCGAAAATTCGGTTGCCTACGTATCTTTTATATGTAATCGTGTCGGAGGCATGATACATATAAAATCAAATGTCGAACGTAGTTTTTATTATGCTTTTTTATAGTCTTTTTATAGTTTGTTTGATATGTTAGTATATTTTTTTTAAATAGTGTTGTATAGTGTTGTGTTTTATATAGTGCTGTTTTTTTATATTGAGTTGTATAGTGTTGTTTTTATATATAGTTTTTGTTTTTTATATAGTGTTTATATAGTGTTGTATAGTGTTTATATAGTGTTTTTTTTTATAGTGTTGTATAGTGTTGTTTTTATATAGTTTTGTTTTTTTATATAGTGTTGTATAGTGTTGTATTTTTATAGTGTTTATATTGTGTTGTTTTATTATATAGTGTTGTATAATATTGTATTTTTATAGTGTTTATATTATGTTGTTTTATTACATAGTGTTGTATAGTGTTGTTTTTTTATAGTGTTTATATAGTGTTTTTTTATAGTGTTGTATAGTGTTGTTTTTTGTATAGTGTTGTTTTTTTATATAGTGTTGTATAGTAATAATTGTAACAAATATATAAATAAGATATAAATTGCGTACCTTTAATCGATGTCGGTATTTCGACCGCTTGCTCTCGCTCTGAAGTTTCGAGTGTCACCGCCGAAACCGTGACTCATCATCTTCTCGACACAATGTCTTGCACCCTCTTCTCACTCGTACCCAATCTTGACAACACATTTGCTTTCTAAATTGGTGGGATGAAGCGAACATCTTTTATTGTTAATCACATATTCTCGCCATGTCGAAACATCGTTCACATGAAGGACGGTCGAAACAGGGCAACTTAAAAACTCGACCGCTATCATTGATAGCACTGGAAATTCTTTAGCATGTCTCTTCCACCACTTCAATAAGTCGAAGCCGAAATCATAGGAATCATCGGTTTCACAGCCTTCAAATGTTGTGTTTAAAACTTTTGATATATCTGTACGTTGATCGGATGACGTTGTCGCTCCCTTTTGTTTTTTCGCGTTTATTTTATCCAGAACTTTTTTAAGTCCCCGCAGGGCACCTGCAGGGTTAGTAAAAGCACTTGCGGATGGATTGGGAACCGCGTCGTTTCTCAATCCATACATACGCTCATATTCAACAAACAAAGTGTTTAATAAATTTTCAACTCTATCTACTTCAACTTTATAATCTACCGGGGGCACACCATGAGTATCAGACAAAGCATCATAGTAAACACTAAACATGTTAGACACACCTAATTTTCTTGTGCTTTGGATCGGGTACTTTCATCAACATCTAAATTGACTGACTCGGGAGTAGGAGTAGCATCATCACTAGCACCACGCGGTGTTCTTACAGCACACGACTCCCACCACGCGTGCTTGTTCAAGACGGGAAGCATCCCTAGTAAATACATCTTCATCAACGTCGTCTTCATCATTATCTTCATCTTCGTTAAGGTTGATGTTAAAATTTCCGGATTAGACATTATATCGTCGTGAATGACTATCAAAATCATCTTGATTGTAACCTGAAGGTGTGTCAAACCGAGGAATCAAAATGTGATTACCGTGACGTGGTCTCAGATAATATTGGGGTCTATAACCACCAACAAATTCATCCGATTCGGCACAACCGTGTTCTTTTAAAAGTAACATTTCGATTACCTCTTGATGTTTCACCTCTTCCTCTTGTTGACATTGTAAAAATCAAAATTAAATCTAACGGTTATAAAAAAAAATTAGATATCAAAAAAATAAATTAATTTAACTAACCTATTTTACTTATAACTAAAACCGAATTGAAGTAACGATTAAATCGTAACAACTTCAAATTTGGTCTAGTCAAGTAAATTTGATTATAAAATTAAATTTTTTATACACTTGTAAATAAATTAGTTGAATAAAATACAAACAAATTTACTTGTAACAAAAACCGTATTGAAGTAACGATTAAATCAGAACAACTTCAAAAATCGGTATCGTAAAGTAAATTTGATTGTTGTTTTTAACAACTAAACCAACTTGATAATCAAAGAAATGAGTAGAAGATGTAAGAAATTAGGGAAGAAGATGTAAGAATGGTGTAGAAATTTGAAATGGATTTGGGTAGTATTTATAGAATTTTTTGAGGTGTTTGGAAAAAAAAATAATAAAAAAAAAATTAAAATTAGCCGTTACAAATATTACCGCTGGGCCGGTTCAACCGGCGGTTCCGGTTCCGGCCTTGCCGGTTCAACCGCCGGTTCTCGGCGGTTCGTTCCACCAAAGCCTAAACCAGACGCTTAACCGCTTAACCGCCGGTTCCACCAACCGGCTTGTTTCACCTAATCGGTTAAGTTAAGCTTACCCGCCGGTTACCTAACCGCCGGTTTCGGTTAACCAACCGCCGGTCCGGTTATTTTGGCCACCACTAGTGTGTGTTCCCTTGGAGATCCTTTTAATGTTGGGTTTAAAATAAAAAAATAAAACACAGAAAAATAAATTTGCCCCTTCAATTATACTTTGTTACAACATGAGTCATGCCTGTCTGGTCCCATGTGGGTTGTACTCTAGGGGAAAAATAGATAATTCACTTGTCTGATATTCAAAAAAACAACAAAAAAAAAACACATCAAACAACCAATTTCAGTAATCACAGCAAGATGATACAGCAGGGGATCCTGCTTCGTACTCTATGTGGTTGATAATATTAATGCATACAACACTTTAATTACAATTAACAAATTTTCCATTACGGTACAAAATGGGGTAGGTAACTGGGTAAAGAAGTAAATTTTTTTTATTGAAACAATAACACAATATTATAATATAACATTCATGAACATTTTTTTCTCTCACCGGGACTCTAAATCAAGTCTTAGCTAGGCCTCAACAATGACCATTGAAGCATTGCCTCTTTAATTGGCCTTATAGTAAGTACTTCCTTTGCTTCAATTGTATGTCGTGTTGGTAAAAACACACTGGATTAAGAAAATAAATTAAAAAAAAATCTTGGAAGTCAGAAGTGGTGAATGAATATGAAAGATTGACGGTTGAATAAAACTAGAAAGTTGAAAAGTAGTATTGAAAATATGTATTGAAAATGTAACTACGACATATAAAAAGGAAAATTTGATTTTGGCGACTACGATATATAATTAGGAACGGAGGGAGTAATTACATATATTGACTCGTTAGTTTTTATGCATTAAATCCAATAATGGATACTTCCTCCGGTCCAAAATATAAGTCATCCTAGGAGTTTTCACACAGATTAAGGAAGTGGTTGAATGTCATTAATTTGAAGGTTAATGTCTAAAATACCCTTGACTATCATTAATGCAATAGTTGTTGAGTAATGAAAAGTTGTTGGATTCGTAATAAATTAGGGATAAAATAGAGAAATGAACAACAAATGTTGCATTAGTATTATAGAATGAATTATATTGTGAGATAAATCAAAAATGGAGAGTGACTTATATTTTGGACCCGGAAGTAGTACATTTATGAAATTGACTTGCTATTATGCATTAAATGTTTTATGTTTTGACCCACTAGTTTTGTGTATGAATTGAGTAATGTTATATCCACAATAAATTGAATACAACAAAAGTACTAGTTGGTCAACATATGACACCGTTAATAGTAACACAGTCAATCTATTGTTGGGGCACCACATCAAAATTGGACCTATCTAGAGTCGAATTTATACACATTCGACTCTGGAGTAGTTGAATACATATTTCGACATTAGGAAAGTCGAAATTTGCACGAAGTGTGGTGCCCCAAATAGATCGATTGTGGTGCATTTAACAATGCCCGTCAAAAAAAGGGATACAACAAAAATACTAGTGGGTTAACCAAGGACACCGTTAATGGTACTACAGTCAATCTATCGTTGGGGCATCACATCGGAATTGGACCTCTCTAGAGTCAAATTTATGCACAGAATTCGACTCTGAAGATGTTGAAAACATATTTCGACCTCTGCAAAGCCGAAATTTGCATGAAGTGTGTGCCCCGTGTAGATCGATTGTGGTGCCATTAAAAATGTCTGTCAACAAAATATCATTTTTCAGATTGAATTATATAAAACAGAATGTATAAGTCTAAATATAGAAGATAAAACTTTGATAAATTTCTAACCAGCATATCAAAAGTTCACGAGCTGCCCTTGACATCAAACATCCAATTTTTCTATTTTATTGAATTTTTATTCAGTGCGAAATGCATTATAATTTATTGTAATTGCATTTTCTGCCATACATACAGTGCATACAGTGCATAGTGCATATAATTTATGCAGTTTATAAATAAAAGAAACTGCATTTTGTGCCGTACATATAGTGCATAGTTTGTAATTGTTTTTGATTTATTATTAATCAATATCAATTTCATTCATCATCTTATTATTTACTTCGTGCTTATAAATAATAAACTGCTGAATACCTTAAATCGTATCATATGTAACAATAATACTTAGTGTGTGACACACACGAGAATTAAGATTATAATGATACACTTAAATTGTTAGTTCATGGTGAACTTAATTCAAGTATGTGGTCTATTGATTAAATCACCATTAATGCGTCAAAAACACTTTATGATGTGACCGTTTTATCCGGACCGTTGATATTGGTTATCACAATTAATGCGGCCATAACACTTTATGGTGTGACCGTTATACCATTGATATATATATATATGACTCTGTCATGTAAGACTAGGACCGATTTAATTTTCATTTCTCATATAATCCGTGATTAAGAAATCTTTTTAAATCACAAGATGATCATATATGGTTAAACTTAATCTTTGATGACTGTAGACTCTTAATTGTTTCAAGGTAGAGTTCGATGTGTTTGTCAATGACTCGTGGCGCCCGAATGCTTTTTCACATTGGCACTATTCTGCAGGATGAGTAATGAGAATGTATTTCACAGATTCCCAACACATTCCTTCATGGGAATTAGAAAATCAATCTCCTTATTTGTTAATCCTATAAACCGATTGATTTCAAGAGTTGATATATTGTAGGGGAAGGGCCTACTGATGACAAAAACATAAATGGAGTCGCGAGGACATTCTTTTTTCAGGATGTTATAAAGGACAAAAACAAAATATTTAGACAAAAATACCCTTGTTACTTTTTACCCTTCTACAAAGAGTAATACAATAAGAAACAAGTAGTAATGACCGTAAAATGTCAGAACATCCAATGAAAAGGTAGTAACGGTCTAAAAACAAGTAATAATAAAATTCTTATTTGTTAAAAATAAGTAGTAAATAAACCAGTAAAATGTCAGTAACATACAATGAAAAAGTAGTATGATCTAAAACAAGTAATAATGATCTTAAAACAAGTAATAATGACCCGTAAAAATAGTAACGGTCAATAAACAAGTCGTAATGATCCGTAAAAATGTCGTAATATCCTAAAAACAAGAAGTACATGACTAAAAATAAATAGTAACAACCCCATAAAATATAGTAATGGGCAATAAACAAATAAGAATAAAAATTTCATAAAATATATAAAGTACATCAAAAATGTAGTAATGTTACAAATTAAAAGTAACAATCCTAAACCCTAAATTAAAAAAATAATAAAAGGTGCGCCTGTACACCTCTTGGCCGGAAATTATACATTTAGCAGTGGCCAAAGTAGCGCCTTCTTGGCCGGAGAGTGGACTCGGTTGGACAGTGGGCGGAGCAGTGAAGCAACCGCCGGATTTGATTGGATTTTTGATCGGATTTTGGCAGTTGAAGGACGGATCAAATCATTCTGATTGAAGGAAGGATCAAATCGTTGGAGAACATAGTTGCTGCGGTGGTGTTACCTCGAATTGGAGTGGCGTTGATGTTTGACGGCCACTGCTAATCGGAACACCGTCGAGAGGTGGAAATTTGTATCCGGTGGTGTTGTTCCTTCATGAATTTTTGCTTTATAAATCGTTCCTTCATGGTCGAACACCCCACAGTTTGCAACTCAGCCCCATCGTTGTCCCTTCCGCCGGAAAATGCAGCCGCCGCCGCTCACCCCACAGCCGCCGCTCACCCTATCGCTGTCGAGGTTTTGCCAAGAGAGATGTATTTTTCACCATGGATGGCGGTGATTTCTTGATGGGAGGGTGGGGGAGAGAGAATTTCGAAGGCTTGCCATTGATGCTCACGAGATGTGCGTTGGTGTTGCTGTGAATGGACGGGAGAAGAAAAAAAAAAAGGTTGAATGATTTAGTGTATTTATCACAAATATATTTTAAAATTAATAATAAAGGTATTTTAGTACGATTACACATGTTTTGTATTCTTAATAATATTTAGTTTCATTGGATCCTCGATAATCAAAGTAATCCGTCCTTTCGACAAAAACCTATATATTGTATTAACTAATTGTTCACTGGTGTGTTAATGGTAAATAAAGATAAGAGGTAATGAAGAAGGTTTACGAGAACTTTTCTACTTCATTATAGATAGTTTATGGAGGGTTAGTCTGTATGAAATTATTATATCAATGGACACTCAATAAACTCAACAATATTGAGAATAAGAAATATCTATAATTGAGAGAGTTCACTTTTAAATTTATGGAGGCGTATTTTATGGAATTAATAAGTTGAGTAGAAATATTTTGTTCGACAAATATTTTATTCAATTTATTGATTTACTAGTTATAGGTCAATATTTTATTCAACACGCGAGTGAATTCTTCTATTATGGATCCTTGATAAATATTAAGTAGTTGATCTATTTAATGGATGTGAGATTTATTATTTATTCGTTAAATAGTATGTAAAATATAAAAGACATTTTCTATTTAATCCCATGGCAAAAATGGACCCATATTTATTGATTTTTGGTAAAAGAAAATTTCTCTTAATTAATAATGTGGAAAATAATTATTTTATATGACGATGCTCAGGATCATAGCTACTGAAATCGTGTTGAGAACCGGGTAACTGGACTTCGTGAGGATAATCCAATTTCTGTAAAGGGTGGATTTGTTGATGAATTATAGATGGGCCAATGCAGGATCGTCTGCCTACGCATCCTTGTAGATTTAAGAGATTAAGCTATTGTAACAAAGTTCTGAAGATGGAGGATGATGATCCTAGTCTAGGGCTCCCGCGTGGAGGAGTTGATTGTGCGGCCATTGAAGATGTGATCAATAACTAAAAGGCAGTTATTGGGCGGACATGGTGTAATCATTGCCCTATAAGCGAGATTATGGAGCTGTTACAAGAATGTGGAGTAATGTTGTGTTTGACTGTACAACTGTTTTCTGAGTCTAGTAAGGGTTATACCAAACTGCGGATATCTAAACCGAGATGAGCAGGCACCATGTCAGTTATACGAGATGGTAAGCAACTTTACTTCGAACTGAATTTGGATATCAGGTTACGACATGTATTGGGTCAGTGGCTCAAGGGCCTTTCTCGACTCGTAATTGTTGCTTTATTGAGGTCGAGATCAATTTGAGGTCTGTTGTTGTAACACCACAAATTTTTAAGACCTTTGTAATAAGTTAAGATTCATTCGATAAGTGGTGTTACTTACCTATATAAGTATATATGTATATGTATATTACAAGTAGTACATGAAAATACATGTTAGCATAAGATATTTGTTATATATATATATATATATATATATATATATATATATATATATATATCACGGATGAATCCTTATCCTCCACCATGTCAAATGGGGTTAACGTGGCTATCTGTTACTGTTTGGGTGACTAATAAATTATATGGCTGATTTGAGTGTGTTGCTTTGGGGAAATACTTGTGTGGTGTCTCCACACGGTGTGAGAGAGACACAGTGCAAGATCATCGCATATCCACATAATTTTATTCTGTATTTAAACTATGTGGTTCTTATCGTTTCACCCGTCACTACACCTCAAATCCTTCAGCACACAAGTATTTTCGGTTGCTTTGGAGTTAAGTTAAGTGACTCATGATTTGATTAATGGCTATAAAAGCCGGCGTCTGTATGTGATGTGTAATATTAAAATAAAATAATATATTTCATATCATCGGAGTAATATCGATACAAGTTGAGATGCTGTAGAAAAATAATCATAAAGCTCGACTAATACACTGTGAGGTTTCCTATCTGTTTTTATCTTATAATACGTGCTTTTAACTGTTAGTCTGGTATGTTCTGATATATGTAAATCGTTTAAATGTCACTTATGTGCTATCGTTGTTACTATCTATGTGATATTGTTACTGCTATTGTGTCTCTTGATTGATATATGTTAATATAATATTGTATCAGTGATTATCTGCTTTGTGTATGTTCAACTTTAAATATTTGTGAAAGATACCCATTATGCACACCGAACCTTACTGAGTTTGAAAAACTCATACCTCTTGCGAACACGTTTTCAGTCTGACAGGTATGGCTGGCTAGTGAGAGAGGCTTCCAGGTGTTTGGTAGAGGAAGAGGAAGGAGATATGATTGATGTTATCAACTAAGAATTAGATAATGTAAAGCCTGTTAGGTTTTATGCCCGAAAGACAATTTGTAATTGTTTTATTTAAATAAATGACAGAATTTATTTCATCTTATTTATTCGCATTTATTGTCAATATTAATATACTACAGAAAACCCTAAGTATATTGATTATGTAATCACATAACTCAGTGTATGGCTATACACACGAGGATTGAGTTTGTGAAATATACTTAAAATTGACTTAGTCCAGAAGCGTTTATTAACTGAGCACGGGTCTCTAGATTAATTTGCTAATAATGCGCCTGAGAACACTTTAGGTGTGAGATCTTATCCGGATTGTCGGTAATAGGTACCTAATGGGGCATTTATATATGGTGATAATCATATAGGGCTGGACCGATTTGATTTGAGTTCTCGATATAATTCCGTAATCGAGAAGTCTCATTGAATCACAAGATGATCATATATGGATTAATCTCAATCCTGAGGTGATCACAGACAACTGCTTAGACTAGGGTAGGGTTTGATGTGTTAGTAAGGATCACTTTTTAGTATGTGGTCCAACACTTCTCGTTGGCTCTATTCTAGGATGAGTGAGTAGTCTGTGCTATCACAGATATGGTATCCATTTCTTCCCTCGGGAAGTAGACAGACAGTTCCCTTATTTGTTAACCCTAGAAACTGATCGATGGGCCCAGTTCATATTATATTAGTTATAAACTAATTGATCACTAGGGGTTAATGGTAAATAAGGATAATATGTTTCGAGAAGGGTTTACGGAGATATCCGAATCAAGTGATAAATCTATGGAGGATTTATCCGTATGTAATGATTATATCAGTGGACACCTTATAACTCATAGTTGAGTGTAAGTTTATATCTATATTCGGCATAGTTCAGTTTCGGGTTTATGGTGGTGTAATCCCGAAATTAAAAGATTGAATATTATTGTTCGGTCTGACAGATAATATTATTTAATTTATTATAGCTACTGAATATGGGTCCATGGTCCCGACGTGGCTCATAATATAGCATATATGTTTTCTCGTTGTTTCACCTCAATTATAATTAAATAGTTGGATTGGACTATTTAATTGATATGTGGATTAATTGTTTAGTTGGACTAGATGATTAAATACATGGAAAAGAAATTTTTCGTAGACTCGGCCCAATGTGTCAAAATTTCGTGTGACCTAATATTTTATTAGGGTGGCCGAAATTAGTTGTTACTTAATTATTAAGGAATTAGTTTTCTTGGATAATCATTTAACATGTGATTTATCTTTTATTTGTTAATTGATAATTCATGAAATATTAGATAATAATATTATTTATCATAATTTGTTTGGGATAATTATTTTATTTATCTTTTATTTGAAATAAGGATTAATCTAATAATTATCTCTTAATTATTAAATCCTTGGAGGACAAAGATTACTCTCCTATATAAAAAGAGTTCAACCAAGCCTTATGACACACATAATTTCGAATTATTGGGAGTATTATAGCTTAGAATTTTCGGCTATAATACTAGGGTTTCGAGTTTAGAAAACTTCGGGTTTTCTAAGGTAGCATATCGAGGAGGTCCGGCGGTTTGAAACACCATCCACTTGGTGTTGCTTGGAGATACACGTCGGAAGACGGTGGCATCTCAATGGATCGAGTAGCTTAGATTAAAGATTGTTCTTGGCGTTTATACACCATAAACTGGTAAGCAATCTAAACCCCCTTGTAGGTTTAGATCTATTATTTTATGTATTTTGATTGACTAGATTTAGGTCTTGTACTTTCCGCTGCATAATCGGGTGGATCTTTGATCCATCCGGTGATATTACATCATACAGCGCCTGCTAAGTTAGATAGATATTTGTCTTTTACACATCGTAATCCTTTAATGGCATTAGTCAACGGTAAGTTGTGATATATTAATTGATAAAATATAAATGCCTTTGCATTTTAGTTTATATATGAAGTCGCAGCGTGAGCTTCGCAGGCCGCTCCCACACCGACATTAGTGGTAGGGAGCCGGGCCGTCACAGTTGGAGCATTGAGCTCTTTAGACCCATTTTGCTTAGAAGATCCAGAATAAACAATTGGGTGCTGTTATGAAATCTACGCGGGAACGTAGCGGAATTTAAAATTTTATTTCCTTTTAACCAGGATCGACTTCGTTTAAGCAATAAACAAATAAGCTTAAGACGGTGGTTACCTTGGTTGATCTAAAAGATCGACGCTTTGACCGTCTAATGAGAGTAGTTCTGCATAGAGCCGCCCAAGTGTTCGGCCTCTACCGCTAGTCCACACGAACAGTCCGCCGGAATCCCATCATGGATTGCTATTGGAAAACTCTGGTTGCTAGACCGGCCCTTTTCCCCTCTCTCCAACTCTCGAAAAGATGCTCTTTATTTTACACAAGAACTATGAGCTCTTGCAATTGTGTTGTACAAAAGAGCTTGACATCCACCTCTTATTTATTGGGGCGCCTCTAATAGAGTGGAAAGGAAGAAAATCTTTTCACAATAAAATAAGAAAAATATAATTGATTGATTTATCTCATTTAATTTAATATCTCATATTAAATATTTCCAAGATATTGTCAATATCTTATATTGATTATATATATCTTATTACCATAAATCAATTTACACATGTGTGCAAATCTATAGTCATTAATATCTAATATTAATATATGATAATCTTATTAATTAAATTGCACAATCCAAGTGTATCATAATACACTATTATTGGCGCCATTCTTAGCCTTTAATTGGCTTCCGGAATATTCTTTAATTAATATAATACTATGATTAATTAATTTGCAAAATACATGTATATCACATATATACAATTTCGAAATTCATATGTATCAATATACATATTTAATTAATCATCATAATTAATATCTTGTATTTAATTTATTCATAATAAATAATACCACCATATTAATTTACCACTATAACCTTTATAGTACGAGATAAACTTTCCTTATTTGGTTATCATCTATAACCACATTTTAATCCGGCTAGATGTTCATATGTGTGTGACCCGATAGGCTTCCGAATATGTTGGCCGTAGACACAAAGTGCAAATTACTTAAAATGTCCTTCATGCCTAACGATCACGGATAGCGCCTCAGCAACACACCGTGACCCCAATCATCGGAAGAGTCAAATGCAATGACTACTACCTTTCATGTGAAACAGATTACCGTGTAACTTACAATCCTATCATTGTAATAATACCCATACGGTCGTTAATGTTTGACACTCGACGCACGACCGTATCTATAGCGTCGAGTGGATTGTCATCTTATTTGGTTATCATCTATAGCGTCGAGTGTCAAACATTAACGACCGTATCTTATAATCTGGATATCATGCTCTCTCGAAGTAACTCATTTACTCCCACTTTGCAAAGATTCACGAGAGTAAGACATTTCTTATAAGAAGGCCCTTTCGGATATTCACCCTACCGATAGTGGTACGCGATTCCTGCAGACGACCAAACATGTATACTCCGCATGCTTGAAGATCATACCCAATCACTACAAAGATGATCGCCCGTGGCTGTGGAAACCTCAATAGTGTCAAAGCATGACAATCCACACCGTGATGCCATGAAGACTCCGGTCTAAAGGATAATTACACAACCGCCACATAGTGTGACACTTAACCGTTTAAGTGGGTCGATCCTAACGTCGTATTCTCTAATACACGCCCGTCATACCCAGTGTCTACTCTACACTACGATAGACGAGATCTATCCTCGCGCCTTAAAGACGTAAGACATCTAATACGCGCTTAGCTGTTCATACTATCAATGCCATGTTTAATAGTACATCAGCCTAGAGACACTTAAGTATCAAACTTATTAAAGTGGTTAGAGATCTCATCAACCATAATCGCCTATCATGGTTTCTCTTTCACAGTTTAATACTAAGGACGTCATCATATAACAATTCATAATTAGTTTTTAAAAGAACATATATATGACAACATAAAAGTCATTTTACATATGTATAAACATAAATAAATAGTAGGAATGATCCGACCCGGTCGGATCCGGTCCAACCCGATTGGGTTTAGGACACTATTTCAACAGGTGCCACATGTATGATTCGGGTCATACCCACGTCAAAAGACCCCAGACCTAAGCGATGACGTAGGTCGTAGGTTAGGTCTGCTCGGTGAAGACGTGGCACGAGAGGTATGGCTGCAAATCAAACGATTTTGATGCAATGATGCTTACATTTGAAATTTGAAAGGCCTTATACTCATCTCTACTCTTTGTATTCCGTGAAGACCTTGCACATTTTGACGACTTTAACGGAATAGGCCTTTCTGTCTCTTCTTTAAGAGTGCCATAATTATGTTTGGAAGATCATACATCTCATCATTTGTAGAAATCAACCATTCTTTAGCGGGCGTTCCAAATTTCAAAATTCCTAACGATTTCTGCCGAAAAATCTTCATTGAATGTCGCCATTAATTTCGAAAAATCTTCATGATATTTTGAAGAATTTTATCACTGAGTGGACTCTTGGTCTTCTTTCCCATCATTTGACGTACTGTAAAAGCAACTTTCGGGGTGCAAACTTTGCTCTAAGCATTTCTTCATTCTTCTTTATCTCCTAAGATGAGTTCCTCCTTTGTGAGCATTCCGGCCGGGAGGAAATAAGGGGAATATGATTCGATGATGGTGAAGATCGGGAATGCAGGAACATCCTCCTTCCCGATTTTGCCGTTTGTGGGATATGCATGTTACCAATCGTATCTCTCGAACCTGGAGTGGCTTGGCGATGGGTTCAAGGGATTGCGTTACCCATGGACGACCGCTATGTCGCGGCTTCACCGATTCGAGTTGGTTGACCGATCATGCAGGATATGGCTTGATAAGCTATCATGCCTTTATCTTAAGGACATTCTTCTCCAATACATCATTTTTCTGACCCAAGTTTTCATTCTTTGAAAAAGTTTTTATGCAGATGGAGATGTGCTAGCGTCAGATTGGAAGGCCTGACCGAGTTGACCGGCTTCAAACACGAATCTCCACCTTGGAGTCTAAGAACGCCTCTTTCCACATGCGTCTTGCTGAGGTGGAGAATCCAAGTGGATTGAGGAGAAGGTTGTTCGGAGGCTGCAAGAGCGGTACACCGAGCTGGTAGAGGAGCATAAAAATCTAGAGCATACGCTTTTTTTCGACTTAGGGATAACTTGGTGCGACTACTTCTAACCCGAGGACGATCAACGATTATATAGATTAGTAAAATAATACCTTCAGAGTTGTTGTACATCATTTTTTGTATGACCAAAACGTAAGGCAAAATATTAAGGGATAATGGTTATAAAGGATATAGAGGTAGTAAAAAATGGTGAAAAATGGCAAAAGACATCTAAAATGACAGAAAATACTTTTGTCACATTTCACTACTTGAATTCCACATCAATCAAATCCACCATATCTTTTCAATATCAAATACTACCAAACAAATCCGCTAAAACAAAAACAAAAACAAAAAGGGAAAAATAACTACACGAATAGAGACACCACACAAGAATCTCTCCTATTCGTCCACTATAATAAAAATTTGTTTTTTTTATCATTAATGTATATTCAATCAACTGGACTAAATACAAATGAATAATTGAATTATTCCCTTTAAACATTTGTTTGAAATATTAATTATGAAAAGGAAATTACGTAATAACATTTTTAATGTCCCTGTTCGAATAATAAAATATACCTTTCATATAAAAATCCCTTCCCAAAAATTCCTCCGAAGACAATAATTGAAGAGTCCTTAACATAGTTTTCATATTTAGAAAAGTTATAACCTTATGTTTGTCACTATTTTGGTCGTAAATATATAGTATTCTTCCTTCATTTTTAATTTAAAAAATTGAAAGGAAAATAACTGTGCATTTAGCAAGTAAAAACAAATATAAACAGAATTTGAAACCCTTTTTTTTTTTTTTTTTCCTTCCAAAACTTTAAACAAGATACTGGAGAAACACCAGCTTCCACAACAAACACTGTATAGATATAGATTATAATAAGCCTGCTACCATTTCTCTTCTACATCAAATACAACATGCATCACAATACGAACACCGAGCAATGTAAATTCGCACAAACTCGCTCACTATATCGGACCATTCAACGAGGCTGTAATGGAACAAGATCTTCAGCATCCCCTTCTACCATCCAGTACGAGAACCGGACGGGACGGGACCGGGCTGCAGATCTTCTATCCCATTACCTGTGCCATCCTCTGTCACACTATACGGACAGAATGGATACTTTACGCGTATCCTAATGTAAAACAATACTTCACCAGCAGTTTAATACAAAGAATGACACATAAATCGTCATAGGTGATCTGTACCATGAGACCGGCACAAGGCGGCCATTGCCACTCCATTGTACTATGAATACAGAGGAAAAAAACCCGCAAAGACCTCTTGATCAGGCATGAAGTTTTCCAACGTTTTCGGATAGTTCATAAATCTCTTCGTGTTTCTCTGTTAATGGCACATCCTGTGAAATAGAAAGATGATTAAAAACCCGGGCTATATGTTTAATCGGGGACTTTTAAAGGCACCATAGTCAATACTTTTAAACATCGGTTTTACCTCTAGATTCATCTTTCGTTTAACTTCTATACATTTAGAAGCGCTAATACTAGCACTCTTCAACAAGCTGCGAACTCCAATGCTCGTTTTGCCTGCTGCCTCGTTTTTCACAATCCCATTCGGGATCGCTGACCCTTCTTGATTTGGAGGACTATGAAGAGTGTTGGCAACCGTTCTTGTTTCAAAATCGTCGTCTTGCGAAGCAGTTTCATCTTTGGAAACAGGGACTCGCTCTCTAAAGGAAAAATGTACAAAACGAGATTTTGGGTTATTAAAACAAGGACGGAATAGAATAAACCGAACAAAACGAGAATTCTTGGTAATTAATAATAGAATGTGCGGTAATCGGCATTGTAGAAAGGTTTAAGGTTAATAGAGATATCTCAACTTCATGCTTGAACTCGAGTTTGTAAAACTTAAAGTCTGTTCGACTCGATAAACTTAAAAGTCTCTTACATCACTACGTTAAACAACCATAATACTACATCCGTCTCAAAATATAAGTCATCTTAAGGCTTTCACACAGATGAAGAAAGTGGTTGAATGTCATGAATTTGAAGGTTAATGTCTAAAATGCCCAATTCACTATCATTAATGCAATAGTTGTTAAGTAATGAAAAATGGTTGGATTGATAATAAATTAGGGATAACATCGAGAAAATGGTAATAAATGTTGCATTGGTAAGAGTCCGGATCCTCTCAAGTACTTGAGGATCTGTTTTCTCAAGTAGAAATAATCTAACCACACACCTAAAATGTGAAAATGATCTAACCGTAGATTTTAAAACTACTTCTTTACCACGTACCTAGGCAAAGAAGCATGCTGCCGTTGGAGGGGAGTACTCCTTTCACCTTTACCATAGTGTTCCTCGAGATGGGCGAATTGCCGTTTGAATCGATCAACACAACTGAAATCAAAATCAACAACAGGTGGCTGAGTCTTTTAAGATCATAGCATGAAAAAACTAAGTAAATGGATGAAAACCCGAAAAGAATTCACACGAAATTCTTTACCTCGGGTACATAAAGCCGCAGGTTTGCTCTCCACCTCTAAGGTACTCATTATACATTTGTGGATGATACTCTAGAATCTGGTTTTTTTTCAAGACAAACACATTCATCTTAATGTTGTGTAATTAATTTGTTAATAATGCGCCCTACGGTAAAAATAACACTGTACCTCTCGGTAAATTAATTCTCTGACATCATCCTTTGTCAGTTTCCTCCTCTCGAATTCGAACTCAAGCTTTGATATGGGCTGAGTCGATGATGGTTCACGATCCACGTTTGCTAAACCGCGGAAATATGGATCAGCTAATGCCTGAAAATTATAAACAAACAATACAATGAACTTCATTCCCGAAAAAAAGGGCTTTGTAAAAATAAAATAAAAAATCAAGAACACGAAGAACATTTAGATCGAGGAATATATCACCTGTTCAGCAGTTGGTCTGTTTTTTGGATCAAATGCAAGTAAACGTTGTAACAGACGAAGAGCCAACGGATCTGCATTCGGGAACTTGTGTGCTAACGGGACTGGTTGCTTCTTACGCATACTGCTAAGATATCTTCTTGCTTTTTCATTTCTAATCTGTAAAATTGACAAATATGTGAGACGGAGTCAAAAGAAAAGCTTATATTTGTGCTTTACAAAGACGACGTATTAGGGAACCTTACCCTAGAAATAGATTCAGAAGGGGGAGTCCCGAGCAAATCCGTCATTAAATCTAACTGATGTACAATGTTTTTCCCAGGAAATAACGGCTTTCTGTTTAGCATTTCCGCAAATATGCATCCAACGCTCCAAATATCAATTGCAGGTGTGTACTGCAAATAGAAAGGGAAAAAAAATTTCAGAATACGAAATTGTGGTTTAGGGCCGAGTCAGTAACGATAGAGCAAAGACACGACATCAGACAACAAAGACAAAATACACAAGTTAAAACATGGGATCAAATTTAACAACTACATTCAAATTTTAGCACAAAATTTAGCAATCATCTAACCAAACTGAACTTTGCATTTCCTTAACTTCGTTTTCTTTTGCATTTTTTTTTATATATTTATATATGTATACGTATAAGTATACGCATATGTATGTATGTATATTGATCCAATTTCAACTGTGCTGAGATATTATTTGTTGAAGAATTCAAGGGTATAATTGCATTGTTATTTGGCTTATTAATTTGGTTAGTTAGTGGTTTGGTGTAATTAGGCGGCTTATAGCTATTGCTAGCCAATATCATTATTAAGTTAGGTATTAGAAAGCTGTTTAACCTATATTTATGTAAATCTAATCAAGAAGAGTTTCTCTCAATTTCTCTTTCATTCTTCAATTATTCAATTACCTTTAGAAAGGAAAAAAAAAAATCAAGGGTTCAGACAAAAGTCCTTTTCAAACTATGAAAATTCGAGTCATTGATAATTTTTCGGTTTGAGGGGTAAGATAACACGTAAATATCGACTTACTTTTGAGAAGAAGGAACCGCATAGTTCAGGAGCACGATACCATCGAGTTGCAACATAATCCTTCAAAAAAGATAAAAATGTGAGATAAATATTCCATTACAGATATTACTACAAGTTAAACCTTTGACAGATTACATAAAAAATCAAAATCCCGCCACACTCGAGAACTTACAGTCCAGAAGATTGCTGAAGGCGCCTCGTTGAACGATACACGAGCAAGGCCAAAATCACAGATTTTCAACTTACAGTCAGCATTTGCAAGTATGTTTTTAGGCTTCAAATCTCGATGGAAGACATTTGCTGCATAGAAAAAAGATAATGACTAGTTAGAAGATGAACGAAATTCAAGAAACCGAACTTAAAAGTGTTGATTCGATAACAACTGACCTGTATGAATATATTTCAAGCCGCGAAGCAATTGGTACAAGAAAAACTGATAATGTTCAGGTGTAAGATCATCATTTGCCTTAATAACTTGATGCAAATCGGATTCCATCAATTCAAAAACGACATAGATATCTTTAAACTCTCTACGAGACGGAGGAAGCATAATATGCTTAATTTCAACGATATCCGGGTGGCGTAACAATCTAAGAAGCTTAATTTCTCTAAGAATCCTTGTAGCATCGGATACATGCTCAAAGACATCGTTTATTTTCTTGATTGCAACTTTTTCTCCGGTGTGTGTATCAACTGCAGAACCCACAACTCCATAGCTACCTTTTCCTACGACTTCTTGAACTTGATATCTACTTGCTTCTCCATACTCTGTAAAGAATTCTGTCTCCAATGCATTCTGAAACGAAATGAAACGAAACGAAATTATACAGAAAGCTTGATTTGATACAACCTCAAAGTACACGAAAGATTCAGCATGTCAAACCAATACACTAAAGCAAGCTAATTATTACTTCAAAGACAAAGAAAAACAAATTATATTCCCCAAAGAACAACAAAACATGCTATACCCTTAAGATGTGAGGCCACCAAATTACCCTCTCTGTCCCAAATTGCCAAATTGCAAGTATTTTTTAGCTTTGACAGGCAGTTCAAGAAAACTAAAAAAATTAAACATTTTGTAGTATTCTAAGACAAAAAGACACTGAGATTCATATATATATATTAGAATACAAAGAGACAATATATAAATGAGTTGATATGGTGTGATGAAATAGGAAAAAAATACATGGGACACCATAAAAAGCTACAAAAAAAAATCTAAAAATAGTATGAAAATTGAAGTTGAAGAAAGAAAAAGATAAACAGAACAATAGCAAATATAGCAGACAGCAAAATTTATCACAATAACAGTACAAATGCCCATTTAGAGACAAAAAGGACCCAACAAACAGTTTATATTAAAACACAGCATGCAGATCAGATTCAGCATAGTTATCTTGAAACTTAAATTCCAACAAAACTTTACAAGGACAAGAGGGAAAGAAATAATAATAATAATAATATATTAAAAAAAAGGGAACCTTTTTATGAGGATCCATTGAAGAAGATGAAGACCCAAAATAGCCAACTCTGTTAGGGACCTTGATAAGCTTAAGCCCAGATAAATCCAAGTCTATTTTGAAATCTTCTTGCTGTCTAGAATGGCTAAAACGTTTCTCAATATTGCTATAACTGCTAGTTGAGGTGACTGAAGAAGGAGAAGATGAAGAAAAGGTAAGAGAAGAACGAGCCCCTCTTTTTTTAAACCATTTTCTAACCCCATCCATTAAAGTGCTACCCCCCATTTTTACTTCCCTTTTTCCCTCCTCCTAAAAATTCGTTCTTGTTATTGATTCTCCACCTCTCCAATTCAGCATTTGTTGCTCTCTCTCTTTCTCTATGTTTTTTCTTCTCTATAAGCACGCTATATATATATATATATATATATATATACACACACACACTAGTACGATGTTTTTCCTGAGATTTTTATTTTTTATTTTTTATTTTTTATTTTTCTTCCTGTGATTCTTGAGAAAGTCATCGCTCTCACCCAGGTTTGTTCAGCTGTAAAGTTGTTGTTGTGTACGCGTGACTTATTTGCAATAAGAAGAAAAAAAAAAAGTGATTTGTCGTCCAAAATCACACATACCCATAAGTGGCTTAATACTTTGACTGATAATCTACTTTCTTCGTTCCTTTTTGACGGAGATATAACCGTTAAAATCTCATATTTAGCTTCTTTTTTATTATTATTATTAATTTTGGCACTTTAAAACATTATTCCGGCATCACGTTAATTTTTATAACGTAAATGTCAGTGTTATTGGTGTTTGTTGTTGAATACCAATTTCAGTGAAACCGACGTTTACGTTATAAAACTGTCACAACTTAGAAACGTCAGTCTATTGACTTCCACTAGTGTTCGTTGTCAACACCATCGACGTTAGCAAGGCCAACGATTTAACACAAATGATAATCGACGCTTTTTTTTTTCATCTAAAAAATAGTCAAATAATGAGAATACACAAGAAAACCGAGGCTTTTAACTGCTTTTTTATTTATGAAAGTTTATTTAGAATACCAATAAAATATTATTATATTTTTTTACCTCTAATTTATTATATATGTATCTATTTTATAACTATTACATTAATTAAATTCAAAGGGTATTCTAGAGTTTTACTATTAAAATTGATGATAAGTAACCATTTTCTTAATCTATATAAAAATATTTAAACGGATTTAAATTCAGGATTTAGGTAGTATATTATCAGGAAGCGGTTTAATGTTTTGATTTGAACAATAAAATGAAAAAAAAACTCTTTGAATGTAATGAAGTAATCTTCTCTTTAATCACTTGCACAACAATGAATAAAGATACATGGTGGCAATGAATAAAGATAGATGACTTTTATTGAATCACTGTTTTACTATTCACACTTTTTTTTTTCCTTTCTACTTCTGGCACTACACATATACTTTTGTTTTTACTTCCTTCATCATACTTGGAACGTCATTGTTTTCGTTATCAACGCCGGTGGAAATGACGTTTAAGTTCATGACATTTTTATAACGTAAACGTAGGTGCCGCTGACTTTCGTTTTTAAACAGCAACGTCGGTGGCACTATTGTTGCTATTGAACACCAACGTCCATTACAAAAATTTGTGGTGGCGAAATAATTTTTATGCATCAAGTAATAAAGGCGCCAAGTAAAAATGGAATGTCAATAACCTCAAGATATGGTAAATATAAATGATAAATGAAGTTTTATACTCCATCCGTCCCATTTTTATTTCACATGTTTGACTTTTCACACGATTAAGAAAAGTGTAGTTAATGCTTTGAATCACATTAAATGATCCAATATTTTTACACTTACGCCTTTAAGTTGTTGTCAAGATTTAACGCCACACACTTTTTATTGTAAATATTGTAAAGATGAAGCAGATTTGAAGAAATTTAACAATTAACGATAAAGTAGACACTTTTTTGGACAAACCAAAAAAAAAAAGAATGACAAATAAAATGGGACGGAGGAGTAAATGAAACTACAAAGAATAAAAGAAACAAATATTTTTGACAAGTTCATCTATTAAACGAAAGAGTAGTAATGACTTAAAAATTATTGCAATATTTTTAATCTACCCGTTTCAAAAAAGTGATGCAGTTGTCAAAAAAAATTTGTTCACATTTTTAATAAATTTTTCACTATATATAAAATAAAAAAAATTCCTGTTTTTAAAAGAGATCTTTTATTCCAACCAAAAATGAGTAGCAGTTCACAAATGAAACAAAATTGCAATCGAATTTGAACAAGAAGACTACTCTAAGTCAATATTCCAAGCTAAGCGTAAGTCTCTAGAGCGTTTAATCGCCTTTGAGAGGAAAACGTGGGTTGGAGGACGAACAATGTCCGGTGAATGAATAATTTTGTTCCTCCAGAACCAAATTCCATACACAAGCTCTATGAAAAGGTAGGACCATTGTCTACCTGTCAATGAGGGTCTCGTATCACAAGACAAGTTATCTAACACTCATTCTTGAGAGCTCGAAGAAGAGAAGAAAGTCTCCCAACGGTGGGGTTGGATAGCTTGTTTCTAGACGCTTTGGGGCCATTTACAATCTTGTTGAGTGACGATGCTGGATATCGTCTATTAATAAATTCGGGCCGTGTTTCCATTAGTGACAATAATTCAAGAACAATCGAATAAAAGAGAGGGTGTTTATGGTGATTTTTACACTGAGTCCGAGAGTTGTTTTTCTCAAGTTGCCACGTATCCAATGATCAGATTGGAATCAAGACTCTCGTAGTTCCTTAGGGTTGTTTATATAGAGGATGGGTCATCCTTTTCCTTTCCTACAAGGATTCGTGATTCTTAGGCCCTAAGGATAACCACAAGTGGATCCCCATAATTTTGGGATAATTATAAGCGCCAGAATGATGCGGGATTAATGTCACAACATCTTAGGATTCATTCTATATATGTTTATCCTATAATATAGGAACACATTTAAATATCGGACAAGGAAGCTCTAGATGACCTGGGTCGAGCCTCCTTAGGTCATCTCTGGCCTAAGCCGTGTTACCCGACCTCCAAAGTTACCGGGCCAACCTTCGGTGGTATGCTAAGAATGGCCAAGCTGACTTCCCACCTAGGGTTCAGGTCGGCTTCTTTAGTTAGACTTGAGGCTCCTGGCATATATGACTTGTTGACTTTCTTCATTAATGACTTGGCCACTCTATGGATGACACGTGGCAGAGATTGGTCCGACTCGCCATAAGCCCCTCGATCCGCTCGAGCTCTGGTGGTCTTGTAAGATCTGACCTAAAGGAGCTCTGCTCTTCTTGCAAAAGTTTTCTAAATACCTCACCTTGACACGTGGCCTGATAACTCTGTTATAACCGCCCCTGGAAACGAGGCGTTCTTATCCACGCATTTGAAATGGGATCGTTTCTTGAGATTGTATTTGGGATTTATAACCCATCATATCAACCGTTACCTCATTGATTCGGCTGATAAATCAAAATTTGGACGCTGCAAGATCATTTGCTCTCCTTTCTTCTTCAATTTCTTACAAGTAAGTAACTTTTCCCTTTCTGCTCCTCATTCCGAGTTTACTAGTTAATGAGGGATCGTCCTACCACTGATAGCTCCATAGAACGATTATTGGAATCCCATTCTGAGTCTGAGAGTGAAACCTCTAATTTTGGGGTTCTTCCTGAAAATCTGGCCATTTTACCTTTGATAAACCGTAGAGGATTTGAACACCTGGTCGTTGACCCTCGTTTCACTAACTTACCCCGTGCTCCACCACCTTCTGGGCTCTCCCTCTTTTTTTCAAAGCCTAAAATACCACATGGCCACCAAGGCGGTTAGGGGTAGCCATGGAGTGGATTGCTCCCTTACCCAGGAAGAGATTCCCAGACCTGCACCAAGTATGGGGTCGACTTGGAGAGGTACGCTCCCCGCCGTCCGGCCATTCCAAATAGATATGCCTATCAACCTCCGGAGGGGTACTACGTAGTTTACAAGGAGCAATTCGAGTACGGATTGAGGGTTCCTTTCTGTCCAGCCTTCTTAGCCGTACTTAGGTATTATAACCTAGGATCTTCCTGAGATAGCCCCAATGGAGTTGGGGACGATCATATGGTTTGCCATCCGTGTAGGTGTTTGGACACCGAATTCTCTGCTTAGCTATTCCGGACATTTTATCAAAGACAAAAGGTCAAAACCACAAGGGGTGGTACTACTTTCCCCGCCATACAGACCACCGGTGGGGCATCCTTATCCTTTATAAGGGGAAGTCCTTTATCTATAATTGGAAGTCTCACTTTTTCTTTATTCGCCATGATGGACATCCGGAGTTGGGTAGATGGAACTCCAACTCCATTCCCCCGGACGTATGCCCTACAGGGGTTGGGGATAAGCTGCTAGAAGACATTGACAATTCTGGTATTTTTCTGGACAAGAAGGAATATCCTTCCGAGCTGATCGAGGCTGCTCGGCTGGCCGATTCGGGGCCAAATCCGTGCAGGAGGTTTACCGAGGAGGAGTATAATAATTGTAGGACTTTATCCTTTGCCTTCGTTTTTTGCATAACTTACATATTATCTTGTGTTCGTACTGACCTTGTTTTTTCTTGCTTTTGCAGTGGCTGATTTCGCTGACATTTTTGCTGGGGCCACTGAGAAGGAAGGGGTCGAGGCCGAGCAAAACGAGCCGGGCTTGGACTCGGAGAGGACCGAGGATGCTGGCACTTCGGCGGTTCCACCTTTGAATCTTGAGGTGAATACTGAGGGCATCCAAACTTTTGAGGGCCTTCAAGGACGAAGCAGACCATCCTTTACGTCAGGACAAAAGGGTGAGAGAGCCTGGTTGTTCGGATGACTCACGAACATGAAGTCGCGGAGGGGCGGCTCAACTACGCTCCCGATCTAGAGAAAGATGAGCAGGGCTTAGGGAGATAACCAAGACCCTTCCGACTTGGAGGGGGTTCATTGCCCCATTTTGAAGACATGGTTGGGATGTCCGATAAGGACTTAGCTGCTATTGTAAGCTCTTCCTTCCTTTGATTATATTTAATTTTTCTCTGAGAGTTACTGACACCTTAAATACTTGTTTCAGGGTGCCAAGATTGGTAAGGAGGTTTTGACGCGGTTTAACAACCTCTCCTCCCAGAAGGGCTCCATGGAGCAGCAAGTTGTTGTTCTGTCAGCAAGTCGCCAAAAGGCCAATGATGATTTGGCTTCTAGGGATCAGGAGGTTTCAGCTTTGAACAAACAGCTTGCTGTTCAAGAGGCCGAGCTTCAGAAGATCAGGATCGATTCACCTCCGACCGCAGACGGTGATCGATGAACATCCAAGCAAACCGAGCTAGAATGGGCGATTACCCGGCTCGACCGAGAAATAGGAGTCGAAGGTCGCGATTCCGATCGATCACCCAAGCAGTTCATGCCTACAAGAGTTCTACTCAGTGCTTTAGAGCTTTGAAGGCTTTGCTGGCCCCGATCTTATGGCACGGTTATACCTTGGGAGTAGATCAGGCTAAAAGCCAATGTCCCGAGTTGGTGATTAAGGATCTTCCCCATCATGGATTGCGCAAGCCGGGTTCCAAGTATATGATGATAGGCTTAAGGAATTCCAGGCAGGGGATGACCTAGCCTTGAAGTATGCTCGACGGCCTGCTGCCGCTCGTCAAGCTTCGGGGATCTGCCGCCTCTTGGCTCAACAAACCCGCTCCCGAGTCTTTGGATAGACTTTTAAGCTTTTTTCATATGTATTTTGCCTTTCTTGAACATTTATTTTGCTCCAAAATTTAAAATGTTGTACTTTGACAATTATATGCCTTTTACTTGGGCAAATATGCAACTTTATTGCAGCCTTTATGTCTTAGTGCTTTGCTTTTATCTTCTTTCACACTATTTTCTAGAGGCTTAATGAATTCCAGGCAGGGGAGGAACTAGCCTTGAAGTATGCTCGGCGGCTCATCGGCCGTCAAGCTTCGGATCTGCGCCTCTTATGCTCAACAGAATCATGATCCCGGTCTTGGATAGACTTTTAAGCTTTTTCTTGTATTTTGCCTTTCTTGAACATTTATTTTGCTCAGTAATTTAAAAAGTTGTACTTTGACAATTATATTCCTTTTACTTGGGCACATATGCAATTTTATTGCAGCCTTTATGTCTTACTACTTTGCTTTTATCTTCTTTAAACAATATTTTCTAAGGTGACCTGCCCCCTTAGTATGCCATGTGTGAGTTCTAGCCTTAGATGGTATACTTAGCGTATTTTATTTCATTTTTCTGAGTCCGATTTGTAGCTCAGTTATGATCGTCTGTCCTGCAGACTTAGGATGTTTGTCCTTTGCAAACTTTCTAAGTCTGCCTGCAGCTCAGTTCTGATTGTCTGTCCTGCAGACTTAGGAAGTTTGTCCTTTACGAATTTTCTAAGTCTGGCCTGCAGCTCAGTTCTGATCGTCTGTCCTGCAGACTTAGGAAGTTTGTCCTTTGCAAACTTTCTAAGTCTGGCCTACAACTCAGTTTTGATCGTCTGTCCTGCAGACTTCTGGAGTTTGTCTTTTGCAAACTTGCTAACCTTATAAACTCAAAAAATAAATATGCACATATGCAAAATTTAAACTTTATTATTAGAACTAATGTTCATAGAAATTGAAACACAAAGTAAACATAAAAAATAAAGTTGGGAACCTGCCTTAGACATAAAATCTTTTTAAGTTGGTGGCATTCCAACTGCGTGGGATGGTCTTGCCTTTAGCATCAGCCAGCTTATATGCTCCATTTCCATGTACCTTGACTACTTTATAAGGTCCTTCCCAGTTCGGAGCAAGTTTACCTTGGGGGCCCTGTTAGCTTACCTCATTCTTTCTAAGTACCAGATCTCCCTCTTTAAAGTACGAGTGCTTAACTCGGGAGTTATAGTACTGGGAAATCATTTGTTTATATTTGGCCATTCTGATGAATGCCACACTTTGAGCTTCTTCCAGGTCGTCTTCAGAGTGTTTGAGCAAGGCTACTTGCTCCTCAGTAGTAAGCTCCGATCCGGGTGAAGGTAGGCTAATCTCATCCGAATTACCGCTTTGCAACCATACGTCCAGTGAATGGAGTTTTCCATGTGGCCGAGTTCGGTGTTATTCAGACGCGCCCATAATATGTTGGGCCGGTGCTCACCCAATTTTCTCCTTCTTCTTCAAGGCGCTTTTTAATCCGGTCTTGATCTGCCTCGTTGGTCTGTTCGACCAACCCATCAGCTTGGGGATGCCCCACTGATGTAAAGCGTTGTGTTATGTGAAGTTCAAAGACACCGAGTCCTTAACGGCTTCATCCTCGAATCGGGTTCCATTATCGAGGATCAATGTCTTTGGAATCCCATATCTCGCAAACAACATTCTTCCATATAAATTTTTGAATGCATTTTCAAGTGATTGTGGGTTAGTGGCTCGGCTTCCACCCACTTAGTGAAGTAGTCCACTGCTACCACCAAAAATATAAAGTTACCGGGAGCTCGAGGGAGTGGTCCAACTAAGTCGACTCACCATTGATCAAAGGGCCATAGGGACACGAGAGGAATCGTAGCCTGGGGACGGCTGGTGTGAAAGATTATCGTGCACCTGGCATGATTTACATTTCTCGACCAGCTCTTTAGCGTCTTGTAACATGGTCGGCCAGAAATAGCCGAACAGGCGGCACTTCCTTGCCAAGTCTGAGCTCCTGCATGGTTTCCACAAATTCCAAGATTTATTTCTTGAATGAGGTATTTTCCTTCCTCTGTTGTTACACATCCGAGCCACGGAGCGATGCAAACGACTCTGTGTAAAGAACATCATTGAACATGGAGTATCCGCCGCCAAGAGCTTCGTTCTTTTGGGTGAACTTTGTCATCAGGGAGGATTCCATCTCTAAGATAAGAGACGATATGGTCCATCCAGGTGCTACTTTGCGTGATCGGTTGAACCATCTGCTGATCATAACTTCTTTCCTTTAGGAGTTCTACCAACCCTTTTCTGTCTGATATGAAATTTGAAGCTAACTTTGAGAGCGCATCTGGCCTCTTGTTCTCAGATCGAGGTATTTAGCCGACCTGGGCCTTTTGAAAAATTTCAAGCAAAGATTGTGCCATTGTTAAGTACTTTCTAATGGGCTCCTCCTTTGCTTCATACTCACCATTTATGTGATTAACCACGAGCTGAGAATCACTGTGGACTTGCAGATTTCCAACTCCGAGTTTTACAGCCAAATTGAGCACAGTAATTAGGGCCTCAAATTCTGCTTTATTGTTTGTAGCTTGGAATCCGAAGCGTAAAGCATATGGAAACTCTTCCCCTTTTGGACTGATGAGCAGAAGACCTACCCCTGCTCCTTCCTTGCTAGCAGCCCCATCAACATATAAATTCCATCTTTCTACTTCGCATGTTGGCTGATTGTTATCCAAACGAATGGTTGTACCCTCTGCTAAGAAATCCGCCAATGCATGTGCCTTGATTGTAGTTCGTGGACGAAAGTCGAGGTCATACTCGGCTAGTTCTATGACCCACTTTGCCAATCTTCCTGGGGTCTCAGGTCATCCCAATGTCGAAGAGGCTGGTCGGTAATTACAACATTCGGGTCAGCTTGGAAATAGAGCCTTAGTTTCCTAGAGGCATGCACCAGGGCCAGCGCTAATTTTTCCGTGTTTGAGTATCTTACTTTTGGTCGTGAAGTGCTTTACTTACAAAGAAAATTGGTATTTGGTTTCCATCATGTTCCCTAACCAGCACTGCACTTAGTGCCTATTTGCATACTGTTAAGTACACATACAAAGTTTCTCTTTCCTGAGGAGCTGTTAGTGTTGGAAGCTCGGCCAAATATGACTTCAAATCTTCGAAGGGACTAGCTTTTCTTAGAATCTTGAAAAAGGGCAAGGCACGCTGTGCCGAACTAGAGAGGAATATGTTCAGAGCTGCTATTCGTCCGCTTAGTCTCTGAACTTCCTTAATGCTTTTTGGAGGCGACATAGTTTTTAATGCGTCGATCTTATCAGGACTAGCTTTAATTCCATCTTTGGATATCATGTACCCTAGGAATTTGCCTGATCTGATCCCGAATGTACATTTCTTGGGGTTTAACTTCATCTTGGTGTACCTTAGCATATTGAACACTTCTTTGACGTCCAAAAAATACTGATTGAGAGACCTTCTTTTGATAAGGAGGTCGTCTACATAAACCTTCATGCACCGACCGATCTGCTGTGCGAATATTTTATTCACAGCTCGCTGGTATGTTGCCCCAGCATTCTTCAAACCAAATGGCATGGTTATATAGCAATACGTGCCAAACTCGGTGACAAACGAGGTCTTCTCTGAGTCCTTAGGATCCATGGCGATCTGATGATATCCCTTATACGCATCTAAGAATGCGAATATCTCATATCCTACTGTTGAGTCTACAAGGCGGTCAATCTTTGGCAGCGTATAACAATCTTTGGGACATGCTTTGTTGAGATCTGTGAAATCAACACACATCCTCCAGCTCCCATCTAGTTTCTTGACCCGCACCGGATTTGCCAACCACTTTGGGTATATGACTTTCTTGAAGATATTTGTTTGGAGTAACTTTGCCATTCTTTTTCAATAATTGAGATTCACTCAGGGTGAAGTGCCTCTTCTTTGCCGAACAAAGCTTCTGCTTTCGGATCGACGTTCAACTTATGCACAACCAACTCGGGGAGAGACCGGGCATATCTTCGGTCTTCCATGTGAACACATCCTCGAATTTCTTTAAGAGATTCACCAGGGCTCCTTTGTGAGGGTTTGGGATCCAAGATCCCACATTCACAGTCAAGTCTACTTGTTCGTCCCATAGGCGAACAACCTCGGTCTGGTCTTCAGACGACCATCTCTTCTCGTCTTCGGGAGTAACTCTTCCATGCTTACTTGTTGAATCATCAGTTTCATTACAGCTTGTCATGTAATGACTCACTCGATCGTTTCCATGTCACCTTTGTGTTGAAATAGTGTCTTAAAACCCAATCGGGTTGGACTCGATCGACCGGTCGGATCATTTCTACTATTTCTTTATGTTTATACAAATGTTAAATGGCTTTTCTGTTATTATATATTGCGATTATCTATATGAACCAATTAGTGATTGTATAATAATAACGTCCCTAGTGTCAAACTGTGAGAGATAAACCATGATAGTGATTATGGTTGATGAGATCTTGACTCACTTTATGTGGTTTGACACTTAATGTCTTTAGTCACGTATGTGCTATTAAACGGGACATTAATAGTACGATTAGACTAGCACATATTAGATGTCTTCTATCTTATTGAAGATAGGGATATATCTAAATCTATCAAAGTGTAGGGACACTTGGATTTGTATGTGGACATGTATTAAAGAATGCGTGACGTTAGGATCGATCCACTTACTTAATTAAGTGTCGCACTATGTGGCGGTTGTGTAATTATCTTGAGACCGGAGTCTTCATGACATCACGATATGGATTGTCATACTTTGACATTATTGAGGTTTCCCTATCCATGGGGCGATCATACGGTAGTGATTTGGTGTGATACTGAAGCATGCGTAAGATTAATGTTGCTCGTCCGGAAATCGCGTATCCTTTGAGATTAGGAGTAAATATCCGAAATGTAATACCCTACTCCCGAACCCTAGGTCCACTGGGGTCATTCTAGGAGGGCCATGCGAAGCTCTCACCATGACTTCATTAACTAGACTATCTTTTCCAAAATAATTCAATAATTTTATAATTAAATTTACAAATGTACACTAATTGTTTCAATTATAAAATTACAACAAATAAAATATTACAATTGCAATTAACATAATTTGCATAGAATGTTCTAAATCCGAGTCCATGTCATGTAAACTTTCATCCTCATTACATCTCTTTCGAACAATTACCTGATTTTATTTATATAAGAAAAACAAAACAAAACAAAAACACAAAGAAAACGAAGTCGTCAAAAAAATTTGGCGTGGCGTGATGCCATGAGTGTATTATATATTTTAAATAAATGTTGTAACAAAATATACATTTTCTAGAAATCTTGTTCGAGTATTTATGTAATAATATACTTGTTTAAAATTTATATATCAACTTCAAGTCGAGCAAGCTCATTCGAGATCCGTCAATTCATCAAGTTCCCTTACTAGACATCGATACAGCTGATACGATTGTCTCTGCCTTATGACTCCCGTTTCACCACCTTATATCCACAACTAGCTATTTTTTATAGTGAAGTCCGTCCTTCCGACACCCAATCTCCTGGGGCTTCCGGAGAGTCCACTTGCCTCGGATCCCACAACCGCGGTTACAGGCCCAATGCTCAGCTAACCCGAATGCGAAACCCTCGGCGGGCCCATCGAGCGAGAACGAGAACGAGAACCATGCCGCCGAAGCGGGAACTAGCCATGCCGCCGAAGCGGGAAAGGTACAAGTACAATATACCATGTCGCAGAAGCGGAAGATGCGATCTACCATGCCACCGAGGTGGGACATGCAATATCATTTGTACAATTTGTTTCATCACGTTATTATCATTAAATCGAGAGAATTAATAAATCATTTTTAACAAGGTACATGTTATTTATCTATATCAATAATATATTCAGTTAAAATACTTTGAAAATACTTTAAAAAAACACATTTGACTATTATAGAAAATAAAATTAAACTCACATGAATTCATTCATCTAGCATCTCATTTTCCTTGCTCTAACACCAAACAACCTTTAATTTATTTCTAATAAATTAATCCCGTTGAACCGTGAAGCATAAAATCAATTCCCCAAAATTGCAAAAGCAGTTCCACCCCTAATACCAAATTCAAGCTTACCATTGATTGAACGGAAATATTTGATAAAACAAAACCCACGTATCTTTAATGGTAGACTAATTTTAGTTACATGTTGTTAGTCGGCTTTTGGATGGTGGAAGAAAGAGGACAATGGCTGGGAGTTGACATAGAGGATTCAAAAGACGGCGCCGGATCGAGATTATGACATTGAATAATTAAAGGATATGTTTATGGTGTGTGTACAGAAGTATAAATTCATGGCTTGGAAAAGTTAACCATGATTTGCGTCAGCTTCCATTATGAAATTGGCTGAGAATACGTAGCCGCTAAAGGTGTATGATAACTATAGTGAAAGCAGTGGGTGATCGAAGAAAGTCGGAGTTCCTCTGCAAGGCTGGCAATGGCCATTTTCAGTGTCCGAAAAAAGGCATGAACAAGAACATTTTGGAAAATATGGTTTCTCTCTCTCGTACCCTGTACATGCATGTATATATACTACCTTTAAGCTACATCATTAAACCCTTTTTTAATTGCCGAAACGGATGAACGGAAAGAAGACTATTTAAGAGATGATTGTAGTAACGAAAAAAAACTACATTTACTGTTCATAAAGTTTAGTAAATAACATAAAGTAAAGCTTTTGTGTTGGTCCCAACTCTTATTGTGATAACAAAGTGATAATAAGTTGTGTTTATTGTGTGATTGTTTAATTTACTACTATTGAAATAACAAAAAATACAAATACATTTTAGCACTCGATTTACACATGCAATACATATTGCGATTTCACATATAATAGTAAATCTATATAGTTTGTAGTTTTCTAAAATAAAAATAAAAAACAAAAAAATTCTCGGATTTCGAAAAAAATCAGGGTGTTACAATTACGGCATAATAAAAAAATTATAAGAAATGTTACTATTGACAACTATACCCTTCTTGTTTTATTTTGAAAATTAGGCGTTACACGAAAGGCCTTCTTATAAGGAATGTCTTATTCTCGAAAGTCTTTCCAAAGTGGAAGTAATATGTTACTTCGAGATAGTAGGATATCCAGATTATAAGTTACGGTCTTTGATGATCAACACTCGACGTTCGACCTTATGGATGTTGTAACAGTGATATGATTCAATTTACACGGTAACTGTTTCACATTAAAGGTAGTAGTCATTGCATTTGACTCTTCCGATGATTGGGGGTCATGGTGTGTTGGTAGACGCTATTCCGTGATCGTTAGGTATGAAGGGTATTTTAGTAAATGCACTTTATGTCTACAAGATATTAATTGTGTTGATTAATTAAAAAATATTCCGGAAGCCAATTAATGGCATATGGGTCGAAATTTATGTGTATGTGATACATATGGATTTTGCAAATTAATTAATCATGGTATTATATTATCTAGTATTAATATAAACTATTAATATATATATATATATATATATATATATATATATATATATATATATATATATATATATATATATATATTGATGTATTGATGTATGTAAATGAACACCGAGATCTACTGAGAATAAAGTGTTTATCTTGAGGATATAAGGTGAATATGTGTGATTTCCACGGTGTGGACACGGTGGTGATCAAGAACAGTGGTGGCGGTTTAAGTGTTTGTGAAGAACAAGTGAATTAGTCGACAGATTGGCAGAGCTTCTGCTTGTATTATATTATAGATCAATGCTTGAGAGATTGAGATTAAGACTAGCCTTCTATTACATTGTGATCCCATATTTATAGGCTAAAAAAGTAAGTCGGTCTACTGTTCATCGACAAGACATCTAGGAGTACATAGCTAAGTTAAGTATGCATGCAATACAAGTGTCCTAGCCAGCTGTCAGGAGTGGTCAGCTGTTTTGGCTAGCTGGATCAATGAGGATGGCGAGCAGCGATCAGTACGGCGAGCAGCGGACTCATTTGTGCCTTGTCTTGAAATTAGCTTTGTCGATATGGGTATAAATCACATGGAGAGAATGTGTCCGACTTACGATTGGCGGACAAGATCCGGCTTACTGTTGGCGGATAGGACCCTGCCTATAGCTTGCGGGCATAAGATGGTTTATGGCAGCGGCCAGAGGAGACAGAGGCCCAATATCTATGTTAATGGGCCAAGACAATTGGCCCAATTTAGATGAACAGGGCCCCATTCCGATCCGGGTATATCAATGTCCCCCTACTCTATGCCTGGCGTGTCCGCCTAGGCGGAGAGTAGAACTCTAAGAAGAAACTTTAGGTAAAGCTCCTTTGTGTGGTTGATGAGCTAAAAATCTACCCACAAAAATATAATTTATAAAAGACTCGCAACCGTGGGTAAGCTAACTCTCTAACCAGCAGAGTACCGGGTCAGATTGTTAGGATAGCTACAGGAGTACGAGGTCGATCCCAAGAGAAATGTGGTTGTGAGTACCAAAGCGAACGTGTGTCTTAGTCTAGGCGATCAAAGTTGTTGGTTGTTTATTATAGCTAATGCAGAAAATAAAGATTATTCTAACGAGATTAAAAAGCATAGCCAAACTATGATCCAACAGGTTATCACCCCGTAGGAAAAACTTGACAAGGAGTATGTTTTATCGAATTCAGTTTATATGACATTCACGGGTGTCAACTCTTTATTATTGCGTTAAGATATGAACAACTCTCACTTAACCCCCATACTAAGTTTATTAACTTTCCCTTTAGAAAGCTAACTTGCCTAATAAGGTTGACCGGAATAAAAAGCTGATGAAAACCTCACATAAGAATAGTCCTGACTTGTCACTTAGGTTGTCAGTCTAACTATCAAAACTATGTTTTAGTGATTCTTAAACTTTTTCCCACTTCTAGCCGCAAAATGCATCTATAAGCTAGGTTGCGTGTAACATTTAAAACAAGTTTTAAAACATGAGTTTATCATAAAAACGTTTAATTAAGTGCTACACAACTCTATCTCGTTTCCCGAGGTTGATTTCACCCGCTTTCACATAATTCATTTATATATATAAATTTAGCTACACATATAGTTAATATATATATATATATATATATATATATATATATATATATATATATATATATATATATATATATATATAAATACATAAGTATATATATAGATATAAATATATAGATCTATAAATATATATATAGATACATAGATATATGTAGATATATATATAGGTAGATAGATAGATAGCTAGATATATATATATATATATATATATATAGATACTACAAAGCAAAAAAAAATAAAACAAACGAAAGGAAAGAAGTTAGTTTTATATATATATATATATATATATATATATATTAATACTACAACTAAATAAAATAAGAACAAGAAAGTAAAAGAAATGGCCGAAAAGCAAGGGCAATGAAAGCTGATGAGAATGGCCATATTTATTGGCAAATTTGGATAGGCCGGATCGATCCGGGAATAAAAAACTTTATCTTTTAGCTTATCCTCTGCAGACCCATGTGATAATCATCATTACACCCCGGATTGATCCGGTATTAGGCCGGATCGATCCGGAGTGTAAAATATCCGGTTTTGAGCTGAAACTTGAAAAATTCATATCTTGAGTTGTAGATCTCCAAATGACATGATTCAAAAAGCGTTGGAAAGCTTATTGAAAGATCTAACTTTCATGAAGGACTCTTCTTCAGAAAATGCCTTTTTGATGGGCCATTTGTTCGTCGAAAATATAATTCGATAATGGTACTACGAACCGTTGATCCAATTGAACTTTTAAACTCGCGACACTTCCTTACACCCTTCAAAAGATATGATTTAATTTCAAAAAGTGTCGTCACTCGGGGTCTTGATTTACCTAGAAATCTGCAATAAAGCACCAAAATACCAAGCGTAAATCCGACATGACACTCCGGTTACTAAACCGGTACAAAAACTTATAAAAACATGATAAAAATACGATATTTTATGTAATACTTACTACTTATGCATTTAGATAAAACTTAGGAATTAATGACTCGAAATGATACAAAAGTGCTCAAAATGATATCAGAAGTGGGGTAAAAAGTTATGAAAATAACTGTGAATTTTTCTGTCATCACAACCCCCCACTTAGCTTTTGGTCGTCCTCGAACAAAACAAGCGATAAAATAAAATGAATGAGGAAAAATTCATGAAGAGATAAGATATAAAGGACAACCAGATGATGCAACCATTCGAATCATAACCACACGTTAACCACAATATAAATGTATAACAGAGTGTGTGTGTGAATAACCTCTCAAAATTATTATCATGCAATTAATCATGAAATCATGCATGCAAGACCTGTAGTTGCAAACCATAGGCTTAAGAATGATACCAATCTCCACTAATCGAGACGTTCGGATTCAAGAAGTTAGATCAGGTAGGACTTGAAGGGTTATAACGTTAGGCCAGGGTAATTTCGGTTAATCGAAAAGGATATTTTGAAAGCGGAGAAAAGAAGTATGAGTAAACCTAATCAACTCATGTACCACCTCATTGCTACCATACAAACCATCCAAACTCCTTTTTGATTATTTTCAACACTTTGGGAACCATAGGATACTAACGCACCCGAACTCATTGCCAAAATCGACTATGTTTCAAGCGTCATGAGGTGAGAACGAACACATTAGCACTTATCTCACTATCCCAACTCTAACATCATAAGAATAACTTTGAACTCATCTCTTTGATTCCAACCCTTTTATTTCTATATACATCCAAGTTTGTTTTTCTTCTTTTTGTTTTTTTTTCTTTTTGTTTTTGTTTTGTTTTTGTTGGCCCAAAACCGAGCATCTGGCCCAACCGAGCTCCTCCTCTCCTTATAGCTCAAAACCAAGAAACCAACCGACTAAAAACATCATTTCCCCCCACCTTACACTTGTTTTAGCAAACGTGGTCCTACAAAAAACTAAGTCCACTCGTATGGTTAAAATGAAGGGAATGTGACCATAATAAGGCTCAAGGGTAGGTTTCTGACTAAGTAACAAAACGGCTAAAGCGAATGGTGGTCAGACCATTCTATCAAGGATGAGTAAGGGCTACGAAGGTCAAATGTTTAGGTTAAGGCTTATTTGGCTATGGTAGGGTCAAAGAGAATGCCATGACCGTCATCCCTAACTTCGATTCCAAACATCTTTCTATTTCGCCTCGAAAGGATATCAAACCTAAGTTCTAGTTGCTATAAAAGTATGCTTACATGATATCATACAAAAGTTGCATGGTAACAAAAGATTGAGACTATACGTTCATAAGGAATTCATGTTATACAAATACACTTGGGGTTAAAATGTAATTACGGTTCACATTGGTTATAAACATCCAAATTGATCATTACTTCTTCAAATCCATGAAATATATATCTCGTACAAGTTATTTTAATCAACTAAATAATTCGAAAAGGAATCAAAAACTAAGTGTTTAAACACTTACTGCCATTGCTAAACCAACCACGTCTCTACCCCCCACTTACGATTTTGCATTATCCCCAGAGATAGAGAGAAAGACTTAACTTATAGACCAGCGTAAAGGTGCTATCGAATCCCGTGAATGACCATGAAAGCACGTCCCGAATCCCTGGACCAAAACAACCAAAACAAAGCCAACACGGGACATGGTCCTCGTGCCAAAGTATGCAATAGGGATATGGGAATAAGAAAATAGCCATGTCACGTCAGAAAATTCAATAGGCAATATATAGCACATCGCATAATGACTTTAGATGGAAAAATAACCCACACGGGTAAAGCATGTAACATCTAAGCATATACGTATTATAGAGAGTATCACATGAGCATATATCATAGTCAAGTCAGCTATTCCTAGATTCATTTTTATTACACACAGTTTTGTTAAGGCGGGAATACTCACCACTATATTACAACGACCAGAAATTTGAAACAGACTAGATCATAAAATGAAATGTGTGCAAAGTAGTGAATGTGAGTCTTTTATACCCAGATCCTCAAGGGTTCTGTCAAAGCATTTTAACAACCTAAGTCCAAGAAATGATGTATTTGAATTTTATCTTTTTTCTCCATCGGGATTTTCGGATAACCACCTAATCGTTCCCTGTTTAATGACATTCAAACCTTCATCTCGAGACTTGGTTGTGCTTTGTGTTCATCTTTCCACAGATTCTACATTTCATTAAGACTAGTCTTTATCCAAATTATTATTATTATTTTAACGGGCTGCCTCCCTGTAGCGCTTTTGTTTAACGTCGTTTGCTCGACAGGGTGACTCTAAATGAGACTCAATCAACCAAAATCCGAACTCAAGAAGATCAATAGCTTAAGAAAAATTAACAATGCGAGAACCATTGAAATTGTATTGTCTAGAAACGCACCTCTTTTAATTCTCGATGTCACCTCCTCCCGGCCAGAGAATCTTCATTATCACTGTCGAACCATCTTCTTTACTATTCCATAAAGTTCATCCATCGGGAGTACACAAACCGGACATGAGAAAATTCATCCTCACAGAGTGGGACGAATGTAGTAATCCGGGACCGTTATATTAAACACTACCAACTCTCCCAGGTGGCTTTACTAAAGATGGCCAATCAATCTCCTCGCTCCTCTAACTCTGAAATCTCATTATAGCAAATGAATCCTCAACCTTATTCTCAACTGAACTTCTTCAATGAGCACCTCATCATCCTTTACCACCTCTTTTGCACATGCCTGCTTTGCTGCTCGAACTCCATTATTTCAATCAATTGCACCACCCTCTCTTGAAGATTTCTTATGGCGTGGTCGGTGCTTATCTTGAACTCTTTCATGTCCAGTGATCGCTCTTGCAAGATCTCGGTCCAATCGCTCTAGTTGCTCCATTTGGTATCGGTGAAGTCTTTCTCGTGGCATGGGGAAAAGCGTTCATACCGACTTTGATTCATCGGAGGTGAGTAGCGATCCTCTTGCCATTCCAGACAACGATCGGTGGCAGAATAACAGGTAAAGCTATCAACGCATTGAGTATGAACACCGTAATCTGATAAGCACTAGGGTTCGGGAACCTCAAAATGTTGTGGCTCATAACTTTCGAATAACCATAATTCCGGTCCTGGTTACTCTGTTGTTGATATTGAGGCTGAGGCACATACTGTTGTTGATAGTATTGCTCAGGTGCCTGAGGTAAGTAGGAGTATTGTTGTTCAGGAGAGTAGTATTGATTGAAAAATCCATCCATTTAACCACAATCTGCAAGATCTTCAGAAAACAACAAGAAAACAATAAAATTTTTCTTTTATTTTTTCGTTTTTTTTACACACACACACGAAATCTAAATAAAACGAAGAAAATAAAAACCTAGGCCCAAGCCTTCGGTTCACTTACAATATATCACAACAATATCACACATTTCCCCGGCAACGGCGCCAATTTTTTTGATGAGCTAAAAATCTACCCACAAAAATATAATTTATAAAAGACTCGCAACCGTGGGTAAACTAACTCTCTAACCAGCAGAGTACCGGGTCAGATTGTTAGGATAGCTACAGGAGTACGAGGTCGATCCCAAGAGAAATGTGGTTGTGAGTACCAAAGCGAACGTGTGTCTTAGTCTAGGCGATCAAAGTTGTTGGTTGTTTATTATAGCTAATGCAGAAAATAAAGATTATTCTAACGAGATTAAAAAACATAGCCAAACTATGATCCAACAGGTTATCACCCCGTAGGAAAAACTTGACAAGGAGTATGTTTTATCGAATTCAGTTTATATGACATTCACGGGTGTCAGCTCTTTATTATTGCGTTAAGATCTGAACAACTCTCACTTAACCCCCATACTAAGTTTATTAACTTTCCCTTTAGAAAGCTAACTTGCCTAATAAGGTTGACCGGAATAAAAAGCTGATGAAAACCTCACATAAGCATAGTCCTGACTTGTCACTTAGGTTGTCAGTCTAACTATCAAGACTATGTTTTAGTGATTCTTAAACTTTTTCCCACTTCTAGCCGCAAAATGCATCTATAAGCTAGGTTGCGTGTAACATTTAAAACAAGTTTTAAAACATGAGTTTATCATAAAAACGTTTAATTAAGTGCTACACAACTCCATCTCGTTTCCCGAGGGTTGATTTCACCCGTTTTCACATAATTCGGCTATATATATAAATTTAGCTACACATATATATATATATATATATATATATATATATATAGATCTATAAATATATTGGGTATTTGTTTATAAGGACTAGTTTCAGTACTTAATTAGGCACTTAGGACACACTTAAAAGATATTTGGTTATAAGGACACATTTTGTCTAACTTACCTAAATTACCCTTTTTGTACCCTTCTTCTTCTTCATTTCTTTTTTTTTTTTCCGAGTACTTCTTTGTTGTTTTAAAAGCAAAAAAAAACCATTTCTCCACTTTGGACTTGGAACCTCGGTGTCTCGAGTTTCCACCATATCCTCATGAACTCCGACACCATTTGAATTCTCCGAAGAAGAAGCCAAGAATCGGACTATGAGAGCTCTTCCGGCAACGAAGATGCCTCCGGTCGTCTTTCTCAAAATCAATATATATCTGACCCAATTCCCTCCTCTTCGTCATTGCTCCCATCCGTTGACGCCGCATTTTCTAAGGTATGCTCCCGATGTGTCTGTTTTCTCAAAGAAATGTTTGCTGAACTTTTGATTTTCTCTGAATTAGTGGAATTCGGAGCAAAAAATAGATGTCGTGATGCATCATTTGATGACCCGATTCCAGAAAAAAAACTGATGAACAATCAACAAGTAAACCACCCATAATTTCATCTTGCACAATATGGTTTGGTTGATTCCAAAAGAAGAGAAAAAGAAGAACCCACTTCAATGATTACAGAGAAAGATTGGTGCAGCATTTACGATTTGATCAAATTGAAAGGACTTATGGAAATTGGTGGGGTTGAAGATAGATGAGAGAGCGGTTTGAGGACTTGTGGATGATGAAGACAAGGTGTTTGAATTAAGATTTCAATGAGAATTCTTGGTAGTATGATACTATATTAAGGGAGATTTTGGCCCATCAACATCAATCCATCAGGGGGTGTCACCAACCTTCATTAAATGCGTTGAACTAGCTTTGTAGTAGTTGACAAGGAATCAAACATGAAAATATATTAGGTAAGGCATCACTTGTTTTTCTGTGTACTCAATTCCTTTATACTGAATGTTTTTATTTGTGAGTGTTTATGAAGTTGGTATTTGATTTAATGTGCTCGAAAATTTGATGTATTTGCAATTTCTTTGTTCATGTTTGTAATGAATTATGATGACTAAATTTGTGTTGACAATGAGAATTGTTTTTTTTTTTTTTGAACAGATGAGAATTGTTTTGTAACAGTATTTATTTGCAAGTTGCTATTTTTTTTTTGGGATGCTTTGAAAATACATGGTACGATGGAGGCCGATTGACATCATTTTATTATGTTGCTCACCATAGACATAATTTTGTTCATACAGAGGGTGTGAATTTGATGATGCTGAGAATTAGTGGTATTTTGTTCATTTGAACAAGTATGGCGTGAATTTGACCGTGGGTTTGAGTTTGATTTGGAAGAAAATTGGTGTAGTGACATGAATTTGATGGTGGGATTGAGTATGATTTTGAATAAAATGTTGGTGTCATTGAGTGTCACTGCATAGGGTGTCACTTCATAATATGTTGTTGTCATTGGGTGTCACTTCATAAAATGTTGGTGTCATTGAGTGTCACTGCATAAGGTGTCACTTCATAAAATGACATATCAGAATAAAGATGATGAAAAAAATATTAATTAGGATGAAAGAATTATGTTGATCGTAGTTTTATATAAAAAAGTATAGGCGTTTGAAGTCGATTTTATGAGAGAGAAATCTATTTTCTCAAATTTAGTCGGAAAAATATGAAAGGTCTCCGCGGTGGTCAATGCGTCGGCTGGGGATCGTTGCTTCACGGTGGTCAATGTTTGTTGTTCCTCATTGAAAATAAGGTGACATTAATGTCACTTCATAAAATGTTGTTGTTATTGTCTGTCACTTCATAAAATATTTGTGTCATTGAATGTCACTGCATAAGGTGTCGTTTCATAAAATGAGAATTCACAATAAATAGGACGAAAACTTATGAATTAGGAGAAAATTTATGTTGATCGTAGTTTTATATCAAAAGATATAGTTGTTTGAAGTCAATTTTATTACAAAAGAAAAGAAATCGATTTTCTGAAATTAAGTCGGAAAAATATCAAATGTAATCGCGGTGTTGCTTCATCGCGGAGTCGCTCAATCGGTGCGTTGCGTCATCAAATGTCACTTCATCGAGGTGTCTCTGCATCGTGGCATCTCTGCATCAGGGGTGGTCACTACATCGGGGGTGGTCACTGCATCGCGGAGGTCACTACATCACCGTGATGAACACATTTTGTTGGTCAATGCATCGCGGTTGTCAATTGCATCGCGTGTCATTTCATCGAGGTGTCTCGAATCGTGGCATCTCTACATCGGAGGTGGTCACTGCATCGCGGTGTCTCAGATCGGGGTGGTCACCGTGATCGAGGTGTCTCTGTGATTGGGGTGGTCACCGATCGCGGTGTCTCTACATCGGGGTGGTCAGCTGCATCGCGGTGTCTCGTGCATCGGGGGTGGCCACTACATCGCGGTGGTCAATGGATATGGGGTAGTCAATGCATCGCGGTGTCACTTCATCGAGGCGTCTCTACATCGGGGGTGGTTACTGCATCGCGGTGTCACTTCATCGATGTGTCTCTACATCGTGTGTCTCGCGATCGAGGGTGGTCACCTGATAGCGGTGTCTCCGTCGATCGGGGTGGTCATCGTGCATCACGGTTTCTCTACATCGCGTTGTCGATTGCATCGCGGTGTCACTTCATCAAGGTGTCCCCGTGCATCGCGTCTCTGCATCGCGGTGTCACTTCATCTCTGTGTCTCTTCATCTTGGTGTCTGTTCATCGCGGTGTCTTTGTAATACGGAGTCATTTCATCGCGGTGGTCAATGCATCGCGGTGTCTTTGCATCGCGATGTCACTTCATCGCGGTATCTCTACGTCGAGGTGGTCAATGCATCGTGGTGGTCAATGCATCGGGGTGATCATCTGATCGGGGTGTCAATGCATCGCGATTGTTAGTACAACACGCTGTCTCGTGATCGTGGTGTCTCTGCAATGGGGTGGTCATCGCATTGCGGTGGTGAATGCATCGCGGTGTCTCGTGATCGTGGCTTCTGCGCATCGCGGTGTCACTTCATCGCGATGTCTCAGATCGTCAAATGTCATAACATCGCGGTGTCTCTACAATGCGGTGTCACTTGATTCGCGTGTGTCTCGCATTGCGGTGTCAATGCATCGGGGTAGTCAATGCATCGTGGGTGTCACCGTGATCGCGTTTGTCAATGCATCACAATGGTCACCGTGATCGCGGTTGTCGGTGCATCAGGTGTCTCCGCGATCGAGGTGTCCCGCATTGCGGTGTCACTTCATCACGGTGTATCTGCATCGCGGTGTCACTTCATCGTCTTTGTCTTCAGATTGCGGTGTCACTTCATCACGCTGTCACTTCATCGTGATGTCTCTGCATTGTAGTGTCTCTGCATGATGGTGTCTCTGCATCGCGAAGGTTAATGAATTGCGGTGCTCACTACATCGTGGTGGTCAATGCATCGGGGTGGTCAGTGAATCGCGGTGGTCAATGCATTGGGTGGTCACTGCATCGCGGTGGTCAATACAAAGACGGTGGTGGTGTCGTGCGTGCATCGCGGTGGTCAATGCATCGGGATAGTCAATGCATCGCGGTGGGCAATGCATCGGGGTGGTCAATGCGTCGCGGTATCGCGATGGTCAATGCACCGGGGTGGTCATTGTATCGCGATAGTCAATACATCGGTTTAAAAAAAAAAAAAAAAAAAAAAAAAAAAAAAACCAACTTTCAGCGCTTACAGAAAAAAAGAAAGGAAAAAAAAAAGCAACAACAAGAACAACGTGAACTTTCAGCACCAATAATGATAAAAAAAATAAAAAAACATGCGGCAGTTTTATTTATTTTTATTTATTTTATTTTTTTCTTCATTAACTGTATTTAGTCTATCTATCTAATTTGTGTCCTTATAACCAAATAAGATTCCTTAGTGTCTATTTGCCTTAGTTTGTTTCTATTTTGTGTTCTTTTGGACTCTTGTTTCTAAATATATATATAGATACATAGATATATGTAGATATATATATAGGTAGATAGATAGATAGCTATATATATATATATATATATATATATATATATACTACAAAGCAAAAAAAAATAAAACAAACGAAAGGAAAGAAGTTAGTTATATATATATATATATATATATATATATATATATATATATATATATATATATATATATATATATATATATACTACAACTAAATAAAATAAGAACAAGAAAGTAAAAGAAATGGCCGAAAAGCAAGGGCAAGGAAAGTTTGATGAGAATGACCATATTTATAAAGAATTTGGATAAATGGATCGATCCGGAAAGTACGGATCGATCCGGGAATAAAAACTTTATTTTTAGCTTATCCTCTGCAGACCCATGTGATAATCATCATTACACCCTCGGATTGATCCGGTATTAGCCGGATCGATCCGGAGTGTAAACATCCCGTTTTGAGTTAAACTTGAAAAATTCATATCTTGAGTTGTAAATCTCCAAATGACATGATTCAAAAAGCGTTGGAAAGCTTATTGAAAGATCTAAAACTTTCATGAAGGACTCTTCTTCATAAAATGCCTTTTGATGGGTCATTTGTTCGTCGAAAATATAATTCGATAATGGTACTACGAACCGTTGATCCAATTGAACTTTTAAACTCGCGACACTTCCTTACACCCTTCAAAAGATATGATTTAATTTCAAAAAGTGTCTTCACTGGGTCTTGATTTACCTAGAAATCGCAATAAAGCACCAAAATACCACGCCAGAATCGACATTTACACTCCGGTTACTAAACCGGTACAAAAACTTATAAAAACACGATAAAATACGATATTTTATATAATACTTACTACTTATGCATTTAGATAAAACTTAGGAATTAATGACTCGAAATGATACAAAAGTGCTCAAAATGATATCAGAAGTGGGGTAAAAAGTTATGAAAATAACTGTGAATTTTTCTGTCATCAGTGGTCGCTTGTGATAGAGTCAGGCCGATACCGTTATATCGGGCTTGAACCAGTGTTGGTGAAAACCACCAGCTATATGCTGTGCATTTGTAGCGAACATGCTTGATCGCCGATAATGCTTTATCGGGCTTGAATCAGTGTTAGTATCGCGTAGAGAATTACCGATTATATGCTGTGCATTGCAGCGGACAGGCTTGGTTGCCGACAACGTTCTGTCGGACTTATTTAAGTGATAGTGCTCTATCAGAGAAGTTTTGTGGAGTAAGCCATAGAGGGCATTGATCGATGCTAGCCGCTTGAATTAATGTTTGGAGATAATAATACGCTGAGGTCTCTTCTTCTGTGGATAAGTTGATGATCGCCAGGATGGATTTGAATGGTTGGAAAGGATAAACGGATGTATCGGTACATGAAACGTCACGTCAGTCACGTGCACTGACACGGCGGTTGGACCTGAACCGTCCCTTGCTCTGATTGGCGGAGAAAAATTGGTAACCGTTCCAGTCATCATTACATTTGAATTTTGAAAATCCCAAACGTCGTTCCCTCTCAATTTTCCCTCTATAAATAGCGGCATTATCCCCCATTCTTACACTTTTCTCTCTGATAATTTTTCCGGTAATAAAGCAAGGATAACTCCGCGATTAGCATGCGTGTTCCGGCAAGAGTTTAATTCAATGAAAGATCAACACTTTACCACTTCCACCTTCAATCGTGTACTAAATTTCACTTCTTTATTTGTTTTTTCGAATCGATTTATGCTTTTATTACCGTATGTTCTTGCTAGAGACATGAATGTCGTGATTTAGCTCCTGCGATTTGGCTTTATTTGTTTTCCGATGAACATCATGAGCCCAGCCTGTGTTTTTGCGATTTAGTGCCCCTTTTTCCCAGAAATACCCCCATATGCATGTATGCTTTGATTGAAAGTTTTATCGTTTGTTTGGTAGAAGTTTGAATGGGCGTTGTTTGAAGTTTCTTCTGGTTTGAATTTAGGGTTTTTCTGGGGAATTGGGGGTTTTCTGGGTAAAAGTTGGGGATTTTTCCTGGTAAAACGCAGGGGTTTTTCTGGGTTTTCGTATTTACTTAAGGAAGATGGAAGGGCGAGGTGTCGGGGTGTGATTGCTTTCACCTCGTCCCGATTTCCATGTCCGGGTGATAAACTGATCCACCTTGCCCCTTTTCTTTTCCAGAATGTCATCGAGCACACACAATCGGATGAAGAGGCCGGGGCGGCCGCGGGCTACGGGTCGAGGAGGTGAGTATGGAGGATGCTTCTTCTCGGCGCGCGAGGAGGAGATGGAAGAAAATCCAAATCCGTAACCCATCAAGATAGAATCTGACCCAGAGGTCTCTGTTATTGGTGCGGGCACTGCTGAGGGCGAGGTCGATGACGACGACCATATGGCATTAAGCGGTCTTCTCACCAGGATGGAGAAAGCTCTACACACTGGAGCCGCCAAGCGTAGCGGCAAGATCAAGGAAGCCGTGGAAATTGTTGATCCGTCGGAGAAACCAAGGAAATCTCCAAAGGCTGTTGCGTCTAAGAGGAAAGTCGTAGCCGTTGACGAGCCCGCCAAGAAGAAAAGAGCGGCCAAGAAAAGGTCCGCCGCTGTCGAGAATGAGCTCGTAGAGCAAAAGCGAGCAGACAGTGCTCTTGTATCCCGATGGAAGGAGTTCAAAGATCGGGAAGATTATACCTTGGCGTTGGGGGTGTATGATGTCTTTACGGACTACCGATTTATGGTATGGGCGCGACCAACGTGTCATGGGTTTGTGGCCGGGAGCAACAAGATTATCTATGGTTGCATTATGATCACTTTGCAGCCGGACTCAGACCTCCCTTTGACCCATTTTTTGTCAAGTTCATGGAGGAGCTGAAGGTGATGCCCTGCGACCTCAGTTTGGGAGTAGTCCGCATGGTTATGTCCTTCATCATAATCAGCAGGTTAACCGGGTGCGAACCGTCGATGGCGGTGCTCCTATATTTTTATGGTTTTTCCCTGAAAGGTGCGGCCGGTCAAATCCAGCCGCGTAGTAGATCAAGCCACGGCCGGCCCCGTTTGTTGTTCGATCTTCCCGATAAAGTGGCGGACTGGGACAAAAGATGTATGAAGGTAGAGTCCCGGGTAGGGTGGCCGTTTGAGAAGCAACCGGTGAATTCGGTCAAGACTGACCACTTGGCCGCAATAAAAACCCAATGTAACGATGATGAGTTCATAGCTGAGTTGAAAGACGACCTAGGCTATACCCGTAAGAAGGAACCTCAAGCCCGAGCATTCAATTGGAGGCTTTTGTTAGACGTCGGGCAGCCCTACCTTAGACAGGCCGGACTTTCCGGAGCCGGTGTCGGCGAACCTTTGGTTGTAGTCGACTCCTTGCCGACTCACCCAGACTGGTATGGTGAGTGTCATCATGGCAAGCGCATGCCTTCTCAGTGCGTTATTTGTAGCGGCGATCCCTCAATGCGAGCACCGAGTAGGATTTTTACTTGTATTATTTTTGTTTCTTTCTTTTCATAATACGTTTTGTCATTTTTCTGGTCGCTAATTAAACCTTGTTCTCCGCAGGTACCATGGATAAGCTAGCTCAACGCAGCCAGTTGACAAAGAAGAAGACCATTGGCGAGGTGAAGAGGGCCGCTGAGTTAAAGGGGATCAAAACATCCCTCCCCATGGTCGACTTACAGACGCCGGCGGCCGGAGCCTCTGGAGCTAGGGTCGTGAAATCATCCCAGCCGCCAGTAGTAGAGAAAGCCGCGGCGGGCAAAACCATGAAGCAGACCCTTCTGACGAAGCCACCGGCTGGCGATAAGAAGAAGAGGGCCGTTGTCGAAGAGATTGATCCCGCGGGAGACGGCAGCGGCGTGCATGAGGTCCCTCCTCCTAAAAAATCCAGAACTGACAAAGGCAAAGAGCCGGCCGCTGACCAAGGCAAATCTGTGGCCGATGAGGTGGTTTCTGCGGGCACGAAGATAGTGGTGCCCTTTGCTGGAGTCCCTGTTGGGCCTAGGGGATTTCCCGCCGCATGGTTGGACAAAGATTTCATGTGGCAATGACCTCTTGACCGCCCAAGGCATGCACAATCTCTCAAGGGTATCGACGTGCCCCTCACGAGGCACTTTAGATGGGGTATTCCCAATGATATTCAGCTGGAGATAGGCCGCGGGATAGCGGACAGGGTTGTGATGGCGGACCAAACTGATCCCCGCCGTGCCTTTCTCGGGAGTATCGACGATTTGTGGGGCTTATACGGCGCCACGGTGAGCATGGTAAACCTCCTTCTTGCTTTTGTCTTTCATTCTCTTTTTCTGCCATTTTGTAAAGTCAATATTGACCCCGCTGTTTATTTTTCTTCCATTAGGTTGGCACTGGCATGGCGCAGTTCGTCAATGATTATAGAAACACCATAGCTGAGAGCGCCAGCGTCGGAAAAGAGCTGGGCGACACCAAGAAAGCTCTCGGCGCCGCAAATGTAGTGTCGGCTGGTCTTCGTGGGCGGTTAAGCGCGGCTGAGGCGGAGAATGAGAAGCTGAGAGCACAGCTTGCTGAGGCTAATAGGATTAACTTTGACCTCGTGGAGCAAGGTAAATCCGTTGATCGAACCATGGAGGAGATGAAGCAGAGAGTAACTGAGGCTCAAGCTCATTGGGAAGCTGAGAAAGCAGTGTGCGCAGACCTGCGAAAGCAATTGGAGGATTTGGGCTCAAGTGTCCAAGGTCAGATTGAGGCCGCGAGCAAGGCCGCCGCTGATGATAGCTTTATGATGGGATATGACCATGGGTTTTATCACATTGCGAGGTGCGTCCTGGCTCATGACGGTGGTATCCCCGACCTTGACGTCTTGGAAGAATGGATTCTCACTCATCCCTTCTCCGATCATCTAAGAGACTTTCACCCTCACATACCTTTCTCCGATATTGAGCTCCAGCGCTTTGTCCCAATGTATGATCCCGATTGGGTGGTTCCCGCTGTGGATGAGTCGAACTTAAGGGAGCGTGTGCGGCGGGCTACTGAAGCGAGAGAGGCGGCTGCTGAAGAGGGCGAGCGTGCTGAAGAAGAGGTCGAGCAGCCCGGTGAAAAGTCGACAGAGCCCACTGAGTCGGAGACCAATGCTGATCAGATGCTGCACCATTCTCTCCGCGAAGAGAATGTCCATAATGAAGAGATGCGGCCTGAGAATTCTTAAATTTGTGCTCCTCTGTTTTGTAAAACATTATTTTGATTCCGCCTTTGTGTAACCTTTTCTTTTCCGCACTTTTTGTCCGCACATTTGTTTCTGTAATAACTAGTAAGCACCTTTGTTAAACTTATAATTTTTATTCCCAAGTTTGTTTTCTGTCCGCTTGATGTATGCTTGCTTTTTGCTCGAATTTATTGACTAAATTGAGTCCGATGATAATAGCATCCGGCCCCCTTGTTTTAGATAAGATTCGAGGTCGATCTTATGCGGACCCATCTTTGAGATATGCCACCCTTGAATCTTATCTGAAATAACTTGTTCGCTAGATTCTCGTGGACGCTTTAAATTTTCCCAAATATTGCCCCTATTTTTAACAAGTCTGAAGGTTGTCTGAAGTTTTTGTTGAATATTTTTCGAACACAATTCTTTTTTTACCCGCGCATACTCATAATAATTTATACAAAGAGAAAATGTAAAATCGGGCTTTATTAATTTCAACTCATCCCGCTAGATGAGTGAATATTACAAGCAAATAAGAAAGCTTAACCACTCACGTCGTAAACGAGAGGATAGCCATAACCCTAACCGATTTATTACATGTAGTACCTTTTGAGGTTGTCCGCGTGCCAAGGTCTATTGAGTTCGTAGCCTTGATGATTTCTGAGCACATAAGTCCCTTTTTTGATCTCCCTCACGACTTGATAAGGGCCTTCCCAATTTGCTGTTAGCTTGCCTTTATCCGGCTCCATACCAGTGGCCTTTCTATTTCGAAGAACAAAATCCCCGACCTTGAATGAGTGATCGCGGATTCTCTTGTCATGTTGTTGCTTAGCGATTTGTTTGTAGTTCGCGAGTCGATGGTACGTCGCTAGTCTTTTTTCCTCCACTAGATCCAAGTCGATCTGCCTGTTTAAAAGATTATCCGCTGGGTCATATAAGGCGACCCTGATGTTGGGTAGAGCCATTTCGACTGGAGTCATGGCCTCTAATCCATAAGTAAGAGCAAAAGGTGTTTCTCCTGTGGGTGTTCTGACCGTGGTGCGGAGTGCCCAAAGTATATCGGGTAACTCATCAACCCACCCTCCTGCTTTTACCTTGTCATCCACGCTCTTCTTTAACATCTTGATTATTTGTTTATTGCCGGCCTCAGCTTGGCCGTTTCCTTGAGGGTAAGCCACGGATGATTGCCAGTGTTTAACTTTGAATTCCTCACAAAGATTTGAGAAGTCCTTCCTAAATTGTGGGCCGTGATCTGATACAACTGCCCGTGGGATGCCAAAACGTGAAAAAATCTGATCATGTAAGAAATAACCCGCCGCTTTCGCGGTTATCTTGACCATAGGTTTTGCTTCAATCCATTTTGTGAAATAATCCACAGCTACTATGATAACTTTGCATCCGCCTCTTCCTGGAGGAAAAGGTCCGATGAGATCGAGTCCCCACATGTCGAAAGGCCATGGTGCGGCTACGATGCTCTGTTCGACAGATGGTATCTGAGGGATGTCCGTGTGCTTTTGACACTCTGGACATTATCTAACCAATTTTTATGAGTCTTTAAGGATTGTCGGCCAGTAATACCCTGCGGTTATGACCTTCTGGGCTAAGGAACGGCTAGCGGGATGGCCCCCGCATACCCCTTGATGAAGCTCGATAAGGATTGTCTTGCTTTCTTCTTCTCGAACACATCGTAATAGAGGCTTTGTCGCGGACCTTCTGTACAGAATTCCATCGTTTATAATATACCTGGCCGCTCTTTTCTTAAGTGCGCGAGCTTTGTCTGCCCCATTGGGTAATATGCCTGTTTTAATGTAAGCCTGTACGTCATCGATCAAACATGTAGTCGGCGCTGGTGTGTCGATTTCCATGATTTGTGTTTCCTCTATAGCGGGTACAACAAGATATTCTATCATTATTGAAGGGTCTGCAAGCTCTTCTTTGAGTGATAGTTTAGAGAGATAGTCTGCTCGCTCATTGTCCTCTCTCCGAATTCTGATGAACTCGCAATAGTTGAAGCCAATTTTTAATCATCGAACAATCTCACCATATTTTTCGAGAATACCACAGTGCGTGTCATAGTCCCCTGAGATTTGGTTGACGATGAGTTGGGAATCACAAAAGACTTTAACATTCTCGACGTTTAACTTCTTGGCTAATTTTAGCCCGGCTATAACTGCTTCGTACTCGGCTTGATTATTCGTGGCCGGGAATTCGAACCTTTCGATTAGATGCCCGGCTATAACTGCTTCGTACTCGGCTTGATTTTTCGATTTCCTCCGTCGTTCCGGGTTCCATCAAAATTACTCCGGCCCCACAACCATTTCGATTAGATGCCCCATCGACATATAAGTGCCAACATTGATTGGGTATAGTTTTGGCCGCAACGTGTTCTTGTGATAATGGCGAACTAGGTTGTGGCGAGCTGAAACTTGTCTCTACAATAAAATCTGGTAATGCTTGACCCTTGATAGCTTTTCTAGGTTGATATTGTATGTCGAACTCGATGATTTCGATAGCCCATCTGAGGAGTCGACCTGACAGATCCGGTTTATGCAGTATCTGGCGCATTGGACTATCCGTTAAGACAATTATTGTGTGTGAAGTAATGTAAGCCCTGAGTTTGCGGGCAGCAATGACAAGCGAGTAGGCTAATTTTTCAATATTAAAATAGCGACTCTCCACCGGACTGAGAGCCTTGCTTATATAATAAACGGGATTTTGGAGGGTTCCGGCCTCCTTGACAAGAACGGCGGCAACAGCCCGGTCCGAAGCCGCTAAGTCCAAAAACAAGATGTCTCCCTTTACAGGGCTAACCAAAAGAGGTGGTTTCCCTATATATTCCTTCAGAGCTTGGAATGCCTACAAACATTCTGCGTTCCATGAAAAAGTCTTGTCGCCTCTGAGAATTTTGAAGAAAGGAAGACACTTCTCCGCTGATTTGGATATGAACCGACCCAACGCAATGATGCGGCCATTGAGTCTCTGAACCTCTTTGATAGTTGTAGGCTCTTGCATGTCGATCAAAGCTTGAATTTTTTCCGGATTAGCCTCGATGCCCCGACGACTAACCATGAACCCAAGAAATTTGCCTGCCTGGACACCAAAAGTACATTTGGCCGGATTGAGTTTCATTGATTGTTTGAGGACATTGTTTATAGTTTCTTGAAGGTCAGCGGCGTGACCGTCCCCAGCGGACTTGACGACCATATCATCAATGTAAGCTTCCATATTTCTTCCTATTTGCGAACTGAAGACCTTGTTGACCATTCGCTGATAAGTCGAACCCGCATTCTTCAGCCCGAATGGCATCATTTCATAATAAAATAAACCTCCAGCGCCTCTGAAAGCCGTTTTCTCTTTGTCGAATTCAGCCATTCGCACTTGGTGATATCCAGAATATGCATCCAAGAAACTTAAAACTTCAAAGCCGGAAATAGAGTCTACTAACCGGTCAATTCGCGGAAGCTGATAAGGATCCTTCGGACAAGATTTGTTGATATCCGTGAAGTCGACGCACATCCTCCATTTGCCATTGTTCTTTTTTAACATAACCACATTTTCCAACCAAGTAGGGTAGGCAAGCTCTTTTATGATTCCCGCTTGCAGGAGTTTCCCGACCTCTACTCTCACCGCCGCTTCTTTTTCAGTTGAAAATTGGCGCGCTCGCTGTTGTATTGGCTTGAAAGTAGAGTCGACGTTAAGATGATGAAGAGCGACGTCGACCTCGACCCCTCGCATGTCCGTGACTACCCAGGCAAATGCGCCCAGATTTTCTTTGAGTAATTTTATCAGCTTTTCCCTCTCGAAAGAACTCAGCCGAGCTCCAATTTTGAATTTCTGGTCGGGGTATTCATCGTTGATGACTACCTCGATTAACTCATCCTCTGCTGTAAAATCAGGTTCATCTCTAACTTGCAATGTTTCGCACTCCACTTTAACTGGCACATGTTCGACAGCGACCCTGATCATGTCAATGTTTTCCATGTGCGGTGGCTGCTCGATTCGTGCTCTCTTATTCCCTGTTCTCATTTCATGTATATATGTTAGGACAGCCGCAGGTTCGCTGATCGACGTTCCGATCCTGTCCCCAATATAAAACTTTGCCCGCTGATGCGGAATGGAAGTTACCATTTGAAAGTGTTTCAGAGCTGGTGTTGCAATTATCATGTTATAATTGGACTGAAGATCGAATACCATAAACATCACCTTTTCAGTGCGAAAGGGTGCGTAATCTCCCATCTGTACGTCTAAGTCGATGGCCCCCTTGACCTGTATTTTGTGATTTGTGAATCCCTCAAGGGTGCCATTATGCGGCCTCAAATTGGAGTCGCTAAACCCCAATTCTTTGAAACAGTTTTAGTACAAGATGTCGCATCAAGCCCCTGTATCGACCATCACTCTATTGACACAAGCCCGATTGATAACCACATATCCTCTGTGTTGATCGAATTCACTAGCTCACTTCGAGTAAAGGCCATAGGTTGCTCATTTCCTCGCAAAACTACATGCTTCTCCACATGTTTGTTAATGGAGCCGATGCGGCTCTTGATCTGATTGTTACTGGGAGGAGGCTCAGTTATCATTCTGATGTTCCTGTCGAACTGGCGAGCTTGCTGGTTCCTCCTGTCTGGACCACCGGCATCTAGTTTGAGGTGGTTATGATGCCCGCGAGCGAGTAACTTCTCTATCGCTCGTTTAAACTGAATACACTCGTCCATTGTATGACCCTTATCTCTGTGATAGCCGCAATATTTGGATGCATCGCGACGTGTGTTGGGAACCATCGGGTAGGGCTCAGGTATTTCATCTCTTATTTCATTCAACATCTGGGTATAAGAAATTCTGAGCGGCGTGAAGTGCTCCTCCTTAAATCTCTCGGGTTTTTTGATTTCCCGATCTGTGTTCCTGCGGGTATCTCTAGGCGGACTACGCTCAGTCCTCTGCTTGCCTTTGTTGGACGAAGACGTTCCTTCGTTTCCCGCCGTGGCAATGTACTTTCTTGTTGAACTCAACATTTCTTGCAAATTTGCTGGTGGGGATAGAGCGAAATAGGATTTCAAGTACCCTGGTTTCAACCCTGTTTCAAACTGCTCATGACGACGTTGTCCGTTAATCCTCTTGTTAGCTCGTACACTTTATGAAACCGCTCATAATAGCTGCGGGTACCCTCGTTGTCGCCTTGTCGGACCTCATGCAGGTCGATGTGTGTCTTTTTAAGTCCTCCCACTGACTTGAACTCTGCTATGAATTTGTTGATCAGATCATCCCATGACATAATCGAACCAGGAGGAAGGCTGCGGATCCATGATGCTGCCCTGTCTTGCATCGACCCCACAAATGCTATACACCAAGCCTCGTCGCTAGAGGTACATAAGCTAATTCTGCTCTGAAAAGCGGATAGCCAATCTAGAGGATCTGTTGCTCCATGGTAGTTTATGAAATTGGGGTAGTGAGTTCCCCCTCTTAGAGCCGCTTTCAGTATACTGGGATGGAGCACGCTTGTTCCCCATGTTGGAACCACTTTAACACCCTTCGTGCTCTTTTGCAGCTCCTCTATCTTTTTTTTCATTATTCCCATTTCCTCTTGGTTCGGGGGAATTGGCGGGAATGTAATATGTCCTCCCATATCTTGCGAGCCCCCATGTCCCTTTGTGCGAGTACGGACCTGTCGAGGATTCCTAGGTCGACCTGGGTCTGCACCGCGATCGTCGACCACGGGCCCCAGCCGACCAAGTGCTGACTTTCTATCCCCTCTTGGTTGGGACGTTGCATGGCTGCTTTATTCCATTTCTGACCGCTGGGATTGAATTATTTTTGGAGGAATGAAAGTCGGTTGTAGCTCTGTTTGTGCGGGTTGAGGAGGGTTGAATTTGCGGATAGGTTGGGGTGGTAGTCCTTCAGCAATTAACAGTGCATTTCCTACCCGCATTTCCTCTACATATTCCATGTGCGCTTGTATAGCTATCTTATATGAATCTTGCTGTGGGGGAGCTCCCCCTGCTGAAATAGCCTCTTGTTCGTTATTTGGATTAGATGTCCCAGCGATCCCCTTTTCCTTATTTTTTCTGATCGCTTCTTCGTTTATTTCACGAGCTCTAGTTCTTTCCCGGATATATGCTCGCATGTCGGTCATGAGGGCAGGGTTGACATCTGCCCCATCTGACATAACCCTTCGGCTAGTCTCCCCACGCAGCGTGCTCGCTCCACGTGTCGGGCATTGATTGACTGGTTTAGTCGGTGTTGTTGGGTTCAAGTTTTTCCCGCCTGCCATGACTTAATGATTTTGTGGGTATTTTTCTGGTAATATTTTGGTGAAAGTTGTTTGTGTTCTCCAGGTAGCTTGTAGCTAAAATAACCAAACTTTCTTTACTTGAAGATCTGAAACCGACAAAAGGGTGTATAAACCAACCTGGGTATTAAAGATGGACTCAAGCGTGAGTATGCGATGAGGTTGGTGATCTCTTCTGTGTGGGTTGTTGAGATGAGGAGAGCAGCGGTTTCTGGGCTGTATTATCCCACGAGATCAAAGCTTTAGTGACCGACAGACTGAAAATGATGATAACCTCGCCTGAGACACCGTGAAATCGTCTCTGTGATGGAGCAAATGATCTCCAAAAGCTAAATGATGATGAGATTCCCGGTAACGGAGCCAACTGATGTAGCGCTGAACACCAGATTTGCGGTAGCAGTGTTTATCTTGAGGATATAAGGCTGAATATGTGTGATTTCCACGGTGTGGACACGGTGGTGATCAAGAACAGTGGTGGCGGTTTAAGTGTTTGTGAAGAACAAGTGAATTAGTCGACAAATTGGCAGAGTTTCTGCTTGTATTATATTATAGATCAATGCTTGAGAGATTGAGATTTAGACTAGCCTTTTATTACATTGTGATCCCATATTTATAGGCTAAAAAAGTAAGTCGGTCTACTGTTCATCGACAAGACATCTAGGAGTATATAGCTAAGTTAAGTATGCATGCAATACAAGTGTCCTAGCCAGCTGTCAGGAGTGGCCAGCTGTTTCGGCTAGCTGGATCAATGAGGATGGCGAGCAGCGATCAGTACGGCGAGCAGCGGACTCATTTGTGCCTTGTCTTGAAATTAGCTTTGTCGATATGAGTATAAATCACATGGAGAGAATGTGTCCGACTTACGATTGGCGGACAAGATCCGGCTTACTGTTGGCGGATAGGACCCTGCCTATAGCTTGCGGGCATAAGATGTTTTATGGCAGCGGCCAGAGGAGACAGAGGCCCAATATCAATGTTAATGGGCCAAGACAATTGGCCCAATTTAGATGAACAGGGCCCCATTCCGATCCGGGTATATCATATATATATATATATATACAAATGTGTAAATTGATTTATGGTAATATAATAAAGATATATTCAATATAAGATATTGTCAATATATATCTAGGAAATATTTAATATAAGATATTGAGTATTTAATGAGATAAATCTAGAATATCTATTTACCTTATTTTACCAGTAAAATGTTTTCTTTCTCATCAATATACACAGAAGCTTTTTCCAATCAGATTGGGAGACATAGGGGCAGGTAACCCTATAGAAAAGGATGCTTGACTAGCTCTTTTGTACATCACAATTCCAAAAGACTAATAGTTCTTGTGAAAAATAAGAGAGCTTCTTAGAGAGATTTAGAGAGAGAGAAAAGACCAGTCTTGCAACCGTATTTTTCTAGTAGCAATCCAAGGGGGATTCCGGCGAGTTGTTCGTGTGGACTAGCGGTAGAGGCCGAACGCTTGGGCGGCTCCGTGCACCACTATTCTCCTCAGACGGTCAAAGCCTCGATCATTTAGATCAAGCAAGGTAACCACCGTCTACTAACTTATTATGTTTGTTGCTTAAACGAAGTCGATCCTGGTTAAAAGGAAATAAATATTTTGAATTCCACTGCGTTCTGCGTAGATTTCCTAACAGTGGTATCAGAGAGAGGTTCGAGTTTAAGCAATAAGCATTAGTTAATTTGCGTAGTAATTAATCAATAGATGCAAGATCTAGATTCGTGAAACGAGAAACAAAAAAAGGAAAAAGCCGACATCGTTTGGGGGCTGGGCCGAAGCGGCGGTCCCCCACCGTGTTGCCGGCGGCGGCGGCGACGGCCCTTGGGCTGCTACCGTCGGCCGGCCATACCCCGATCTTCCTTTTATCGTTTTGTGATATTTTAGTGTGCATTGATATCTCTTTGTTTAGTTGGTGTCATGTGTCTAACTAATGGTTCAAATAGTTTGGCCCATCGGGATGCCACGTGACATTGATAAATATTGGCCTTTCAAAACTTTGTTTGGAATAGGCCTAGGCCATTTTCAAAATATTTGATTTTGGAAAAGGTCTAGGCCTTGGCCCTTTTCAAAATTTTTATTTTGGAAGGGCCAAGGTTTATGCCTTTTGGTTTTGGAAACCAAAGACAACCATTTTGATTAGGAATCAAAAAGGAAAGAAACAAATGAGACTTAATTTTTATTTTTATTTATTTTTAGAATAGTTCTAATTAATTAAAATTAAAATTGAAATCGTTTAAAATTAATAGTTAATTTTATTTCGATTAAAAATCATTTAATTGATTAAATGTTAATTAATTAATTGATTGGATAAGATTCTTTAATTGATTAAACGTTAATCGATTAATCAAGACGCAAGTTGGTAGTTTTAATATTTATATTTTTCATAAGATTTTATTGTATGGATTAGATATGTTAGATATAATATGATTATATGGACCCCGATTGATCATGGACTCGACCAATATATGATAGATGTGAATGATTTAATTTTTCGTTGGTTTTAAAATTGTCCTAGGCCGTTATGAAGAATGTGACCTAGTTTATTTTCTGCATTATCCCATTCCCGTTAGCTCCCCCCGTGTGCGGCGGGTGTGTATTTATTTTATTAGATAGAATGTTATGTAACAAGAATGGAGCAGAAGATGAAGACCAAAGTAAGATAGAGATCCCATTGGAGATGGCGCATTAAAGATCCTATTGGCGGTTACAGCTACCATTAGATTGTGACACGCGGTTTCGTCAGTTTGTATTCGAAACCGCACATAGGAAAAGTCCATGATCATAACGATTACTTTACGCTTTTATTTACTTTGTGCTTGTATTTATTTTATACGATACGATAGATGCATGACTAGGCACGATCTAGATGAATGTGTAGGATGTATGTCTATAGAGATAGACATGTTTGATGAGACCAACTAAAAAATTAATTAAATACTCTCACCTCAAAAATTAAGTCGGAATTGTCTCACAATATTATAATGACGGTGAAGAGCTCTTGTTCGGATCCAATCCATCAGCCACAACTGGGGGTTGACCTACCTTGGGTATATCGTTATTATTGAGATATGAACGTAAATGATCTCGCAAATATTGGGTTATGACTTGACTAAGATTTATTCGACCATCAGCCACAGAAGGGTTCGGGTAATTTTTAGAGACAAGGGTTGGCATCAAGATATTAATTGTGTTGATTAATTAAAGAATATTCCGGAAGCCAATTGATGGCATATGGGTCGAAATTTATGTGTATGTGATACATATGGATTTTGTAAATTAATTAATCATAAGTATTATCTATATATTAATATAAGATATATATATATATATATATATATATATATATATATATATATATATATATATATATATATATATATGCATGACTTGCTTATATGCATGTGCACATTTGTGTTAAATATATGTATATGGATTTATATGTGTAATACATATATGTGATATATGCACATGTGTAAATTGATTTATGGTAATATAATAAAGATATATTCAATATAAGATATTGTCAATATATATCTTGGAAATATTTAATATAAGATATTGAGTATTTAATGAGATAAATCTAGACTATCTATTTTCCTTATTTTACTAGTAAAAATGTTAATATTCTCATCAATCTACACAGAAGCTTTTCCTAATCAGATTGGGAGACATAGGGGCGCAGGTCACCCTATATAAAAGGAGGCTTGGCTAGATCTTTTGTACATCACAATTCCAAGAGACTAATAGTTCTTGTGAAAAATATGAGAGCTTCTTAGAGAGATTTAGAGAGAGAGAAAAGGCCGATCTAGCAACCGGATTTTTCTAGCAACAATCCAAGGAGGATTCCGGCGAGTTGTTCGTGTGGACTAGCGGTAGAGGCCGAACGCTTGGGCGGCTCCGTGCACCACTACTCTCCTTAGACAGTCAAAGTGTCGATCTTTTAGATCAAGCAAGGCAACCACCGTCTACTAACTTATTATGTTTGTTGCTAAAATGAAATCGAACCTGGTTAAATGGAAATAAAATTTTGAATTCCGATGTGTTCCCGCGTAGATTTTCTAACATTTTGATCGCTACTGAAGCATCCCAAGTAGGGAACTTCATGCTGACGTGAGCTAGGGATATCACAGCTCGAAGATCGATCAGGGCTGGTCTTCCCATGATAACATTTTCACTACCACATAATTTACCATCAGGGTCCTGCCTATTTGATTCTGTTCCAAAAGTGGTAGGTAGTTTGATCAGACCCATCGGATGAATTGGGGATCCCGCGAAGCCGAACAGAGGGGCAGAGACGGGTGTTAATTCTGTATCTCTTAGCTCCATAGCTCGGAAAGCGTTATAGTAAAGCACATTTACCGCACTGCATGTATCCACGCAGATGCGCCCTATCAAATTCTCGCTAATCACCGTTTCTATCACTAGCCCTTCGTTGTATACTACCAAGGAAATGAAGTCCATTAGGCCATAGGTCACTTCTCCATATAGCCTTTGCTTCTTGTTCGATTCAGAATGAGCAGCAGACCTTCCACTGCTCGTCCCTTCAATTCGGGCGGGGTTGTACGGCCCACCTGAGATCATGTTGATTGTGTTTATGGGGCGCTTGTCCATCTGACCATCCGGGTCAGGTGTGTGGTCTCTTGTTCGTCGGGGCTCATCCCTGGTATTCCCGTCCTGATGGTGATTCCTTCGTTTAAACTCACGTCGTCCTCGCGGTTTGGGCTATTGAGATCGATCTACGACCTCGTCCAGCTTCCTTTTCATTACCGCCGCATCTATATCCCTTATCAGATCTCAGCAGTGCTCCGAGTCGTGACCAATGTCTTTATGGTACTTGCGAAATTTGTTGGAGTCTCTTTTTTCCCGAGGTCCCCTTATCGGAGGTGGAATCCTTGCTATTCCTTTCATTTCCATAGTTTTGAGAACCTGCTTGCGAGACCTGTTCAATGGAATGAAGTCTCTGTCCTGCAGACCTCTCTTCTTTCCCAGCTGATCTGAGACGGGTGTAGTTACTCGATCCTAGACTGATTTTCTCTTCTTATCTGATTTATCCTCAGATTTTTTCTTCTTACCTTCACCTCTTTCTTCATCCTATTGGCTTCCTCCCCTTGACAATGTTTATAAGCCACATCCATTCTTCCATAGATTGGGGTAGCTTGCTATTCAACTTAGCGTGCAGCCGTCCCTCTCACAGACCTGCCACGGAAGAGACGACCAGCAGTCGATCATCGGTATCTCTTACCTGTGCAGATTCCTCATTAAATCGCTTTATAAATAGGAGTAGTTTTTCGTCCTGCCTTTGCTCTAATGTGAGGAGATTAGTTTGATTTCTCTGGAACGGACGAGCTGCGATGAAAGCATGGACGATCTTCCGAGTGAGAGTTCCAAAGTCGGAGATCGACCTCGGTGGAATCTTATTGAACCATTCTCGAGCTCTTCCTGTGATCAGCGCATGGAATGTCTTGCACTTCATCTCATCTGGAGCGTTGAACAGATTCATGTGAGATATATACTGGTACATATGATCATAAGGGTCCTTAGATCCATTATATGGCTCGATTTTCAAGATTTTGAAGCCCGCTGGTCAGGGATACTTAGCGATGCATTCGGTGAACGGCGACGCATATAGGAGCTCGTCTGATCATCGTCCCAGCAGGGCATCCTCTTCGGCCATAGCAGTGTCTTTGGGTTGATGATTAACATTCTTTCGCTCTGTATGGAAGCTAGATTCCACCACTTCCTGCTTTTTGAGAGCTTCTTGAAGGGAGTATGCTTCTAAAACTTCAGGGGATCTCTTCCTTAAGTGTTTCATCAAATATAGACTTGAGGGTTGTATTATCTATGTTCTTTAAAGACTCCACCAACGCCTGGTTGGCTGGATCTTGAAGGACTGGATAGGGCTAATGAGGCTGATAATTGGTAGGGTTTGTACCCTTTTGGCCTACTGTGGTTTGGCCTTCTCCTTGAGCGGTGGTGGCTCCATATTTCTGGGTTGGATCCACCAGGTATTGTGTACCTTTCTTTGAGGGGTTCTTGGCCATAGGTAATAATAAACGAAACTCGTAAGGGATCCTTGAACAATTTCCAGAAAAGAGGCCCTCCTTCTGGCGCCGATTGACGATGCTGGATATCGTCTATTAATAAATCCGGGCCGTGTTTCCTTTAGTGACAATAATTCAAGAACAATCAAATAAAAGAGAAGGTGTTTATGGTGAGTTTTAGACTGAGCCTAAGAGTTGTTTCTCTCAAGTTGCCTACGTATCCAATGCTTGTATTGGAGTCAAGTCTCTCGTAGTTCCTTAGGGTTGCTTATATAGAGGATGGCTCATCCCTTTCCTTGTCATACAATGATTCGTATTCTTAGTCCCTAAGGATAATCACGAGTGGATCCCCATAATTTTGGGATAATTATGGTGTGTTAAATGACAGGATCAGTGTCACAACATCTTAGGATTCTTTCCATGTTTATCCTATAATATAGGAACACTTTTAAATATCGGATAAGGAAGCTCTGGCCGACCTGGGTCGAGCCTCCTTAGGTCATCTCTGACCCGAGCCATGTTACCCGACCTCCAACGTTACCGGGCCGACCTGCGGCGGTAGGCTAAGAATGGCCGAGCTGACCTCCCACCTAGGGTTCAAGTCGGCTTTTTTAGTTAGACTTGAGGCTCCTGGCCTATATGACTTGTTGACTTTCTTCATTAATGACTTGGTCACTCTATGGATGACATGTGGCAGAGGTTGGCTGACCCTCGTCATAGAGCATGGAGTTGGATGCATAATATTTTCCAAATCAGCATTTATCTCTCATTTTCCTACTTCACTCTTATTTAATACTACCTCCGTCCAAAAATGTAAGTCCATTTGGGTTTTTGCACACAGATTAAGAAAATTGAATAAATTGGTTATGTGTCATTAATTTTGATGAAAAATTCTAAAATAAGCTTTTGACTGTTATTAATGCAAAGTAGTGAAAAGTGTGTGGGTAAATAATAAATGAGGGGTAAAAGGAGAAAAATATAATAAATGTTTCATTGATTATTAAATGACTTATATTATGAGACAAAATAAAAACGCTAAATGTAGTTACATTTTGGAACGGATGTAGTACTATGTAAGAAGTTAAAAATAAGATTGCATTAATTATATTATTGAGATTTTTTAGTCACTGCATTCGTAAAGTCATATCATTAAATCACATTCTTAATAAACTTGTTTTTGAAACCTGTCTCAAATATTTAGAAACGAATGGAGTATAAATGAATTTTTTTATTAAAATACGTAAAAAATTCATATAATGTCAAACTGTAGCCGTGTGCTACTCTTGCGTGGTACACCATGTGCATAAATACGAAAAGAAATAGGCTTATCCGAAGTTGAAAATGTATGGTTCAAATTACTTCACATGGAATGACTCCACTAATTGAATTACTACGTACCTAGGAATTTCACCCTTACGGTACGTAGTAAAAATGAGTAAACAAAGCATAGTCATTCTCCTTCAACAGGGTTTGTTAAGTTGTTGTGTACGCATGGCTGGTTCAGTGGTTTGCAGTAAATTAAAGTGTTTAAAAAATCACTTTAAACCACACAAACCAATAAGTGCTTTAATACTTCGAAGAAAAATAATTCGATATATTTGTCATAATCACGCTTAAATGTAAACTTTGATTGGTGTAGTAAATTACACATTTGTGTAGTGTCATTCGATATATTTGTCATAATGACAAACCAATGACACATTTGTATAGTGTCTTTTCCACTACATGCTTTAATCCCATTAATTAAAATGATGAAATATTTATTGTATTGATCCCAACAAAATCAATGATGTTGTAGAATATGTTATGGATAAATGAGTAGTAGATGTATCACTACTCCTTAAAATAAAGAGATAAAGAGCCAAAAGTCCTTTTTTTGGCACAAAATGAATAAATAGGACACACATATTTTTTTAGTTGCAAAAAGGACAAACAATTTCAGACGGACAAAATTACCCCTTTATGAGACGCGCGTAGCTTCAGTGTATTGTTTTGCATATATGATATATTTACTGTAGTTGTTTATATTCTTTTTTTTCTTTTTTCAAACAACCGTAACTTTTGATTTACAACTCCGATCATCAAAATTTTTTCACCAAAATTCATGTTTTTTTTGCTCTTCAATTTGAGCCCAAATACGATACTATTCCTTCCGAGCGTATATTTTGAAAGAGCGAAAAAATATTTGTATTAACCGAGCACTTTTTCTTATAAACGACCGTAACTTTTGATTTAGAACACCGATCATCAAAATTGTTTCACCAAAGTTCATATTCTTTTTTATCTTCATTTTGAGACCGCGTTTGATACCTTTTCGACGTAGTATTTGAAAGCCTAATTTAATCGCAAAGATTTACACTAACACGAAGATCGATGATCGATGCTGATATGAATGATATGATGATCGATGATCGTGATCGATGAAACAACCGCATATGAGGTAATCAGATCATTTAAGGCTTAATTCAAGGGACTACTTCAAGGCACACATATCTGGCTCATTTAAGGTTTAATTCAAGGGACACAATATCATATCTGGCTCATATAAGGCAAAAAAAAAAACCTTCAACAAAATGCTTCTTGCATATTTTCCACATATTTGCAGAGAAGTAAAGCTCCAATCTTTGCATATCTCTCTTAAATTATCAAAGACTAATTGGCGAAATTAAGGCACAAATAAACATAAAAATGGCAACCCATAATAAATGAAAGAACGATTAAAAACAAAGAACAATGGCAGTAGAATAAAGCTCAAATCTTTACATAATCCACTCAAATTAACACCAACAACAACATAATTCAACTGCAAAAATAGCTGAAACGTAATACCTCAAACTTTGTACATTTCCCCCCTCAAATCAGCACCCATAATAGCATAAAACAGCAAAAATGGTAGAAACGAGATCGACATCGATTATCGAATGATGTCGATCATCGATATCGATGTCGATCGATGATAAGTATAAGTATAAATAATGATGTCGATGAAACAACATAAGGCTCATTTAAGGCTTAATTCAATGGACACAATATCATATCTGACTCATATAAGACACACAATATCCAGTCCTTTATATATTACTGTTGTGGGGAGATCTTAAATGAATCAAGGAAAAATGCTAAAGACAGAAAATTTATAATCCAGAAGAGTGAACACAACAATAGTATTAGTGAAATATTTCAATAACAAACCTTAAAACCATCTTCCTCTTGTCAAGCTTACAATGTAACTAAAGCTACATCTGTATGTATAGATAAAGTTTCAGAAAATGACAAGTATAGCTAAAGCTTCGACAGAATCTCTCATGAAAATATGTATTAGATGCAACCTTCTTGCCTGGATCCCCTGGCTATAGCAAATGAAAAATGAAATTGATCTGAAGATGTCCATTCTATGAACGTGTATAAGAAACAAATTCTTCAAGAATATCCAAGTTGGATTAAAGCTTAATATACTAGAGAAAGATGGATCTATAACTAATTTTTCCAAAGTAAAGCTATCTCGGTCCCAAGTTTCGGATGGATAGCATTATCGCTTCCTCGTGGTCAAGCGAGAGGAAAAGATCTACTTGCAACAAGAATTGGAAGATCTACTTGCAGAAAGCTTGATATCGATGTCGCCTCATTTAAGGCTTAATTCAAGTGACTACTTCAAGGCACACATATCCGGCTCATATAAATCGATTGTTTCTATCTTATATTGCTCAAAGGTGTTTGATAAATTAGAAACAAGCGATTTAGCCTTCTCTTGATTGAAGATGCATCTTCTAATTTGGCTCTTGCCTTAAAAGCTTTGCATTCAAGCTCGAATTGAATTTCTATTATTTTTTCTCTTCTTTTTACTTGTTCTGTTTCTTCAGATATGGTTTTAAGCTCAATTCTTATGATATCCATGGAAGCCATGAATCTAAATCCTTTGTATACTGGTTTGCCAATATTTTCATGTGTAAAGCTCCATAATCTTCGTTCTACGCAAATCATAGTTGTGACTCTGACAAGTGAAACCTTTATTATAATCCCGTCTCCCAATGCTCCTTTCAGTTTTAGACTCCTTTTTTTTAACTAAAAATCTTTTGTATGCTTCTTCTTCATCATGGTACAAATACCCACCCCAATATTACTTTATAGTCAAAAATCTGCTTTTTATCTTCGTTATATCTTTATCCAACACATCAATCTAGATAGTTATCACTATTTTGTCTTACTTTATAGCCAAAAAACTTTGAGCCCAATGTTGAAATCATAGCAGCTTTCACAAAAAAATGCTCAAATACGTAATCATGTAACTATGTAAGCAAGCACCTGGATATCCAGCAACAGCGATCCCAAAGTAATCACCATACTTAGATCTTATATGCTTCACATGATTTCAAAATGCGCCAAAAACATCACAATCAGTTCATACAGATCAAATCTAGAAGACATTTTTGAACCAAAAAAATCTCAAAAACACTCACGAGATCGAGCACACAAGAGAAACCGCCTTCTACTTGAACAAACTTATCCTAACCATGGGGAGGATCTCCGCAGAGAGCAAGAACATTCTGTAAACCTTTAGATTTGATAGAGTCGAGAGCTTGATCTATACTTACAAAATTGACGGAAAGAAAGAAGGAAAAATGGATTGGGCATTTTAGTCCAATCAATTTAAGTTTGTCCTTATTGCAACTAAAAAATGTTGTGTGGATTAGAACTCAATAAGTGCCCAAAAAGTGGACTTATACCTAATTTTTCCTAAAATAAATATCATTCTAGCTAGATTATTTTGTCTCAAAATAAATGTCATTATAATATATGAAGAAAACATTTGATTACTTTCTACCAAAAGTGTCCTTATTTAATACTCCATCCGTCATGAAATATAAATCCGTATAGATTTTTTATTTTATCCAGTAATATAAGTTTATTTACAATACCAATAAAGTATTCATTATATTTTTTTCTCTTCATTTTACCCATAATTTATTATATATCCATCCACTTTTCATTACTTTACAATTATTTCATTAATTACAGTCAAAGATTATTTTAGACTTTTATTATAAAATTAATGACATTTAACTATTTTCTTAAACTGTGTGAAAACTCTAAATGAATTTATATTTTGAGACGGATAAACTACTATCAATTAATAGGAAAGAGAACAAAATTGTTAAGATAAAAAAGAATTGTTAAGATGAAAGAGAAGAATATTTATACATCTTTCAATAAAGGTGAATGAGTATTGTTATAGGTTTTCTTAATATATGTGAATTGCGGGTAATTCTTGTGTGATGTCTTCACACGGTGTGGAGACATCGTGTGGCTAAATACAAACCACATAGTTTTATTCTGTATTTAAACTGTGTGGTTCTGATCGTTTCACCTGTCATTTCATCTCAAATTCCCTCACCACACAAGTATTTTCCATGAATTGCTAGTATGACACTAATTTTGGGACATAATGAGTAATTACTAAAAAAGTCAATTATATAATGCAATTTTTTTTAAATAATGAAGTCTTTTATTAAAAGATGTGAAAAAAGTTCATACAATGTCATACTCTGACGCTACCCAGTAAAATGCGTAGAAGAAGCATGCTTGTTCAAATTTATTTGTATTTATATAAAAGCGTGGCTTCGTTGTAAAACAAAAAAAAAGATTGTTTGTCCATAATGACTATTTCAGAACTTAATTAGGTATTTAGGTTACACTCAAAAAATCATTGATTATAAGAGCAAATTAAGACTTAGTGGACATGACAATGCTAAAAAAACGTCACCATGGAAATCGGGTCAAGAACCGGGTAATCGGATCGACTTTGTGAGGATAATCCGACTATTGTAAACGGTGGAGTTATTTATGAAGTATAGTTGGGCCAATGCGGAAGTGGCTGCCTATGTACATTGTATTTTAAGAGATCCAACTATTGTATCGTAGTCCCAAAGATTGGAGGAGATGATCATTTTATAGGCTTCATTCATAGGGGAGTCGATTATGCAACCATTGAAGAAGTGGTTAATGGTAGGAGGCAATTATAGGCCAAGAAAATGGCTTGGGTCAATCCCCTTTTCTGTCATTAAGGTGGAGAACGGAACCAAGAATTCTCTTTCTTCATCACCAATCGAATCACTGTTCGTGACCCAGGATTCTATTTTATCATCAATCCAACCCTCGTTCACGCTTGAAGTGTACCTAAAAAAAAGACGCATGGGACAGTTTTCTGGTCATGGCATAAAGAGCAGGAATCAAAGGAACATTATTATGGTTGTTACCATCGTGGGATATTACCTACTTAAGTGGTCTGATTGCCCCCCTCAAACACTTGAGGTCGAAGGGAATGACACGCCCCAAGCTCAATGTTCTGAACTGGGGTGGACATGCACCATGTCGGTTGAACATGCTAGGAGATGTTACATACCTGACTAAGTGCCCTTTTCTCCAAGTTGCCTAAAATGTAGTACTCCTTGCTGTGCTGAGCTCCTTTGGCTTATTATGCTGAGAGGATCTAAAATAGTCCGGTAGGTGCCATGTCTTCAATGTCGGGTCATACCCACGTCAGGACAATATTAACTCCATCTCTTTTTTTTAATATATTTTTCTCATCTATTTTCAATTCCAGACAAAAATTCCAGTCGATTCAGCCACCTCTTCCATGGACACACTCTTCCAATCAAACCCGCCACCAATCCCCACACCATCAACCAGTCCGACAGCTCCTTTCATGGCCGAGTCCGGCCGGCCCTCTTCTACATATAATTTTCTCTTCTAAACCCGCCATGGATAAGAAGCTTTGAGAAGGCAGTAGGAACGTGAATGTTCCCGAGGCAGAATTAGCCTAGTTAGCCATTGGTTTCTTGCTAGGGACAGCTGAAAATTGGATAGAGGCGATTGAGAACAGTAGGGGCAAGATAACAGATTGGAAGATGTTCAAGGACTTTGTTGGTCCCTTGAAAAGGCTTTGGTTAAGTTTAGAGGGGGGGGGGGTTAATAAACTTAACACTTAAAACTTTTGGAGTTAACAAACTCAAGAACTTCAAGAACTGGCGATAAATCGATAGTCTCACGACACCTCAAGAGCTTTGTTGATACACGTGAGTCTCAATGACGAGTTGATTTTACTGAATTTGTGCAGCGGAATTATATCAAAAATTAAGCCTTATTACTTGTTGTTAAATATACGATACTAAGTATTAGATACTCAGTAGTATATGTGTGTGATTTCAGTTGCTAGATTCAGTAGGTTGATGTGTATAGTAAACTAAATGCAGAATGTAAGTGCAGAAAGTAAGTAGGCAGATTTTATAGTGGTTCCAGGTGGTGTAATCCTGTCAGTCCACTCTTCTCCTGTGATGTTGGAGGTAATTCACTAGAGATCTTTGATGTAGCTGTTACAAAGATTCCTAAGTTGCTTGTCCTTCACCAATAACTATGGCTTCACAAACCGAACACTTGGAGCAGTAGGATTGTCGCTCCAAAGTCTTCCACTTGGTCCTTGAAAGGTAGGATTGCCTCTTCACTGGCTCCACCACAAACAACAGATCTTTCACACCCAATGATGCTTTATCTGTCTTTGGCAGAGTTCTTTATAAAATAAAGATTGAATCAAGTAAATGATTGATTGCAAAGATCTTGATTAGGATGATATAATCAAGCTGACTTGCGGTCTTCAAGTGTGTAAACTTGATTTAGCTTGAATACAGAATACACTTGAAGATTTTCTCTGGATCAGTAGCCTTAAGCTCAGTAGGTTCAGCAGGGTGTTCTTGCAGCTTAGTTATCTCTTATATTTTTCTCTAAAAGTTCATCATCATTTTTTGAGTTGAAAGTCCTCTATTTATAGGTAGGAGTCCATGTGACTTGTATTTGAAATTCAAATATAACCGTTCCTGGTTTTGTCCCATTTGACTTGCTTTCTGTCACTATTCATAGGACTGACACTGTCAGAATCCTTTTTGACAGAATGCAGTCTGTCCACCCTTTGACTTGTAACCATTGGATAAAGTCCTGAATCATCCCAACGTCTTTTTAATCTCAGCCATTGATTTGTTTGATAAATCAGAGGTAGTTGGCTGTCCTTATCCATGTAATCTTCCAATGTAATCTTGAATTAACCGAGGTATATATATCAGCAGGTTCATCAGTCTGCTGAAATACCTATCAGTCTGCTGAACTATAATTTGCTGTGTTTAAAACACAATGCAGCAGACTTCTTTTATCTAACTTTTATTTGTGAAGTTAGATTACACCTTTTTGCAAATAACTAAGTTCCAATCACCATCCAACTTAAGGAACTTAGACCTTCTACACAAGGTATATGTAATCAGTTTAGGTCATCACAGACTTGCCTAAATTCTGATTCCATATCCTTGACTTTAATTACTAAGTTTGATCCCTTAGCCTTCATTAACTGAGTTTGAGCCCTCAGCCTTGGTCTTGGCAGAGGTTCCGACTAGTCTCATCGACCTATCTACCCCATCGATATAGACCGGTCTCTTTGATATAAATCGGTGACTATTTCTGATGCTTGTTTGATCAAACCTAATCAAAGATCAAACTCTAATAAGCCTATATATTTGATCTAGACATCTTTTTGCCTTTGCACTATAACAGTTAGTCTGGCACTCATCACTAAAACTTAGAAATAAGTCCAACAGACTTTTCCACCAAGTACTTTCCACCGTCAGTTCAAGCATGCAAAGCAAGTCAGTTTCTACACTTGAGGCAAGGTCAACTGATGACGGTCACACAGTATACTCATCGGTTCAATGAGTTGGGCAGATTTTACCCGGAGATTATGGTTGGGGAAAAGAAGAAGATGGCTTTGTTTCTAAATAGGTTGGCCCGAGAGATAACGGCGGGCATGTTGGGAGCTATATCAAGAACAATGGCGAAGATGCTTGATAAGGCCTTGGAAGTGGAAACCTTTAAGAATAAGCCCTCAATTTATGTTGGTGAGAAGATATCCTTTGAAACTAGCCAAAAGAGATACTCAAGGGGCACCGTAACAGATGGTAAAGAAGATAGCAACACCGTTGGCAGCTACTACATCAGCCGGAGTACCGGTTTGTCAAAAATGCAAGAAGAATCATTTCGATGAGTTTCGAGAAAATACAAGTGGCTGTTATTATTGCGGATACGCGGGACATTATGCTAGAGATTGTCCTATGAGGAACACTAAGGGAAACCAAGGAAACATCCGGGGAAATGCGAGTCGACTAACAAGGGTGTTTCTTTGGATGCATTGTTTATTTTTCCTAAAGTACTTTATGACATGATTAATTTGTGTTGTATTGTAATACAATAATGGAATTTCGTACAATAATAATGGATAACCTAGCTACGTCAAACTTAATTGATACTAGAGCATCAAATACTTTGTGTCAAGTAAAATAGCTAAGAAATTAACCTACCTTTCAACCTTTAAGGAATTCTTTGGATACCATCGGGGTATAGTGACTGTAGGGACTGATGTGTTAAGTAGAAGATTGGTTAGTGCAGTTTCTGAAGTTCGAGATATGGATGATCAGTTTTAGGTTGAGTGTGCTAGGGTTTGATCAGTTTGGAGAACAATAGCGTTTGGCTCCGTGGTTAGCTAGATCAGGGTTGTTAGCTGTTGTTCGTGAGAACAAGATGAAGATCCGGTTTGTGCTTGTGTTGAAGAGAGTTTTTAGAGAAGAAGATTACAGTTGAGTATATTCCAGTTTTGAGGACGAAATTCCTCTTAAGGGGGGAGAAATGTAATGTTCTGATTTTCGAGAAAGGGCAGACGTGTCAATTTGCAAAAACGAAATATTATATTTATTAATTATGTATTAAGTTTTAAAAAAAAATGTGAAAAGAAAAGGAAAAGGGAATTGATGGAATTAATTAAATGTCATTAACTCCTTTGAAGTTATATTCTACAAAGTCCCTAATTTAAGTGGGAAGTTGTCAGAAGTTGGAAATCCCATGTTCGAACTTGAATAGTAGAGAAAAGATAGAACTAAAAAAGCAAGAGAGAATCCCTTAAAATTCTCATCAAATTCTTGTGGAAAGTCAGGTTCAAATAGAGAAAAAGAATTAGCGTGAAGTGAGCGATCTTTTGATACCAAAAGCTTAGAGTTTTGAGAAGGTTATGTTTGTGCCCTAGTATGAGAATCATCAAGATTTGATCAAGTATTATGGTTGTAATTGATTGAATTCGTAGTTCTAATTGTATAGAAACCCTGGTTCATAATTAATTATTGATTGATTGTTGATCAATTAGGTTTTCAGTTGAAGAATTAGGAAGTGCTACAGTTTGTTTTGAAGTTTGGCTTTAGAATTGCTTGTAACAAGTATGAGGGTTTTCATGTTGAGCAATTAAGGTTTTATAATGTTTGGGTTGAGTTTTGTGTTGTTTTGATGTTAGAAATCATGCCTAAATGTTGTTGTTAAAGTATGATATATTGTGACATATTTGTATTACTGCTGTTTTCTGGGTTAGTTTGCGGTCAAAATGGTTGGAATCATGTTGGAAATCATAAAGAGCAGAAAAAGTTAGGTTTGAGGCAGTTTCGACCCTTTAGCGCGCGCTGAAGGGGTTTTAGCGCGTGTCGAGGGAATCCATAAAGTAGTCAGGAAGTGTAGAGAACTTTTAGCGTGCGCTGAAAGTGAAACAGAATGTGGCAGAAAGATTATAGAACTTTTAGCGCTCGCCGAGTGGGGCTTTAGCGCACGCCAACCTGTAATAGAAACCAGAAGTATTTCTCGTTTAGTTTCGCCGGTGGCGCCGAAGGGTTGGGTATGACGCCAAAAATCAAAGCGTAGAATCTTGACGAGTTCTTCGCTTGGGTTGATCGACGACCAAAGGTGCTCAACGCGCGCCAAAACCCCTGTTTTGAGCCCTGAATCTAGTTTGAATATTGTTTCTGTTGAAATAGTGTCCTAAACCCAATCGGGTTGGACCGGATCCGACTGGGTCGGATCATTTCTACTATTTCTTTATGTTTATACATAAGATAATTGGATTTCTTTTATTACACATTTGTTTGTTTAACGAACCAATTATGATATTGTATATATGATAATGTCTTTAGTATTAAACTGTGATAGAGAAACCATGATAGTGATTATGGTTGATGAGCTCTCGAATCACTTTGATTGGTTTGATACTTAAATGTCTTTAGTCGTATGTACTGTTAAATACAACATTAATTGTACGATTAGACTAGCGTGTATTGGATGTCTTCTATCTTATGAAGATAGGGATATATCTCGTCTATCGAAGTGTAGAGACACTTGGACTGTACGTGGACGTGTATTAGAGAATGTGTACGTTAAACTAACCCACTTACTTTATTAAGTGTCACACTATGTGGCGGTTGTGTAATTATCCTGACTCCGGAGTCTTCATGCCATCACGGTGTGGATTGTCATACTTTGACGCTATTGAGGTTTCCCCTATTCACAGGGAGATAATGCGGAAGTGATTGAGTGTGATATTGAAGAACGCGTATGATTCATGTTGCTCGTCCGGAAATCGCGTATCCTAATGGTAGGAGTAAATATTTGAAAGGGTCTCTTTATAAGGAATGTCTTATTCTCGAAAGTCTTTGCAAAGCGGAAGTAACGTGTTACTTCGAGAGAGTAGGATATCCAAATTTAATATACGGTCGTTAATGTTTGACACTCGAGATACAACCGTGTGGATATTGTAACAGCGATAGGATTCTATTTACACGGTAACCGTTTCACGTGAAATGTAGTAGTCAATGCACTTGACTCTTCCGATTGGAGGTCATGACGTGTTGCTAGACGCAATTCATGATCATTAGGTATGAAGAGTGTTTTAGTAAATGCACTTTGTGCCTACAGTCAACATATTCGGAAGCCTAACGGGTCACACACACATAAGAACATCTAGCCGGATTAAAATGCGGTTATAGTGATAACCAAATAAGAAATATTTTTATCTTGACTATAAAGTGTTATAGTGATAAATTAATTTTGTAGTATTTATTTATTATGAATAAATATAATACAAGATATTAATTATGCTGATTAATTAAATGTTCATAATATATATGATATATGTGGCGCATGAAATATTTATATATGATATATATATTTTGCAAATTCATTAAATCATAGTATTATATTATTATGTATTAATATTGGATATTAATATACGTGTGTACACACACACACACACACACACACACACACACACATATATATATATATATATATATATATATATATATATATATATATATATATATATATATATATATATATATATATGTGATATATATGCATATGTGTAATTGATACACACACATACACACACATATATATATATATATATATATATATATATATATATATATATATATATATATATATATATATATATATATATATATAATTTAATAAAGTTGTATTTTTTGAAAAACAAAATAAAGATATATTAAATATTAGATATTGACAATATATATATCTTGGAAATATTTAATATAAGATATTAGATATTAATGAGATAAATCACGAGAAGATATTTTACTTATTTTATTGAGAATTGGTTTTCTTAATCCCTACCCCAAGCAGGAAGCTTCTCCCAATATGATTGAGACTACATTGGGGCGCCACTTACACTATAAATATAGTGTGTGTGTCAAGCTCTTTTGTATCACAATTACAAATCTTATTTTCTACTAGAAATTACAAGATTCTTGGAAGAGAGTTATGGTAGAAAGAAAAAGGCGGCCTATCAGCTGATTTTTTTCCGGTAGCAATCCAATGGAGGATTCTGGCGGTTGTTCGTATGGATCAACGGTAGAGGCCGAACACTTAGGCGGCTTTGGGCACAAACTACGACTATAGACAAAGCGACGATATATTTTAGATCTGCCTGGTATGAATTCTGTCTACTTCTTATTTGGTTATTGTTTAACCGAAGGCGGTCCTGGTTGAAAAGGAAATCAAATTTTAAATTCCGCTGCATTCCCGCATTGATTTCCTAACAGTTTCTTGATCTAATAACATTATATAAACATGAACAAGCCATGATTAAGCTTCTGATGCGTTTAGTTCCGGCACCGAATGCATTCTTCCTAAGAGTTGAAGTTTGGGACGGTCGAAAGAGCATGATTGGTCTTGTGCTTTGAAGGATTAAAATCCTTCACTGTCTGTGTACGTGATAGGCTTGTTGTGTCTAGCTGTCTAAGTGAGGGAGTAGAAGTGTAAGCGAGCTCGTGCCTTGAAAATACTTAGGTGGCTAGTTAATGATTAATAACTTACGTACTTGTGTAGCTAAAAGCCTAAACATCAATTCATTCTTGGTAAGGCACAAGTCTATATCACGATGTGTCGTGTGGTCAATATAAATTGAATAACTCCGTAGGTTACTAAGACCCCAAGTACGGAGGGACTTTGCCGAACACACACACTATCGGGGATAGCTCGTGGCTATTGGTGTGATCCACTAATAAGTTTCAATTTGTTGCTTCATGGTGAGTAGCATCATGCGTAGTGCCCTGGAATAATGATGTAACAATGATAAGCTAAGCCGGAAACAAGAAGAATCTCACAACATGTTGATGAACATGAAGTAAACCCTACAGTTGAGTCGTATTCGTAAAGATAACTTATTATTAACAATTGGTTAGCCTTTCCAGGGCCGGCCCTCGCTTGTATTGGGCCTAAGACCAAGCCCCCGAATTGGGTCTTTTAGTTGAATTTTTTTTTTAAAACATACTTATTGTTAGATATTTTTTCATAAATAAATATTTTGGTTATCGTTTGCATACCTGTTGCCGTACGAATTAATGTTATCGCAACGAAACGGGGTTCGAACTGATATGTACTTACCCTTGCATGCATCAGTTCATGAAGGGATATGCATTTTCAGATACACGCATTTTCGAACTGATATGTACTTACCCTTTTGTATAAGGGTTGCATGCTTTCATCCGGTGCAAGGAGTACATCCATTCGTTTATGGGGTACTTGCAACCTATAAAAGGCATAAGTATGAAGACAAAAATCCATAAATTTGACAACATCATTAGAAAAACTTTGAGTGTTCTCGGGTTTGATTCAAACAAGTCACTGTTTGAATCAAACACCCCCATTGTATCCTGAAAGAGATTTTCATTTGATCCCTTAGTGACAAATCGTGTGGGATAAAACATCTCTTAAAACACAACGTTATTAACGTGCCTTGGAGTTTCTAATTCTCTGTCAAATCCTAAGTACTATATTTTTTCCAACACTTATCGTGTTTTTAACATCCGTAAATGTAAAAAATAATAAAACTTGTTTGTATATATCTATTTTTTTGGTCAAGTAAAATTTTTTATTGGGCCTTTATCAATTAGAGTAAAAAAAAAAATTGGGCCTTTATCAAAAAAGAAAATTAACATATTATATTAGGTTGAATCGGATTAAATCTACACGAATTTTTTTTTTCTTTTAGCGAAACATGTACCGTTGAGCCTCCCGACAGAATTGGGCCTAAGACCCGGGTCTCTCCGGCCTTAGCATAGGGCCGGCCCTGAGCCTTTCATTATAAAGCTTAATCGTTCAACAACTTCTACCTCTTACTAAGTACTTTTGTACTTACATCTATTGCATGTTTGTATGTATGCTTTGTGGGGTGAGAAGACGAACATGTTGAATTGGAGTTCGATGAGGATTTTTAGGATGCCATATGATGATGCCATGCTATGCATGACTATTTTATTTGTACTTTTATTATCCAAGTTGTATTCATGACTATGTTGCTTTCCATTTCAAACTATGTTGTATTTTGATTTCAAGGCATGTTGTTCTTTAAAGTTGGAGACCTTGTTATAAAATATCGTACTTTATAAGACTTGAATTCGTTGTTGTAAGTTTTACCTTTTTTATCTTTAGTGCGGATGACATTTACTCTAGTTCCATTTATTATTTCACCCGAGTTTTTTTAGCTTTCGTTTTGCTTAATTAGATACGACAATATAGATGCTTACGTATAATGTTGAATTTATATAATGTTATACGTGTCAAACGTCCTTTTCTGATTAATGACTCGATATCCGGAAATATGATGTTACAGTTATAAGTGAAGTTTGAAGGTGCCTCCCTCACAAACTTCTCTCCCACATAGTATACCTATCTCCGGTTGGAAGTGTAATTAATGACTGTCACAGTTTCTTTTGTGTTTGCCAAAAAAAAAAAAAAAAAAAAAAAAAAAAAAAAAAATGGATTCCTACCTATTTTTTCGTAAAGAATTTTCTTAAACTAGTTGGACGTATAGAACAAGACCTTCTCTTCCTTCTCATGTATGATGACTTGTAAATTGTAATCACTATACGTTGCCAAAAAATGGTGTGCCGGTGGACGCGGCAGAAGTAGGCGGCAAATACAGCTACGCATCAACGATCTCGGCTGTGGTCAAGTTGTTGTTTCGATTATCAAATTCAAATCAAATTCGACCCAACATTTATTGCAGACAAACGCCCGGATCAAACTTCTTTCTGAACTAAATTCCGCGTGAATAAGCTGTTCGCTAGAATTGCCACTCAACCAACATAAAAAAGAAATTGTTTGGCTTCAATTCTTTTTTAGACATGACATTTATCATTTTGGAAAGATATTGACATTTTATTATTATTATTATTATTAAATTTTCAAAGGTGTCGGTTTTTTTTTTTCTTTTCTTTTTTTCTTTGCTTTCATTTGGAAGGGTCAAAGTTATCTTAGTATACAGACTTCAGTACATACCCAGTGATAATCCACTAGGTCTAACATATTTAAAATTAAATGACTCCAGGAGTTTCAAGCCGCCAGGCGTGTGTGTGGTGTTATCCTTTCGTTTCTAAAAAAACAAAAAAAAAGTTATCTTAGTACGGGGATTTTTTAGGAGTAGTACGTGGACGGTTTGTATCGGCACTATGTTTTTTCTATCGTCATTCTGTAACTTATTACTTTTCATCTACTTCACCATACCACTAAATCACTCGTGGCACCACGTCAATAATTAAATTTTAAGAAATATACACTTTAGTCCCTTAATTTTGTAAAAAAAAAAAAAAAATAATACTTTAATCTTTTATTTAACTATTGGATCCAAATATATAAGTTTCCTCTTCATTTTCTTTTCATTTAAACCAAACACAAAAAGAACCAAAGATTTCAAATTGGCCGGAGAAGTTTGTCGGAGAAGAGGAGCATCACCGGAAAAAGTGAAAAGAGCACCAATGGAGGGTAAAACGAGCCAAACTTTCAACCAAAACACGTAAGTGATGATGATTTATTGTTATTACTTGATTTCGAATGGTATTTGGTAGGAAATTAACAGATTTGACGCATTTTTTCGAAAATATTTCCTGCGAGATTGTAACCGTTCAACGGGAGGGTGAGGAAGAAGGTCGGGCTTAAAACGTCAGCCACTCTGATGTTGGTTTGTTCATCTGAACGGCATATTTACTGACGTTACACAGTATATGGGAAAACCTGTGTTATACCCGTAACGTCAGGAACATCGACGTTCAGATGCAATTCCAACGTCAATGGTGCTGACGTTACGGAGGATTATACGTTAATTGTTGGAATGTTAGCCAAGACGATGCTTATGTTGTGTTTACAACATCAAAGCAACTATCGTTACAGAAACAGAAACGGAAATGTGTTTCTCTTAACGTCAGTAATCCTGACGTTGTAAGACGTTTTAGTCTTAAGTGGGCTGAAAATAATGTAATGCAAAGATTGAAGAACATGATGATGTGTCTAGCATTATATGTGTGATTGGCTATAATTGTGTTGGTGTATGATTGACCGTATGTATGGGAGAATTTTGGCCATGTAAGTGTGTCAGTTTTAGTGAAAAGTATACTTAGCCGTGTTTTGCCATCTTTGGAATAATGTTATGAGAAGTGCCACTTATTATGTGTGTTGTGTGGACCCAATAATCTAAAGCCGTGGTATCTATTTGCTTTAATAGTTTGTCACCCGTTTATAAAGCATTTGGATCTTTTTGGTTTTTTTCTAGACTGGCTTACATGAATCAGTTCCATTAAGAAATGACCAAAGATATCCATTTGTTAATATCTTCCATAAGTTGATATGCCAAGGATATCCATTTCTTAATGGACTGATTCAGACTAGCCATTATCTACATAAAAAGGCCTGATGTCCCCCTCACGTTGAAAACTAGGGGTTTATCGACGAACAATTAAAAGAACTCACAATAGAAGAACTTCAGGTATTAAAACAACACTTGTTGGTCTTACATGAACTTCATGTATGTAGTACAGATTAATGTACTAGTTCTGTCTTGTGTGATTGGTCATGTTTGGATTCAATATCTATGTTGTTTTATTTCGGAATGACATGCGGACTAATTCTGATTCCTCATTTCTTTTTAATATACAGTGAAGGAAAATGGTGCGTTTATTTAAAGTTCTTCTGGGCGGTTTCGAAACAAGTTTGGTACATCATTATTAATTAACTTACATTTTTATCGCTCATATTACGATGAAGTAACGTGATATGTTTCTTTCTTCGTAGAAACTACCTTCATCTTTCGTTCATAGTTTGAACAACATGTTGCGGAACTTAAATATGACTATTCTCAATAGCCGCATAAGGACATGGGAAGTGAGCGTTGGAGTGACCGATGATGGACTTCTTCATTTCTTTGATGACAGTTGGGAGGAATGCGTGGCGGCTCATGAATTGAAATAACGCATGTTCATTGTGTTTGAACATAAAGGAAGTTTCAATTTCGATACTATAGTGTTTGATGACATGTAATATCCCGAACTTTAGAAAAGGGCAGACATGTCAATTTGTAAAATTCGGGATTATATATTTATTAATTATGGATTTAGGCTTTAAGGAAATAAAAGAAAAATGGATTTATGAAAATAATTATGATTAAATGGAATTAATTATAATTAATAGCATTAATTAGTGGGAGTTTATTTGCAAGAAAATAAAACCTCCTATTAACTCTGGGAGTTGTCCGAAAATCCAAGCAGAGAAAACGTTTGAACTCTTGAGAGCACACAGAAAAGGGTATGGGACTTCTCCAAAATTGCTCACCAAGTTCTTGTCGGATTTCAGAATCGTTTGAAGATTCGGACTCAGTGGGAAGAGAGCATCGTTGTGATACATAAAAGTTAGAGCTTTGTTAAGGTTCGTTTTTTGCCCTAGTTATGGTTTGATCAAGTTTCAAGGCTGGGTTTAGATGAATTCGTAGTTCTTTTGGTTTAAAGGCTTGTGATTATCAATTAATCCAATTTAATTTGATCAAATAGGCTTCCAGTTGAAGTCTTAGAAATTGCTGCAGTTCTTCTTGTGGTTTTCCTTGGTTTTGCTTGCTTGAAAGGTAAGAGACACTTCCTAATGAGTAGTTACGGTTTTACAATGCTTAGATTGAGTTTAGTGTTGATTTGTAGCAAGAATTCATGTCTAGATGTTGTTGATGTGCTTTGATGTGTTATAGCATGTTTCGATGTTGTTTTGATGTATATTTTGATGTTGATCATGTTGGGAAAGGGTGGAAAATCTTAAAGTGCTGAAAAAATGTGCTTAAGGAGGATTTTGGGTTAATGCGTGTACATAGATCACAATGCGTGTGCATATGGGACCAAAAAGTAGGAAAAAAATGATACAACGTTGTTTGTGCGTGAGCATTCGCAAGCATTGGCTCAATGTGCGGGCATTGCATGAGCATTCGTGAGCATTGGGAGTTTTTGGTGTTTAATGTGTTTTAAGCTCCGAGTCCAGTTTTACTTTTTATTTCTTGATCTAATATCATTAAATGAACATGAACAAGCCTTGTATTAAGCTTCTGATGCATTTAGTTCCAGCACCGAATGGATTCTTCCTAAGAGTTGAAGTTCGGGACCGTCGGAAGAGTTTGATTGGCTCGTGCTTTGATGAATTAGACTTCATCAATGTCTATGTATGTGCTAGGGCTGATCCGTGTCTAGTGTTCTAGGTAAGAGAGTAGGAGCTGTGAGGGAGCTTACTTGAAAATACATAGGTGGCTAGTTAACAATCAATAACAAACGTACGCGCGTAGTTAAAAGACTAAACATCATGCTATTCATGGTAAGATACCAGGTCATATCGTGATGTGTGGGCGGTCGGATAAAGCGAATAACCTTGCTGGCCTTTCAAAGGGACCGGGAGTAGGGTAACTTCGTGAATGAATAACTATGTTGGCCTCATAGGGGCACTGGGAGATGGACTTCACCGAACGCATGCACTATCGGGTTCATCCCGTGGCTATCGGTGTGATCCACTGATAGGTTTCAAAATTATATCTCCTGGTGGGTATACATCATGCGTAGTACCCTTGAGTACGGATGTAACAAAGATAAGCTAAGCTAGAAGCATATTATCACGACATGTTGATGAGCATGAAGTAAAGCCTAGAGTTGTGTCGGTCACACAATGATAACTTAATAATAATAATATGAACCTTTTCGCTGTAAGACTTACTTATACTTTAGCTTCTTCCTCATGTCTAAGTACGTTGTACTTACCTACATTGCATTTTGTTGTATGCTTTGTGGGGTGAGAAGATGCACAGGTTTATCATGAGGTTGTTGAGGACTACGAGGATGACGTTTGATGATGCCACGATGATGTTTTCCTTTTCTTTATTTCATTTCAGAAATTGTACTTGGTTCTCTAGAATTTGTTGTTGTACTTTTGTTTCAAGTTTGTAAGACAATTTTGTTGTACCGTAATCCTTCTTTGGACATTATATCTTGTAAGACTTTTGTTGATGTAAGCTACACATTTCTTTCTTTAGTCTGTTGTAATCTATTGTTAGTCGCTTTTATGGTTTCTCGCCGAGTCTTTTGGCTTCCATTTGCTTTATTTTGATACGACGACGTATAGGCTTACGTATAATCTTGAATTTATATAATATTATACGTGCTGAACGTTCTCTTCCGGATAAGGTCTCGGTATCCGAGAGCGGGGCGTTACAGTTGGTATCAGAGCGAAGTGTCCTTTGCTTTCTAGGATTCTTTTCTTTGAGATAAGATTTCTTTAGACCACTTAGTAACATTCTGATCTTTTCTGATCTTTTAGAATGGTAGAAACGCGTAGAGGCGTTTTCGGAGGTGGGAGTTCAAGAGCTGGGCAAGAGGCTAGACAGAATCAGAATGAGATGCTCCATCAACCACAACCTCGCCTCAAGTGAACTAGGAACCCCATCAGAATCATGGTCCGGACAAACCAGGGGATTAACCCTTACGTGTTACCATGGTAGTTGAGATCCCACCGGTGTACGTACCTCCAGTGACGAATGTGTATCCACCTTAAGGCAATGTGTACCCTCTACCACTGGTAAGCCATCCTCTTTCTCCAGTATTCCCACCGTATCAGCAAACCTTTTACCATCCACCAACAAGTTATCCACGTCAACCTACCATACCACCGGCACCAAAGTTCATCATCACTACAGTTTTGGTTATCCACCATACGGACTTCATCAATATTACCACATCCCAACTCAACACCAAGGATACTACCCTTACCACCAAGTACCACCAATGGCTCAACCTCAATAGCCGTATCCACCTCCCTACACACCTCAAGTACCCATTGGATACCACATGTTTACCCACCAGTTTATCCTCCGGTTTACCCACCAGTTTCTCAAGCGGTTAGACCTCAAGTGGCACCACCGGTTCAAGAACAAGCTCCACCAATTGATTGGTACACCAAGTTAAAGAGAAACAGGGTTCAAGACTTCTTCGGAAATGTGGAGTCGGCTAAGGCTTAGATTTGGATTAGAAGCTTTGAATAAGCTTGCAAAAACGTGAATGTACTAGAAGCAAAAATGGCACATTTAGCAGTGGGTTTTCTACTTGGGACAGCGGAGAGTTGGACAGATGCTATTAGAAAGTAGCAATAGAAAGATCACGGCTTGGGAAGTGCTTAAGAAGTTGTTCTACACTGAATACTTCCCTCCTACAGTACAAGCAGACAAAGCAAGTCAGTTTTGAGCCACAAGCAAGGTCTTCACATGACAGTATCGTAATACACAAACCGGTTCAATGAATTGGGTCGGTTTTACCCTGAGATCATGGGAGTTGAAGAAAGAAAGATAGCCTTGTACAAGAATGGTTTTATCCTGGGAAATACAAGCCGGCATGTTGGGATTTACACCAAGGACCATGGCAGAGTTGTTGAACAAGGCGTTGGAAGGGGAGACATTTAAGAAAAAAACTCTCAATACTTATTGGAGTAAAAAGACCTTTTCAAAGAAGCTAAGTAGATGATCAAAAAACACCGCATCAAGAAGATAAGAAAAGGATTACAGCTAGCGCCACTTGAAGCCAAGTTAATAGTTGGTGCATCGGTTTGCTCAAAGTGCAAGAAGAACCACTATGAAGATTGTAGGACAAGTGCGAGTGGGTGCTATCAGTGTGGAAAGACTGGACATATTGCAAGAGCTTGTCCTTCAAGGAACACTCAAGGGAATCAAGGAAATAACAACCGAGGAAGTGCAAGCCGACCAACAAGAGTGTTTGCTTTGGATGCAGCCATACCAGGTACCTTTTTGTTTGTTGTATTCTCAAAGTACTTTATGACATGAATTAGTTTCACGTTGTAAATGTATGAAAGTGAATGAACTAACTAATAAATACATAAATAATGGATAACTTAGCTACGTCATCCTTAATTAATACAAGAACGTCAGAACTTCTGTGATAAGTAAGATAGTTAAGAAGTTAAGACTACGTACCCTGTGAACCTTATGAAATGTTTGGACACCATTTGGGTTAGTGTTTATAGATAGCTGATTGTCGAATAGAAGCTTGGTTAGTGCGGTCTTAGTAGTTCAAGAAGTGGTTGGTCAGTTTTGGGTTAAGTGTGCAAGAAGTTTGAAACAATTTGGGGATTTGTAGAGTCTAGTTCATTGGTTAGCAAGATCAGAGTTGTTGTTTGTGATCCAAGTGTGCACAAGTGAAGCTTCGGTTTTGGTTTTGTATTGAGAAGGGTGCCAGAGGATGATCTACAGTTTGAGCATGTTCAAGTTTCGAAGACGAAACTCCTCTTAAGGGGGGAGGAATGTAACATCCCGAACTTTAGGAAAGGGCAGACATGTCAATTTGTAAAATTCAGGATAATATATTTATTAATTATGGATTTAGTTTTAAGAAAATAAAATAAATGGATTTATGAGAATAATTATGATTAAATGGAATTAATTATAATTAATAGCATTATTTAGTGAGCGATTATTTGCAAGAAAACAAAACCTCCCATTCTCTCTGGGAGTTGTCATAAAATCCAAGGCAGAGAAAACGTTTGAACTCTTGAGAGCACACAGAAAAGGGTAAGGGACTTCTCCAAAATTGCTCATCAAGTTCTTGTCGGATTTTAGAATCGTTTGAAGATTCGGACTCAGCGGGAAGAGAGCATCGCTGTGATACAGAAAAGTCAGAGCTTTGTTAAGGTTCGTTTTTTTACCTTAGTTATGGTTTGATCAAGTTTCAAGGCTGGGCTTAGATGAATTCATAGTTCTTTTGGTTTAGAGGCTTGTGATCATCAATTAATCCAAGTTAATTGTGATCAAATAGGTTTCTAGTTGAAGTCTTAGAAAGTGATGATGTTCTTCTTGTGGTTTTGCTTGGTTTTGCTTGCTTGAAAGGTAAGAGGCTCTTCCTAATGAGTAATTACGGTTTTACAATTCTTAGGTTGAGTTTTAGTGTTGATTTGTAGCAATAATTCATGTCTAGATGTTGTTGATGTGCTTTGATGTGTTATAGCATGTTTAGAACCTGTTTTGCTGCTGTTTTGATGTATATTTTGATGTTGATCATGTTGGGAAAGGGATGGAAATCGTAAAGTGCTGAAAAACTGTGTTTAGGGTGGATTTTAGGTTAATGAGTGCGCATAGATCACAATGCGTGCACATACGGGACCAGAAAGTAGGAAAATTGATACATTGTTGTTTGTACGCAGGCACTGCGTGAACATTCACGAGCATTGGCTCAATGAGTGGGCGTTCATGAGCATTGGATCAATTTTTGGTGTTTAATGTGTTTTAAGCTCTTAGTCCAGTTTTAATTTTTATTTCTTGATCTAATATCATTAAATGAACATGAACTAGCCTTGATTAAGCTTCTGATATGTTTAGTTCAGGCTCCGAATGGATTCTTCCTAAGAGTTGAAGTTTAGGACCATCGGAAGAGTATGATTGGATTGTGCTTTGATGAATTAGACTTCATCGATGTCTATGTATGTGCTAGGGCTTGTCCGTGTCTAGTGGTCTAGGTAAGAGAGTAGGAGCTGTGAGGGAGCTTACTTGAAAATACATAGGTGGCTAGTTAACAATCAATAACAAATGTACGTGTGTAGTTAAAAGACTAAACATCATGCTATTCATGGTAATGTACCAGGTCATATAGCAATGTGTGGCCAGCCGGATAAAGCGAATAACCCTGTTGGCCTTTTAAAGGCACCGGGAGTAGGGGAACTTCGAGAATGAATAACTATGTTGGCCTCGTAGGGGCACTGGAGTAGAGGGACTTCACCGAACGCATGCACTATCGAGTTCATATTGGTGTGATCCACTGATAGGCTGCAAAGTTATATCTCATGATGGATATACATCATGCGTAGTATCCATGAGTACCAATGTAACAAAGGTAAGCTAAGCTAGAAACAAATAGTCACGACATGTTGATGAGTATAAAGTGAAGCCTAGAGTTGTGTCGGTCACACAAAGATAACTTAATAATAATAATATGAACCTTTTCGTTATAAGACTTACTTATACTTTAGCTTCTTGCTCTTATCTAAGTATGTTGTAGTTTGATGATGCCACGATGATGTTTTCCTTTTCTTTATTTCATTTCAGAAATTGTACTTGGTTCTCTAGAATTTGTTGTTGTACTTTTGTTTCAAGTTTGTAAGACAAGTTTGTTGTACCGTAATCCTTCTTTGGACATCGTATCTTGTAAGAGTATCGTTGATGTAAGCTACACATTTCTATCTTTAGTATGTTGTAATCTATTCTTAGTTACTTTTATGGTTTCTCACCGAGTCTTTTGGCTTCCGTTTTCTTTATTTTGATACGACGACGTAGAGGCTTTTATATAATATTGAATTTATTTAATACTATAAGTGCCGAACGTTCTCTTCCAGATAAGGGCTCGGTATCTCAGAGAAGGGCGTTACATGACACTTCCCATGAGAAGAATTTTCTACTTCCGAGAGTGAAGATGATGATGCAGGAGGAGAGAACATCGCTAACCAAAATCTGAATCCCTGCATTGAGACGACACTAGAAAACTGGGCCTTTTCATATGGTTATGTGGTGAGATATGTTAAAATCTTTTTAGTTGTTTTCTTGTTGTATGTTTTTCCCTCATTGCACCTTCTAAAAATATTTAATTATGTCTGCGATTGATAGAATATTCCATTACCATTTTCTATATCAAATGACAGACTGCGAGACAAGACTGTGGAGCTGCGAAGTGCCACATAGGATTCATGGCCGGCTAGACTTGTAGCTTGTGTCGCACCCTATCAACAAGCTCTCTTAACAAGGTTAAATGATTTCTTGAGGGACAATGAGCTCAAAGTTGGAGATATATGTAGCTTTGAACTCGTTGATCAGCCAACAAAAGATCATATCGTGTTGAATGTACGGTTCATTAGATGTTGAAGATCATTTTTTAGGGATAGTGTCATTTAAACTCGTTACTTTTTGTTTGGATCATTTTGAATCATTGTATTTATCAATGTTTGAATTACGTTTGGATAGTAGTCTTATGTCATTGTTTGAATTATGTTTGGACCATGGTTTATCAATGTTTGAATCATGTTTGGATTACATTTGAATATTTGTCTTTATCATTGTTTGAATCATTGTCTTTATCAATGATTGAATCATGTTTGGATTATGTTTGGATATTTGTCGTTATCATTATTTGTATCATGATTGGATCAATGTTTGAATCATGTAAATACAGTAACACAAGTATTTTCAGTACTGGGTCCAAAACGTCACCAGATCTGACGTTCTTGTTGCAAGACCAATGTTTGGTATGATGACGTTTTGAAAACAGAAGAATATTTAGTTATGCTGACAAATATGTCATATTGTCTGACGTCAGAGTTGATGGCGTTTTAAAAACAGAAGCATATTCAGTTCTGGAGTCCAAAACATCACCACTTCCGACGTTCTTCTTGTAAACAAATGTTAGCCGTACTGACGTTTGCTGGGGACGCCAGAGTAATCCAAAAGCCGATCTAAAAACTCTAAAAAACATGATTTTTTCATAATTCATGGTGTTTAAATCCATTGAGCATGGTGTTTCAGTGTTATCGTATTACATGGTCAAGATTATCAATTTTGATTCCATTTGTGTTTCCATATAGCTTGAAAGTGATATGAATTTTGATGATTTTGATGTGATGACGAAGGTTGTAGTATTTGGGTTAATATTGACGAAGAAATTAATTTGATGATGAAGATTAAGAAGGTTGTAGTAATTAATTTTGATGATGAACATGAAGATAAATTTTGATGATGAAAATGAAGATGAATTTTGATGATGAAGACGAAGATGAAGATGAAGATGATTTGTTTTTGGAATGAAGAAATGAATTTTAATGATGATTTGGTTGAAGATTAAATTTGTGGATTGTTATGGATGTAGGTTAATAATTCTGGATTACAATGCTTCATTTAAATTATCAAAAGACTCGATTGCATTTTCTAAGATTTGTTGTATATGAAATAATTTTTATTTTTATTTTTTTGGTGGTTCTTGAAGTACAAAAATAATAAAAATATTATTGTGGTGCATGAAGTAATTTAAAGAGTTCCGGGAGCGAGTGAGGTGCTGATAGAAGCCGCCAAAAAAAATAGCCCAACCCGAAGACCCAGTGTTCCGTCCCTCAAGTTTTATGGATTATGTAAATTGAGATTTATGCCTAATTAGATTAGATTACAAAAGTTGGTTGTACATATTTTTTGTTGAGAGAATCGATACAAGGTAACAAACTCCATATCAAACTCAAATGTAATGTTTCACCCTTACAAGGGTGGGATATATTGGTACGAGGATTTTATTTCTTAATCTAAGTGGAATACTATTTTTTTTAAATTGTTTTAATGTTAAGATCGATAATTATTTGTCGGGTGCCTGAAAATGTCTGAAATCATCCATGTTACAATTGATTGTTGATCCGGGTAATTAGGCCTCCGTATTATGATCTGAGAGATTTTCTAGTGGACCTGCAAAACAAACAAGACATTTAGGGGCTCTAGAGTAGTTCTCCAGACGGCCACTTCGATTCTCAATTCAATATGATTATAGAGAGGTTTTTATTGGTTGTATGCAATAGTGAGAGGGATTGCGCGTGTACATGGGAATGTGGATGAAAATCTTTATACATAGTGCTCAATCATGGGTCTTTGAGTTATTGCACATTAATGTAATGGTCAACGTTGCAACCGCGCATTAAAAGAATGGTGTGACGATCTCGGAGCCATTATAGGAGCAATTATAATTGTGGTGTAATGTCGGCGTAATTTCCGGAATGCTTGCTTTAATGGGGTATAACTGTTGTCTGAGATCGAGGACGTCATGTGTCAGATTGGATATGAAGGATCGAGGTGACCTGCACAATGTCAGTAGTAAAAGAACGTAGACGTCCGGCGTCATGCCAGCTATATGATGTATATGGAAAACATGTCAGACAGCATACGACCTACGTCATGTTAGTTAAATGTTATAAGAGTGATCTGCGCTATAGTGAAGACGGATCGACTTTGCTAATTGAGGCCCAGTTCCGAGTTGAGCCCATGTCGGCCATATGTTGAGTGGACCTTTATCACTCTATGTAACACCTAATGAGTGTCGCGTGTTTGGTCAGGGCCGGCCCGCCCATTAGGCGAGGCGACTTCTACAGGCCCACAATGACATGTTTTACTTAAAAAAATTGTATAGGCTCAATCCCAACCAGCTCAGTACAATGTGTTTACAAAGAAAAAGTTATTACTGAATTGATTTGTATAATGTGTGATACTTGGAAAAAAATTAAAGACCCAATGTCAAAATAGAACACACGTAATTCAATAAAGAAAATAGGAATATATGTAGAAAGTGTAAAAGATATGGCGCGTTACAAGTGGAAAAAAATATTAGATTTCTGATTTGTTTAATTTTTTTTATTGTATATCTATACATAGAAACCGGTATCATCTGACCGATCAACCGGTATCCCCTGACCAGCAAACCGATCGTGCCTTATCGACCAACCGACAAAGGGCCTGTCCAAACAATCCGCCTTAGGCCCCTTTAGCATTGGTTCGATCCTGTGTATGGTGACCGATCTCTCCTGTTTCAGTGCGTGTTTTATTCATTGTTATATGTAAAACGAATGAATTTTGTTATGTAAAAAAACACATATTAATGCGTTGTGTATAACCTTTTAGTTTTATTATCATCATTCATTGGATACCTTTAATGACATCTTTCTTATTATTTTCCTGGTGCTAACCCATTAATCTAGAAATGTACATCTACCCGGCAAGGGCGGTTGTATATTGAAATGGGGTACACGGACACCGCTAAAATGATAAATTATTCAAGTTTTATCTTTATTTTTTTTGAACCCCATTGAAAAGAAAATTACTCTTTAAAAAAAAATTGGACCCTGCTGAACGAATTTTCTGGACCCGCCCGGTGCACCATTGTTTAATTATCTTGGGTGCAACATCATTTACCGGTAACACCACACTTGAAAAATGAAGTTCGACTAATACATATCGTATTTTCTTTTACCATGTTTGCAATCTGATTTTTTATTCTAAAATCGACTTGTCAATAGTTGATTCATGTTAATGAGAATCAACTTTGAAAATATCCATTCTATAAACAACCATTTCAAAAGTCGAACTTTAGGTGTAGATAATTGAACACTGCTTTCATCATCTTCTTCTTCTTGTGTTGCCTTATGTAAAAATGTCATATCATGCAAGAGCTTTTTCCATCAAAAGATAAAGCTTGTGGCAAATAAGGCCCGTTCAAAGCTTTCAAATGAGCTTTTTCAACAAATTTAATATAATCAGTAGACTTCATATTTACATTACGTCGTTCCTTTTCCGGACCATTTTTTTCCCTCTAACCTCCATAGGCCTCAAGTTTGGTGCAATGCCTAGCCATCTTCTTGGACATTCTCTTCCCTCTCTATTTCTTCCACCATTCGTTGATAATCACGCCACTCTTCATCAAGAGCAAAGTCATCATCGAATGAGTCATTACTTTCAACAATGAGATCCATCAATCAATCATGTTAAACTGGGTCCTTACCTAAAGCTGAAGTTGGATTGGAGCCTTGTTCATTTGCTCTTCGGTGGTCACCCCTTACACATTGGGTTCCCTTCCTTCTGCAGGCTGAGGTTCATGATTCTCTTTCGAGGTTTAGTCTGATTTTCCACATTTTTTATCACTGAATTAGGATACATTTTTTAGCACTCAAGTTCCTGTGGCCAATACGCCTGCAAAATGGACAATAAGAATGCCATGATTCACAGATAATCATTTGCCAACACCATGTATCATCATCACCAATCCAAATACCTAGGTCAACTTTGCAGCCGACGGCCTTCTTAAATCAATTGTGCCTGAATCGATTTGAAGCGGCTGACCACCAAAGAAGCAATTCGACATAAGTATTCTTGATTAAACAAAGGTAATGTAATTCATGAAGCTCGATCCGAACCGGGGCCAAAGAGGCAATCTGATTCGGGTGATAATCAAATGTCAAATTCGGTAATATCATAGGTTTTTTACCAATCGACCAAAGACGTCAACAGAAAAGCCGGTTATAGTCATCACGAGACATCGGACGAATTAAGACATGTTTGTTATCATTTAACGCAATAGGACATGAATCTTTAAGGAGAACAATTGGGGTTAAGTTTGAGAAATTACAAACCTATTAATTACAACTAGATACATTGAGGTTAACACGATATTCTAATGTGTCACTAACTCAAAAAACAATAGCACCATGAACCCTACGTTTTAATGTTTCCATGTTCTTGTACAAAATATAACCAGAACGTACCCAGATCGATGCACATTAAAACAATTAAAAATAAAAATAAAAATTAATACTCCCTCCATCCCATTTTATTTGTCTCCTTTGACTTTTTAAGTGAATTAAGAAAAATTGTATTTAATGTTTTGAATATCATTAACTAATTTAATATTTTACACAAACAATGAAGGTACATTGCCTGGGGGAGGCCTTTCTAGTTACGACAACTACTTCAAAAGCAAAAGAATATGAAAATTAAAGAGTAGCATGATAAATAACAATATCATTAACTGAAATATTCATCATTTATGAAATTGCACACCGAATAATGTGTTTCCGTTTTTGGATCACAAAGCTCACAGAAAAGAAAAGAAAAAAAAAAAAAACAACTGAAAATGAAGTTAAAAAACAATTACAATAGAGATTTTTAGGAGAACGATGGCAAATACAACAAATGTTCATCGTCTTTATTTCATATATATATATATATATATATATATATATATATATATATATATATATATATATATATATATATATATCTCCTTTATTATGAAGAATTATTCGTCGAAACAGAAATCCACAAACGAGGAACCACTCGTGCTACGCATACCCGCAGAAGTTATTTGTACACGTGCAATACCATTTGCACGCAAAGACGTAACACGTGCCAGAACAGCCTGAACGCTTGTATTTTTCACTCTCAACGAATGATAAGAGTTCGTTGGAAATCATCTTGCGAGGCGGCGTGATAGGTATTTTCTGCTCAATCTCCTCCGCTTTAACTGAAAAGAAAAAAAAAATTAATCATAACAGAAAAAACTATATACTTCGCCTGAAATACAAGGAATATATAAAAAAAAAAAAGTAAATCTCAAGAGAAAAAGGAACATTAATTAAAGTAAGAACGAACTTGTAGCCAGCAGGAGGAAAAACACAATGAGTATAGTAAGCTTAGCCATCTTCTCTTAATTACTTCCTCAGGTACAATGATAGTTTTTGGATATTGCAAGTTACATTTTATGAATTTAGTACCTATTTATAACGAACCATTGTTTTATTCTTAATTTTATATTTTACATAAATCAATAGAAGAAAATATATTTAATAAAATGTTGATTGCGACAGGGGGCAAACAATAACGTTACGAATATATGATTGGATTTTTACCACTAGGGATTAAAATGTTCGTTCGGCTTTTTCTATTAACTTATTTGGGGTTAACATCGTTCTTGTTTTAACATCTCATTGCTTTTTAACTCATTCCATGTGTAGGATCGCCTTCTGTGAACCCCCCCCCCCCCACCCCCCCCCCCCGGGTTTGTTTCTCTTGTTGTACAACATTAAACAGCTAAAACAACGTCGTTTTTGTGTGGTTTTTTTCCCTTTTATTCTTACAGTTTGGTGGAAACGTCGTTGTTTTGGTCGAATCCTCTTATCACAACAGAGGATCTCCTCTCGTATTGCATCCCATGTGAATGATTCTTTTAATTTCCCATGAGGATATGATCACGTATAAGAGATCGATTTTGTACACTAATTCCTCCATGTATACGCCGTTTTAAGTGAGTATTGTGGTTTAGTAAGTAATGATGAGAAAGAGTGAAGAAGATAACATTTGGTGTATTTGGTGGTTGTATTTGGTGTATTAAAAGAATGTGTATTTGGTTGTATTTGGTGTATTTGAGTATTCCATGTGTATAATTTGTCCGTAGTCAGAATTCTTCATGGTTGTGGAATGTAATCAAAAGAACTGGTTCGTGGTGTATTTGGTGGGCTAGAAATCATTTGATCTTGAGGGTTGTAAACAAGTCAAGCTACTCGTGAGTAACTTGAGATCGACTCGATTCAAAACTCGATTCGACTCGGTTTAAATGAGCTCGAACTTGAAATCGACTCGACTCGAATATTAAACGAACGATACTCGAGTAATACAATACTCGACTCGACTACTCGCGAGCAAGCTCGAATATATTTTTATATATACTGAATAAGCATACATGTATATTTATACACGTATATACATACTTATATGTTATTATTAGATATGTATATCTTTATATTTATAGTCAATGTATAAAATGTTAAAATTTTCAATGATTTTATATTATTTGTATCTTGTGGTTTATCAAATACTTTGCAAGTTTGCATTAAATATATTGTTTGGTACACAATAAAATATTATTTTCTTCTTTAATATAAAATATCATATATTAATTGGTCGAAATAAATTTTTTTTGTTATTATCAAGTGAAAATTTGAATTATTTTTTAGTTAAGTTTCGAAACGTATTAGACTCGGTGAGCTCGATGAAAAACTCGAGCTCGGCTCGAGTTCTTAAAACTTCCTTGAATCTCGACTCAAGCTCGAGTTCGAAATACTCGTGTTCAAACTCGAGCTCGAGAATTTTTTAAAAAGCTCGATTCGTTTAGAGAAATACTCAATTCGACCTGGCTCGTTTACACCCTATTCCTATGTAAAATTCCCGATGCTGATTCGATCTTCCATAACATTCAAATGATCGGTTTTACTTGGATAAATGGACGGAAGTAGCGTCACGGGGTAGAAGTGCGTGTAACGACCGTACATTTGGCGAGTCGCTCGGACTTCGGCTCGTTAAATGCTCACTCGGATATGGTTTTAATCGAACTCGTGCCGAACTCGAGCAGCTAGCTCATCATAAATAACGAGCCGAACTCGAGCAATTTAATGCTTGACTTGACATGCTCGCGAGCCTAATCGAGCATTTTTTTGAAGGGAATCGAGCAGTTTAATATTATTTTAAAATATATTATATTTTATATTATTATGCTGCTGGACTTAATATTTGATATGTAGATCTTAGTATTTGTACTATTTTTCCGAGCTGCTCGAGCTCGAGTTTGAAATTGCTCGATTTTTTTTCGAGCACAATCAAGCCGAATTCGAGTATGATTAATATGTTATCGAACATATCTCGAGCAAAAAAAAATTTCCTCCTCGAGCCGAGTTCGAGCATCGCTGTTTTAAGGAAGTGCTCGACTCGATAAGTAAATACTTAATTCGGATCGGATCGTTTACACCCCTATACGGGGGGATTGAAATACATGGTTGTTGGACCCTCTAAATGCCTTTAGGGAGCTTGAGCATGTTGAGACTACTTGTTAGCTTTACTCCTCTCTTTGGTTGAAGGTAAGGATTAGTTATTTTGGTCAAGGAATTGGAGGGTATTCTTTGATGTTGTTGAAGCTTTATCTTTTGTTGTAACTTGTAAGCTATTGCAGTATTGATGTTTTTAGACTCGTCTCTTTATATTTGTATATCTAGCATGCTGCTAGATTTTTTCAATAAAATCTTTCTATTGCTGTTATAAAAAAACATAAAAATAGAAAACTAAATAAAATAATGTTATCCATGTCAAATATATTCACATTCCTTGGTTTTTTTCTCAACGACTTCCTTGACAAATGGATATCGTGAGATCTTCTCCTTTAACTTTCTCAACTTATCCCAAAAAAAAAACTTTCTCAACTTAAAAAATTAGTGGTATACATATCCACGCATTACAAAAGCACAATAATTAATAGAAAACTTGATAAAATGATTGCTATCCATGGAAAAATATATTGATATCCCTTGGTTTTTTCCTTGACTTTCAAGATAGATCGGTATTGTGAGATCTTCCTCTCTGGCATTCTCAACTTGATTGAGTAATTAAGGGAGGTATCTTATTTGGTACCTACTTTAATACCGGACTTGATTTCGATATCCGGCTCATGTGATTGCTCCCTATTGGCATGGCCTTGAATCGCCTTTCGATTCAAACTCAAGTCCTTGCCAATCTTTTCTTCTTCAATGTCAAGTTCTTCATCGGGGACGATAATATTATTACATATGTGTCAAATTTGGTTTTGACCCCAACCCATTGCCTTTAATTAAGTAGGATAATCCTATAGTTGGATCATTTACAAGAAAATATGTAGGATGAAATTCAAGGGAGACATTATTTTCAAGAATTAATTTTATGTACAACATAAGATGTCTAAGAAATATTTGGAACATGAAGTGTGTGATGTAAAGAAAATTGACAAGTAGGGGTCTATAGCAAGTGTGATAGAGCTTGTAGGGGTCTATAGCAAGTCTTTTGAGAACCATTATCAAGAAGAACGGTGTGTAAGCCTGATCGTGTCAATCACAGCCCACTAGCAAGTGGAATACGTCAACCGTAGTACGTATAGCTTAAAACGAGACAGTGTCGATATCATTGAGACTATAATTTAATAAATCAAAAGCAACCATAAATTTTAGATTAAGTACATATGGGTGGTTTTTGACCAAAATATCACAAATTAATTGGTAATTCAATCTACTAAAAACTAGAGGCATTCGAATTTTTAAGTTTTCCAAATCAATTCAAACAAGGGTTAATCAAATTATGTTCCAATTAGTCTACCCAATACTTAAATAAATTAGATTCGTGATTTCACTTTGCTAACCCTAATTTTGAGAGTCACTTAACGGTGCAATCCCCTATATTGGTTATTAATTCCTTGCAAGACATTAGAATTACACTACATCCATCCCAAAATACAAGTCATTATACTCTCTTTTTTTTTTCCTACAATATAAGTTATTTTACATTATCAATACAACAATATTTATTACCGTTTTCTCTATCTTATCCATAATTTATTATCAATCCAATCACTTTCATTACTTAACAACCATTATATTACTGATAGTCAATAAGTATTTTAGACATTAATTTAACCTTTAAATTTATGACATTCATACATACTAGGGTAATTTATATTTTAGATCAGATGTGGTATGTTTCGATTAATGGCATGTGTTAAACAAATATATCTATTTTTTTTTTTTTTTATCCGAAACGAAAGATTTCATTACACAAACAACAAATTACAACCGGACCAACCAGGAAGTAAGCGAAATAACTCGGATCAACACCAAGGCAGAAATTGGACCACCACCAACGAAAGATAAAAAGACACGGGGAGAATCGTGCCGACCAAATTCCGCCTCATCACGGAGGACTTGATTTGGTAAGATAACATTATAGTCGAACTTGTTCTTAACATACATTAAAAAAAAGCAAAAAAACTAAAAAACCGGAGGAACCGACTATTACCGACTTGATCCAGAAAACGACACAAACAGAATCATAATAAAAAACTATTAAACTGAACCAAAGCTTCAAACCACCGCAGAAGACATGGCCGGAAACAATCGATCTGGACACCGAATCAGATCAACGTGCAATCCGACACTAAGAGGCCAAGCTCGACGGAATGGCTCCAGCACCCCAAAATCAGTCCAGCCCAGCCAAAAACAACCATAGCCGACGCCTTGACGTCCCATCGAACGGAGAAAAACACCACCCATCCAAAGCCCTTCTTCTCCACCGCCATCTGCCGGAAGCCTCATCTTCAAGTGCACCGCCACCATCACCAGAAGTGGAGCTATCCAACCGAGCTGCCCAGAAAAGGAGAAAAGGTTCTTGCCGGAAAGGAAACGGCGGCATCCATCTCCGATGACCAAAATTCCCATCAAAAGAAGCATGCATGAGCAGATCTGCTAACCCAAAATTAGATGGGAAGGGAGTAAAGGCAAAGAAACTACAAAACTAGGAAAGAAGAAAACGAGAAGCATAAAAGAAATCGAACAAGAAAAATCCGGCACCGGCGCCACTCGGCTGCCGGCGCCGGAGAGGGGTGAACAGCAAGGGAGGAGAGTTATTCAAGTTAGAGAGAGAGAGCGCTTTTATTTTTGAGAGAGAGAGTTTTTTCTAGTCGCCAAATATATCTAATTAATAATTAAACAAGCATTACATTACATTGAGATGCCAATTAATTAAATTGAAAATCCACGGAAGAGACCAGATGTCACGGGGAGGCGCTATTGCCAGAGCTCGGATGCTCCAGCCAGAGCAAATTGGCATAAATACCCTTCCGTGTCATCTTGATGAACTGGTACAACTGTCGCATGCTTTTAATAGTAGGTCCCACCTACTTTCTTTTTCCTAGCCGCAATTGTTTTTTTTTTTCATAGCCACAATTGTTAATCTCTGTAAGCATTGTTTCTTTCTTCTTTTTTTTGTTTTTTGATTTTTTTTATGGCTCCCATGAAAAAGCTTGTAAATTTAGATTAAACATTTTCGTTTGTTTTCGTTAGAGTTTTTTTTTGGAGTTTTTTTTATATCACTTCATCTATCATATCTTACTGATTCTTTTTTCAATCATTTTTTTATTCTGAATAAAAAATATTAAATTATCTTTCATCATTTCACTTTTTCAACTTTACAACTTTTTTTACCATTATTTTATTTATTATACTATTTTATTTCACCAATCATTTTATAATCTACATAAATTTCAAAAACACATCTTAACTTATAAAACCCTTATAAAATTCATTCTATTCCACAAATTACCCGATACAATTCAAAATAATCATAATTAAATATTATTCATCAAAAAATTGTTGTTGTCTTACTAACCAATTAAAAACTCATCATCGTACATATATATTGTTCGATTCATATTCTTTTCTCTTTACCGTAACGTCATGATAGTGTTTGTGAATTCTTATAAGCACCTTCGATATGTTTAGCATAATTAATACAAGGTTTTTGAGGATTTTATTTATAAATTGTGTTAAAAACATAGGTTAATTATCGAATATCATAAATACTATCGGTCCAATTGGACAAAAGAAAATTCAACATTTTTTGTTCTTATATAAACATTTCATTTTCTTATTTGAAAAACAACACTCTCATCCAAAAAGTATAATATTTATTTACGGCGGTGCAAAAACTATCATTTGATGAAACCGTATTGATATTACGTAATTGGGCATCGTGAGGAAAACCTAATTAGTTTACAAGAGGATCTGAAGATGAATCATAGCTGAGTCAATTGTGTTTGATTGCCTATGTACCCAGAGATATTAGGATCAAGCTATTAACGTTGTTTTGAATTGCGAATATGATGATCATTTTATAGGTTTTCTTTGTGGTGAGTGGATTGTATAAGCATTGAAGTCATGGTCAGCGATTGAGAAGCGCTCTAAAAGGCGGTTATAGTGTAATAATGACCGGTCGGTGTGAATCATGATACCGCATCTCTACGAGTGTCGCGTGTATAGGGTCGGTCGAACTTTATCAATTTCTCTTATTGTACACATCACAATATATGATATGAACTCCATATAATGAATGCAATATTTTTTTCCGCTTTTAGTTCCACAATATACAACTTTTAGAATACTATTAACATTTTTATTCATTTTATCACTAGCTTGTCGTTAATCTAATCATTTTTCATTACTTCATTCAAAGCTATTGATTTTTTATAGAAAAAACTATTGAATTAATGATACTCAAACGACATCTTAAACTTTTTACTTTTAAAATTATGACATCAGTATATATTGTTTTAATGTATATGAAAATAACTATAAAAGAACCATATATTCGCAAACGAATATAAATTACAAAACAAAAATTTTCTTTCAAAGTAAAAGGCCTAATGTTATCAATAGAATGAATGAATCTTTATAATTTTTTATAATTTTTATAAAAAAGAGTATGATGACAATCTAATAAAAAGAAAATTATATAAATTATGATGACATGCTAATAGGAGAGATTTTTTTTAATAAAAGAAAAGCCTAATATTAGTAGAATGAATTTTATAAATTATGACAATCAAATAAAATAGAAAATTTTATAAATTATGATGACAAGCTAATAAGAGGGAAAATTTATAAATGGACTATCTTTTTACACAAATGTTATTTTACACTTACCAAGAGTCGAGAGTGGGTTTCGTTTAGATATTTCACACGCCTGCCATTCTGACCGTAAATGAGTCCGGAAAATATATACTACCTCCGGTCTAAAATATAAGTCATCCTAGGAGTTTTCACACAGATTAAGGAATTGGTTGAATGTCATTAATTTGAAGGTTAATGTCTAAAATACCCTTTGACTATCATTAATGCAATAGTTGTTAAGTAATGAAAAGTTGTTGAATTCATAATAAATTAAGGGTAAGATAGAGAAAGAGCAATAAATGTTGCATTGGTAATGTGGAATGACTTATATTATGGGATAAGTAGAAAAGTGTAGGATGAACTTATATTTTGGAATAGGAGGTAGTACTATTCAGCCAATTTATGGTCAATTCAGCGCAATGACCATTTCGACCCAATTTGAGTCGAGAATACGATCATTATCTTGATTTTATTCTAGTCGAATTTTGAATATTTTTCATACTCAATACCGGTCGGAAAGACATTCGACTAAAATTGAGTACAAAACTTTTAATATGCATGCGAAATTCGATCGAGAATCAATAGTGATGCTCTTATATTGTTGTTGTTATCCCGACCCAATTTTAGTGCGAATGTGTAGAGTATTCTCGACTCAATATTGGTCGAATGATCTTTCGATTTATGTATGAGTTTGAAAAACTTCAAACATTCTACCTAAAATATGGTCGAGAATCAACCAGGTGTGGATTCTCAACAGCATATATTCGACCATATTTGATTATGGATAATGTGTCATATTATGATCAAACTTTGGTCAGAATGAACGCGCGTAAAATAAAAAAAATAAGGGCGAAATTGGAAAATAAATTCTGTGTGGTAAGATAAAAATTTGTGTGAAAAGATATTCCCTTTATAAATTATGATGACAAGGGAGAAAATGTATTTTATTTAGATTAATAAAATAACAAGACTGAAAAACTATATAAAATAAATTATCCATATTTACAAGGAAAAGAAAGAGAAAGAAAGAAAACACTCTTAACGAGGGATTAACATGTCTTGAGAAAACTTGAAAAACAATTGCTGCTAGGAAAAAAGAAAGTAGGTGGGACCAACTATTAAAAGCATGCGACAGCTGTATCAGTTCACAAGAGGACACAAAGGGTATTTATGCCAATTTGCTCTGGCTGGAGCAACCAAGCTCTGGCAATAGCGCCTCCCGATGTCACGGACCATGATTTTACTAAAATTTGGGGTCTAATTATATGTGTTCTGTTTACTTTTCATTCAAAGTAAATTTACAAAAGCATGCGTTAAATTGACCTAATCTCATGCAAATATGATTTATATATACACACACTTGAAATCTTAAAATAAAAATAATAAAGGAACATATATATCTAGGGCATTGAACTCCTTAGAAAAACGGAGGAGATAAAGTAGCAAAAACGAACGTGTAGCCACAAGTAAAAGCTGAATGAGTTAAGTAAGTTAAGCTTTGCCATCTTTTCAATCTTGCTTCCACATGTAAAATTATTATTAAGAAATGGAAGTTACCAATATGAATTTGGTTACCAATATGAATTTGGTCACCAATTTGAATTGAACCACAACTTTAACTGTATTCCTTTTATATATGAATTTAGAAATATAGAGTAAGGAACAAAAATGGAGAGAAAAACCTTGAATATTATTCCAAAGACTTATCGGGTAGGGTAAGTGTTTATTACACTTCATAGAAAAGCTCCCGGCCAATGGCTAAAAAAACAAGTTGCAAATGTGCAACGGCTAATGAACAGTAAGAACAGGGCCATCAATTTAGAACAACCAAAGTAAGTAGATTAAATAAACAACATTTCAACACTCTTCCTCAAGGTTGGTTGTATATGTTGATGCCTGAACGCTTGTATTTTTCTCATGCCCATGCCCATATGCTTTCCTTTTTATTTAAAGTTTGGTTCTTTCAGCTTGAATCAAGAAGCACAGATTGAGGGCTTGGTCTAAAGTTTTTTTTTTCTAGTCTAGATTCAAAATGAGGGAGGGAGGGAGGGAGGGAGGGGGCAATTCCCGAAAAAGGGAAGAAAAAGAAAAAGGTAGGTAGAACAAGAGATTCAGGAGACAGAATTTCTTTTTCCTTTTTCAGAATTTGCCAACATATATGTAGGATGTTAACCAAATGACAGTAGTACGTATTTTATCTGTTGTTGTCTTTTTTATTTTTATTTTTAATCTGTCTAACCTACTAATTAATCAATGACAACTAACTATGTACTATATCATAGTTTTACTCTATCGTCTGTCCGTCTGTCTGTCGTAACATAAATTTTCAGACCATAATTCCTAATACACTGTTGAACTATGATTATTATAAGGGCAACTCCAACCCAAAATTTGATACCTATGAACAGTGTAAAGATAGGTATCAAATTTTCATCTCCAATCCAAAGTATCAAATTTGAGTTTGATACCTACAAACAATATCTCCAACCCAAAATATCAAAATTTAGTAGTATCATTTTTTTTTATCCATTTTGATTAAATTTATGAATGTTTCAATAATATAAAAAATATTGTCTTAACTCAAAAAAAAATAATGTCGTACTAATTAACCTATTTTTACTTAACCATAATTTTTAAATAACCTAACAATAATTTTGAAAAACTATATACGAGAAGTAAAATAATATCCAAATTTGCGAAAATAAATTCTTGACTAGTCAATTCGCCATAAGCGTGTCATGATTGGTTGGATAAATTAAAGATAAAATATTTTATTGGTAAAGGAGGAAAAAACAATAAATAATGCATTAAAAATGTACAATTGCAGGTAAATAAAAAAGGAGTAAGTTATAAAATGTGACAGATAAAAAAAACGGAAGAAGTATTTCCGTTACAAAAATATGTGTTAGCCAATCAAAAAAAAGAACAAATGAGGGGACAGGGGGACGAGGATGACAGCGTGTGTGGCTTTGGTTTGCAGCAGCACCTTTTTGTAAATTCCTTCCACCCCGCGTGTAGTAGTGAATGGGAGGGTATTATAGAGGTTCAAATATAGTCACTCTCCAATCTCACACCTAATTTTGATCACCTATTAATTTTTCCATTGGAGATCTTATCATTTTTCATAGAGGCCAAAATTTGATTTTGACCCCTACCATTGGACTTGCCCTAAAGAAAACTGAAAAAGACAAAAAAAACAAAAAACAAAAAAAAAAGTGATTGAAAGTATATATGTAATAAATTAAGGATAACATGAAATGTCAATAAATAGTACCAACAACTTACATTTGGAGATGGAGAGAAGGAAGAGTACTTTATTAATCAAATAAAAAGAAGGTAGCTGCTTTAAAAGCTCAAAGTGCTCCTGAATCTGAATGAATCTTGTGTTGATTTTAGACACGTCCTTGAGCACTTGGTTGTGTGATTCAAAACCATTTCTTTCAGCCCAACAAACAGGCCCATGTTCTCCGCCTCTGGAAGCCCCTTGTTCATAGTCCAATTTCACCATTTTTGTTCACTTTCATCAACACTAGCATGCAATGCAATGCAATGGTCAATACATACCTACCTACCTACTTATGTATGTCTATGTGTATGCATATGCTGCTCTATATACTGCATGTCATCTTCTGCTTCAATGGAGGAGGCCTTAAAAGTAAAAGTGTATGAGACTGACTGGCTCACGCTTGAACGCTTGTATTTTTCACTCTCAACGAATGATAAGAGTTCGTTGGAAATCATCTTTCGAGGCGGCGTCATAGGTATTTTCTGCTCAATCTCCTCCGCTTTAACTGAAAAGAAAAAAAAAATTTAATCATAACAGAAAAAACTATATACTTCGCCTGAAATACAAGGAATATATAAAAAAAAGTAAATCTCAAGAGAAAAAGGAACATTAATTAAAGTAAGAACGAACTTGTAGCCAGCAGGAGGAAAAACACAATGAGTATAGTAAGCTTAGCCATCTTCTCTTAATTACTTCCTCAGGTACAATGATAGTTTTTGGATATTGTTAGAATTTTTGTAGAAGGTTGAATGGAGAAGGCTAGGATGATGAGTGTGAGATGGAAAAGAATTGATAAGTTGGAGAAATTGGAGAAATGAATTTTATTGTATTGATTGCTTGATTGCTAGATTCAAGTACATGGGGTAGTGCCATATATATAGTCTCCATATGATGGCTCAAGATCCTTATGGAGTTTTCTAGATATGTCTTAATTTTTAACAATCACTACTAGTGCTACATGTATCTAGTAGCTTCCATTCTAGTAGAGTGTACCAATATTTCTAGTAGCTTCCATTCTAGTAGAGTGTAGTAATATTTTTCTAGTCTCTTACATACAACTAGAAGCTTCTATTCTAGAAATTTCTTTTATTTTTCTAGAAATGTGTAGCACAATTTAACACTCCTCCTTGGTACACATTTCATTGACACCAATCTTTTCTCGTAATAGCTCGAACTTGTCTCTTGGTAGTGCTTTTGTGAATATGTCGGCTAAGCTTTGTTCTTCACTCTGCAATGCATGACTTCTATTTCTTTATTGGCCACGACTTGCGATGAAGTGGTACTTGATTCTTATGTGCTTAGTCTTGTTGTGAAATCTGGGTTTTTCGCCATTGAAATTGCCGAATTCTTTGTCACGGTAGATCAATGTTGCTTCTTCTTGAGGCTCCCAGTGTCCTCAAGTATGCGTTTGAGCCATATAGCTTGGCATGTTGTCAATCTTTCTTTGCTACATATTAAACCTGCTTTGTTGATAGTGCAATTGTGTCTTGCTTTTTGTTGCCCAAGAGAATATTCCCGAGCCCAAAGTGAATGCATAGCGGATGTGCTTTTATCATCGATGATCCCGCCAATCGCTATCGGTGTACCCAATCAATTTTGAGTCGGGATTTGGATCCATACCAAATCCCATAATCCTTTGTGCCTTGCAGATACCTTAGCACACTTTTATTTGCTCGAAGTGAACTTGACTTGGGCATTGCATGAACCTTGAGAGATAACTTGTTGCAAACATAATGTCGAGTCTTGTAGTTGTTAGATAGAGTAAACTTCCAATGAGGCGCCGGTAGACCGTACAATCGCCCCTTGGCGTGCCATCTTCACTCTTGAGTGCTTTGCTTTCAAGTGGAGTTGCAACACTCTTGCACCCTTTCATCTTGAACTTTTCAAGAAGACTATATGTATATTTCTTTTGGGAAATGAAAATCCCATTTTCTTTTTGGTTTACCTCGATTCCAAGGAAGTAGTGCATTAATCCCAAGTCTGTCATTTCGAACGTCTTCATCATGTCTTGTCTAAAACTCTTGATCATGTCCTCATTGTTTCTGTAAAGATGAGATCATCAACGTATAAGGAAACAATAAGTCCATCATTGTATCTCGTGTCTTAATGTAAAGTGTAGGCTCGCACGCTCCTCCCGAAACCTTGCGTGATGAAGTAGTTATCAATTACGCTATACCAAGCCCGTGGGGCTTGCTTGAGCCCGTATAAAGCTTTCTTTAACTTTAGTACTTTGTCTTCTTCTCCTTTCACGATAAATCCTTGATTTGCTCCACGTAAATTTCTTCCTCAAGGTATCCGTTGAGAAATCTTGATTTAACATCCGGTGATGAATTTTCCATCCTTTTTGTGCAGAGAGGGCAATTAATGCACGTATCGTATCCAATCGTCGTGCAACAGAGCAAATGTCTCGTTGTAATCCACTCCAAATTGTTGAGAGTAGCCTTTGGCTACAAGCCTTGCTTTGTGTTTTTGGATGGAGCCATCGGGATTAAGATTTGTTTTATAGACCCACTTAACACCGATGACTTCTTTGTGCGGAGATGGACTTACTAGCTCCCCACGTTTCATTCTTGTTTATCATCTTAATTTCTTCTTCCATTGCTTTTCTCCAAACTTCTTCTTTGGAAGCTTCTTCATAACTTCTGGTTCTATCAAGGTGAGATTGCATCTCTCATATATCTCACTCAAGGATTTTGTTTTCCTTGGTGGTGTCTCGGAGAAGAACCTTCATCTTGTGATGTTTCTTCAATGATAAGCGAAATTGGTGATTACAGTTGACGGTTGTCTTCTTCGTTGGTTCGTAGAAGTGGTGCCATATTAATAGTTTTCCTTTCAACTTCCTCTGTTTCCCAATTGAAGCTTGCTTCCTCGTCAAATTCAATGTCTCGACTGACAATAAGCTTTCTTGTTCTTATGCTATAGACACGGTAACCTTTTGATTGTGTACTATAGCCTAAGAAAATACCTTTCTCTGTCTTTTCATCCAGTTTGCTCCTTTTCTCTTTTGGAATGTGAACATATGAGATGGAGCCGAAGACTCTAAGATGCTTTGCCGATGGCTTTCGCCCACTCAGGGCTTGAATGGTGTTTTGTCTGAACGGCTTTGGTTGGACATCTATTTAGCAAGTAGACTGCAGTATGCACCGCCTCTGCCCAAAATGTTTTCGGAAGACCTTTCTCCATTAGCATAGCTCTTCTTTGTCTCCATAATCGTTCTATTTTTACGTTCGACACACCATTTTTGTTGGGGCGTATCCAACTGTCAATTGATGCTCCACGCCTTCATCTTCACAGAACTTGTTGAATTCTTTAGATGTGTATTCTTTGCCTCGATCACTTCTTATGGTCTTCATGTAGTGACCACTTTGTTTCTCGACATAGGCCTTATATTTCTTAAATATTTCATATACTTGCGATCTTTCACGCATAAAATAAACCCATGTCATTCTGGTAAAATCATCAATGAAGAGAATGAAGTACCTATTTTGTTCATGTGAAGGAGTGCGCATTGGGCCACAAACATCCGTGTGCACCAATTCTAATGGCTCATTCGCTCTCCAAGCTTTTCCGATAGGAAATGGTTGTCGGTGTTGTTTCCCGAGCATGCATCCTTCGCAAACACGATCAGGTGCCTTTATAGTCGGGAGATCTTTCATCATGTTCTTTTGATGTAGTATTTTTAATCCATTGAAATTGAAGTGACCAAGCCTTCTGTGCCATAACCACGAGTCGTCAACTTGTGCCTTCATTGCGACATCACTTGCATAACTCCATTGGATCGGAAAGCATCGTTTTTCCTTCATTTTTATTTTTGCAATTTGAAGGGATTTATCTTTCTTATCATATATTGTACAAGAATCTCCTTCAAAATGCAACGAGTATCCTTTCTCCATCATTTGCCCGACACTCAATAGATTTTGATCTATACTCGGAACCAAGAGCACCTCATTTATGTATCGCTTGCCCTTCTTTGTGTTAATGACAATAGTGCCTTTTCCAGTAGCCTCCATAAAGTCACCGTTTCCTATCTTAATATTTGTCTTGAATTTTTCAAGATGGCAAAATATAGATTCATCTTTTGTCATGTGATTGCTGCAACCACTGTCAAGATACCATGTATCTTTCTTTTCCTCTGTTGCTACTTGACAGGCATAGAAGAGATTGTCTTCGACGTCCTTTTCTTCAGAAAAGTTAGCTTGATGATTCCCTTTTGATCGACATACCTTCTCGACGTGACCAAATTTCTTGCAATTTTTGCATTGTAGTTTTCCTTTAAACCAACAGTCTTTCTCCAAATGGCTTTTCCTCTTGCATATACCGCAAGGAGAAAATGTTTTGTTTGGAAGCTCTGTATTTTAGAACCTTCATTTGATCTCCGATCATTTTGTTTTGATTTTTGTGGCGTTTTGAACTTAGATTGAAAAGCATTTTGATTTGTGCCTTCGTGGCGCCTTTCCAATCTATGTTCATGAGCTTCTAAAGACCCCATCAATTCAAGGCAGACAATTTTTCCAAATCTTTTGATTTTGCTCAATAGTTTGTAATGATTGGATCATATTTTTACGTACATGTAATTAATATTTTTCCACAATTTTCTTCTCTCGAACGTCTTCTCCATTCGCCCGCAATTGATTTGCTAATGAATCTACTCTTGTGTAGTAGTCTTTAGCATTCTCTGACTCTTTCATTTTTAAATTCTCGAAATTTCTCCTCAATGAATGGAGTTTTGATACTCGTACCTTTTCATTGCCTTGAAACTCCTCCTGCAACTTTTCCATCGCTTCTTTAGCCGTCTTGGCACTCATGATTCTTGGAAACAATTCTTCAGTCAAGCTTAACTGAAGGGCTAATAATGCTTGAGCATCTTTCTGTTGATTCTCCTTGAGTTCTTTCTTTTGTGCAGTAGATAAATTTGAGATGTCGTCGGGGATGCTAAATCCCTTACTTACGATATCCCATAAATCTTGAGCACAAAAGTAGGTTCTCATTTTAATGAACCAATAGTCGAAATTTTCACCTCGGAAAATTGGAACCGGAATGGATGAGCGGAGTGTGTAATCTGCCATGATGTAGATTTCGCCCAGTTGTAGTTGTGTCGAAACCGAGCTCCGATACCACTTGTTAGAATTTTTGTAGAAGGTTGAATGGAGAAGGCTAGGATGATGAGTGTGAGATGGAAAAGAATTGATAAGTTGGAGAAATTGGAGAAATGAATTTTATTGTATTGATTGCTTGATTGCTAGATTCAAGTACATGGGGTAGTACTAGTGCCATATATATAGTCTCCATATGATGGCTCAAGATCCTTATGGAGTTTTCTAGATATGTCTTAATTTTTAACAATCACTACTAGTGCTACATGTATCTAGTAGCTTCCATTCTAGTAGAGTGTACCAATATTTCTAGTAGCTTCCATTCTAGTAGAGTGTAGTAATATTTTTCTAGTCTCTTACATACAACTAGAAGCTTCTATTCTAGAAATTTCTTTTATTTTTCTAGAAATGTGTAGCACAATTTAACAGATATTACAAGTTACATTTTATGAATTTAGTACCTATTTATAACGAACCATTGTTTTATTCTTAATTTTATATTTTACATAAATCAATAGAAGAAAATATATTTAATAAAATGTTGATTGCGACAGGGGGCAAACAATAACGTTACGAATATATGATTGGATTTTTACCACTAGGGATTAAAATGTTCGTTCGGCTTTTTCTTTTAACTTATTTGGGGTTAACATCGTTCTTGTTTTAACATCTCATTGCTTTTTAACTCATTCCATGTGTAGGATCGCTTCTTTGTGAACCCCCCCCCCCCCCCCCCGGTTTGTTTCTCTTGTTGTACAACATTAAACAGCTAAAACAACATCGTTTTTGTGTGGTTTTTTTTCCTTTTTATTCTTACAGTTTGGTGGAAACGTCGTTGTTTTGGTCGAATCCTCTTATCACAACAGAGGATCTCCTCTCGTATTTCACATGGGAATGATTCTTTTAATTTCCCATGAGGATATGATCACGTATAAGAGATCAGATTTTGTACACTAATTCCTCCATGTATACTTCGTTTTAAGTGAGTATTGTGGTTTAGTAAGTAATGATGAGAAAGAGTGAAGAAGATAACATTTGGTGTATTTGGTGGTTGTATTTGGTGCATTAAAAGAATGTGTATTTGGTGTATTTGAGTATTCCATGTGTATAATTTGTCCGTAGTCAGAATTCTTCATGGTTGTGGAATGTAATCAAAAGAACTGTTCGTGGTGTATTTGGTGGGCTAGAAATCATTTGATCTTCTAGGGATGTAAATGAGTCAAGTTACTCGATTCAAAACTCGATTCGACTCAGCTTAAATGAGCTCGAACTTGAAATCGACACGACTCGAATATTAAACGAACGATACTCAAGCAACACAATACTCGACTAGACTACTCGCGAGCAAGCTCGAATTTATTTTTATATATACTGAAAAAGCATACATGTATATTTATACACGAATATATTATTATATATTTATATCTTTATATTTATAGTCAATGTATAAAATGTTAAAATTTTCATTGATTTTAAATTATTTGCATCTTGTGGTTTATAAAATACTTTGTATTAAATATATTGTTTGGTACACAATAAAATATTATTTTCTTCTTTAATATAAAATATCATATAATAATTGGTCCAAATGACAATTTTTGTTATTATCAAGTGAAAAATGAATTATTTTTAGTTAATTTTCGAAACGTATTAGACTCGGTAAACTCGATGAAAAACTCGAACTCGGCTCGAATTCTTAAAACTTCCTTGAATCTCGGCTCGAGCTCGAGTTCGAAATACTCGTGTTCGAACTCGAGCTCGAGAATTTTTTAAATTGCTCGATTCGTTTAGAGCAATACTTGATTCAACTCGGCTCGTTTACACCATATTCCAATGTAAAGTTCCTGATGCTGATTCGATCTCCCATAACATTCAAATGTTCGGTTTTACTTGGATAAATGGATGAAGTAGGCGTCTACGGGGTAGGGGTACGTGTAAACGATCCGTGCCGCTGGCGAGTCGCTCGACGTTCGGCTCGTTAAATGCTCGTTTGGATATGGTTTTAATCGAACTCGAGCCGAACTCTAGCAGCTAGCTCGTCATAAATAACGAGCCGAACTCGAGCAATTTAACGCTTGACTTGACATGCTCGCGAGCCTAATCGAGCATTTTTTTTTTGAAGGGAATCGAGTATTTTAATATTATTTTAAAATATATTATATTTCTTATTATTATGCTGCTGAACTTAATATTTGATATGTAGATCTTAGTATTTGTACCATTTTTCCGAGCTGCTAGAGCTCGAGTTTGAAAGTGCTCGATTTTTTTTCGAGCACAATCAAGCCGAACTCAAGCAAAAAAAATTTCCTCCTCAAGTAATCTCGAGCCGAGTTCGAACATTGTTGTTTTAAGGAGATGCTCGACTCGATAAGTAAATAATTAATTCGGAGCGGATCGGATCGGATCGTTTACACCCCTATACGGGGGATAAATACAAGGTTGTTGGACCCTCTTAATGCCTTTTGGGAGCTTGAGCATGTTGAGACTACTTGTTAGCTTTACTCCTCTCTTTGGTTGAAGGTAAGGATTAGTTTTTTTGGTCAAGGAATTGGAGGGTATTCGTTGATGTTGTTGAACCTTTATCTTTTGTTGTAACTTGTAAGCTATTGCAGTATTGATGTTTTTAGACTCGTCTCTTTATATTTGTATATCTAGCATGCTGCTAGATTTTTTCAATAAAATCTTTCTATTGCTGTTATAAAAAAACATAAAAATAGAAAACTAAATAAAATAATGTTATCCATGTCAAATGTATTCACATTCCTTGGTTTTTTCTCAACGACTTCCTTGACAAATGGATATTGTGAGATCTTCTCCTTTAACTTTTTATCCCCTAAAAAAATAAAAAAAATAAAACTTTCTCAACTTAAAAAATAAGTGGTATACATATCCACGCATTACAAAAGCACAATAAATAATAGAAAACTTGATAAAATGATTGCTATCCATGGCAAAAATATATTGATGTCCCTTGGTTTTTTCATCGACTTTCTCGATAGGTTGGTACGTATTGTGAGATCTTCCTCTTTGGCATTTTCAACTTGATTGAGTAATTAAAGGACGGTACCTACTCTAAGACCGGACTAGATTTCGATATCCGGCTCATGTGATTGCTCCCAATTGGCATGGCCTTGAATCGCCTTTCGAATCAAGTTCAAGTCCTTGCCAATCTTTTCTTCTTGAATGTCAAGTTCTTCATCGGGGACGATAATATTATTACATACGTATCAAATTTGGTTTTGACCCCAACCCATTACCTTTAATTAAGTAAGATAATCCTATAGTTGGATCATTTACAAGAAAATATGTAGGATGAAATTCAAGGGTGACATTATTTTCAAGAATTAATTTTATGTACAACATAAGATGTCTAAGAAATATTTGGAACATAAAGTATGTGATGTAAAGAAAATTGACAAGTAGGGGTCTATAGCAAGTGTGATAGAGCTTGTAGGCTATGGCCTTTTGAGAACCATTATCAAGAAGAACGGTGTGTAAGCCTGATCGTGTCAATCACAGCCCACTAGCAAGTGGAATACGTCAATCGTAGTATGTATAGTTTAAAACGAGACAGTGTCGATATCATTGAGACTATAATTTAATAAATCAAAAGCAACCATAAATTTTAGATTAAGTACAGATGGGTGGTTTTTGACCAAAATATCGCAAATTAATTGGTAATTCATCTACTAAAAACTAGAGGCATTCGAATTTTTAAGTTTTCCAAATCAATTCAAACAAGGGTTAATCAAATTATGTTCCAATTAGTCTACCCAATACTTAAATAATTAGATTCGTGATTTCACTTTGCTAACCCTAATTTTGAGAGTCACTTAACGGTGCAATCCCCTATATTGGTTATTAATTCCTTGCAAGACATTAGAATTACACTACATCCATCCCAAAATACAAGTCATTATACTTTTTTTTTATTTGTCCTATGATCGAACTGAGAATGAAACGGGTAAAATTACTGGGTCTTTCTTGCTCTAGGATTGGACAGAGAGTAGTTGTTGTTTCTGAATGGACTGAACTTAGAGAGTAAGCTGCCTACGTATCCAAATATGTATATTTGGAATCAAGTCCAACCGTAGTTCAAGCGGTTATCGGGGATAATGGAGTTAATGGGCGGTTATGTAAGCCCCCACGTCTCACGTTTAGTCATAACTGCTCTTTATTCCGGATGAGTATGTCTCCGATCTGCTTCCTCAGTCGGGGACACGCCTACGCCTGGTCGATCTGCTTCCTGCGGTCGGGGACACGCCCGGCTGGTCGATCTGCTTTCTACGGTGAGGACTCCGCTCGCGGCTCGCCCAGTCGATCGATCGTAGTGACATCCAGGTTGGGTACGGCTCTGTCCTGTTCTGCTGGTTCGCTCCATACACGCTTGACACGCGGATTGATTCGGGTCACCCCCAGTCAAAGCCCCCCAGATCTTAATCGATAAGGTCTAGCCTTCATAATATATTGAAATCTGAAGTTCAAGATTGTTCCACGTGTACCATCCAGATGGCCTATCAGCTTTTGCCTTGGTTAGCTCAAACGCCATCATAATTACACACGCTTTTTTCTTCAATCGATGCGAGTCAAAACGTCCCGTCTCTTGGCTAAGGGCTATTAAATCTATTAAACTCTGCAAACGCCCATCATTATTTATAGCCCTAGACGTCCGATTTTGTGGATTTGCTCTCTCAATTAGCAAGTAAGTCTCTCTCCTTTCTGTGTGATAATAATTCTTTTCTTTTTGGCTCCTTATGAATCCAAATCAGCCTGGAGTATCCAATCCTGGTGAAAATCCCCTTTTCTCTATTCTTCCCCCTTATTTGATTGCCTCTATTGTTCCTTCCCTTGTCGAATCACCTCCGACTGAGTATAATATTTCTGGGTTGTCTGCGCCCATAAGAGCGTTGAGGAGGACCTACGAGACCAAGAAAATGATGGCTTGCCACTCGATCGACTCCAAGTTGAAGGATTCTGATATCACAGACATCTGTGATAGATATGGGATAAACAAGAACGTTTATGCCCCTATCCGACCTGCGTTTGGAAAAAGTGTTGATGCTCCTCCTGCTGGGTATTGTGCTGTTTATAAAGAACAGTTTGACTGTGGTCTTAGGTTTCCTCTTCCTCCAGCCTTTCTGGAGATACTTCGTTATTATGATTTAGGACTTGGTCAGATAGTCCCCAATAGTATAAGAGCCATTACAGGTTTCTTGATTTGGTGTAGGTGTTTTGTCACCCCCTTCACTTTGGTTCTTTTTAGAACTTTTTACCAATGCAAACTGGTTAAAAAGAGCCTGGCCGTGTAATCTTGCTTTTGTAGAAGAACTGATGATTTGAGTAGTGTCCGTTTGATTAAGAAAACAGACCAATCCTTCTCCGATTGGAAGAAACACTTTTTCTTCATTAGGCACAACACCGCTAGGGACCTAGGCAAGTGGAATACTTCCACTAAGAATAGCGATGTGTTGGAGAGCAAATCTGACAAGAAGTTGTTAAATGATATCAGGGCATCCCCCATATACTTGGGTCTGAGGCATTACAGTTCTAATTTAATCGATGCTGCTCGTCTGGAGACTGCCGGTCCAGATCCTTATGTTGAGCTATCTGAGGAGAGATATAATATAAGTAGGATTTCCTTTTTTGAATATCTATGTTTTGTTTGAGACATGCTTTTAATTTCTTGCTGATATTTGCAGTGGCAAGCTTCACCGATATCGTCCAGATTGCTGATGAGGCTTCACCTCCTAGAGGTCAAGATCCATCCGGTCCTGTTGTCAATCCAGATGTACCTGATCAGACTGCCAAGCCTGTTGACAGTCATCCTACTGAGCCTTCGGTCGAGATAGATCCTGCTGACGGTGATTCTGAGGAGACCAACGATTATAGGATGGTTCCTCATACTGCTTTGGTAGAGACTACAGCTGAGACCAGGCGTGCTTCAAAGCGTATTAGATCTCAGGAGCAAGTTGATGGGGATGCTGAGGCCTCTGAACGAGCTCAAGGGGAGAGATATGACTGGAAAGAATGGACCAATCAAGATCTGTCCAAATTTGTAAGGGTCCCCTTTACAAATCGTATTCTGTCTTTTTTAGGTAATATATGCTGATTTTGCTCTTTGTATTCCCTTTTAGGGCGCCAAACTAGGTAAGGAGATCTTGTCCAGACTGAGAAGTTCTGGGAAAATTGAGGAAGACCTGTCCAGATCTTTGTCAGAGTGGAAAGCCAAGTATGAAGATTTGTTGAACACTTCTGCTGCGGAGAAAATGGCATTATCTGATGAACTGAAAGCCAAAACTGATGAGTTCCAGACTCACCTTGCTACTGCTAACGAAGTCAAGTCCGAGCTGGAAAATATGGTGGCCGCTCTTGAAGAGGAAAGAGATAATTTAAAAAGCAAGCTGCCTGAGCACATTGCTGAAGCCCTTGCTAACTATAGGAGATCTGATGAACTAGCCGATAGTATCAAGATGTTGTTTGCCCCAATTATTTGGTGTGGATATTCCTAAGCCATTGAAGATATGAAAGCAGCTGGCCTCAACGTTGATGCTACCAAGCTTTCCCATGCGGGCTGGAACAGAAAAGATGGATCACAAATTTATGAGGCCAGGTTCAAGGAGTTTAGGGAGGGAGTGGATTTGGTTTCCAAGTATGGCAAGAAACCTCCACCTGCTCAAGCTGGCTCATCATCTCAATCTCAAGTTCCCCCCAGTTCAAAGTGAAAATCCTCTATTTCCATTTTGATTTCAAACATTATACTTTGCTGTTGTTGCCATCAAACTTTGTTATTTTGCTTTTAGAATTTTAGTGCCTCTGGCACCATTATTTGCACATTTTCTACAACCCGTGTTTGTCTTTGTGCCTTATATTGTGCTTACCCTTTGCTCCCCCAGTGTGACGTATGACCTGTCTGTGCGGCATACGTCAGACTGGTTTTTAACAGATATGTATATCGACCTGACCTGAGGTCTTAAGGTGATCGACCTGACCTGAGGTCTAAAGCGGTCTAATTTTTCAGACTTAATAAATTTGTTCCTTTTTTTTGATCTGAGATTTAATGATAAACGACCTGACCTGAGGTCTAAAAGTGGGCTGGTTTTTCAGAATTAAATTTTTTTTTCTCTTTTTAAGAGTTTTCGATCTAACCTGAGGCCTAAAGATTATCGACCTGACCTGAGGTCTTAAAATGGTCTGATATTTCAGACTTAGCGAAATTTTCTCTTTTTAAGAGTTTACGACCTGACCTGAGGCCTAAGGATTATCGACCTGACCTGAGGTCTTAAAATGGTCTGATATTTCAGACTTAGCGAATCTTTTTAAGAGATTACGACCTGACCTGAGGTCTTAAGATTATCGACCTGACCTGAGGTCTTAAAATGGTCTGATATTTCAGACTTAGCGAAATTTTCTCTTTTTAAGAGTTTACGACCTGACCTGAGGTCTAATGATTGACGACCTGACCTGAGGTCTTAAAGCTGTCTGATTTTATCAGACTTAAAAACATCTCTCTTTTGAAGAGTTTAACAATGGAAATATATTACAGCCACGCAACATAATTTAAAAGTTCAAAATATAGTCATAATGCATAATAGATTTGCAAAATAAAACGACAATCACTTGCCTTAAACATAAAATTTCTTCAGATTAACTGCATTCCAACTTCTAAGAACAGTTTTCCCTTTGCTGTCTGCCAACTGGTATGCTCCCTTTCCATGTACTTTGATAATCTAATAGGGTCCCTCCCAGTTAGGACTCAAATTTCCACCTGGTTCTTGCCTGCTGATTTCGTTTTTGCATAGAACCAAATCTCCAACCTTAAAGTAACAGTGTTTTACTTTGGAGCTATAATACTGGGATACCTGTTGCTTATATTTAGCCATTCGGATCAATAAAATATCCCTTTTCTCCTCCAGCTCATCCTTAGCTTGCCTTATTTCCTCTTCTTGGGCCTGATCATTATGCAGTATCGTTCTAGGGGATGGCAATCCAATTTCTGCTGGAATGACAGCTTCACATCCATATGCCAGGGAGAATGGAGTTTCACGTGTTGACATGTTTGGGGTAGTTCTATAAGCCCAGAGATTATTTGGGAGGTGTTCCACCCAATGCTTTCCTTCTTGTTCCAGCCTCTTCTTTAAGCCAAGCTTGATCTGCCTGTTAGTTTGTTCCACCTGTCTATTGGCTTATGGGTGACCAACATAGGTGAAATGTTGTGTTATGCCCAGATCATACACCATTCCCCCCGGTTTGTTTATCTTGTTGTACAACATTAAACAGCTAAAACAACATCGTTTTTGTGTGGTTTTTTTTTCCTTTTTATTCTTACAGTTTGGTGGAAACGTCGTTGTTTTGGTCGAATCCTCTTATCACAACAGAGGATCTCCTCTCGTATTGCACCCCATGTGAATGATTCTTTTAATTTCCCATGAGGATATGATCACGTATAAGAGATCAGATTTTGTACACTAATTCCTCCATGTATACTTCGTTTTAAGTGAGTATTGTGGTTTAGTAAGTAATGATGAGAAAGAGTGAAGAAGATAACATTTGGTGTATTTGGTGGTTGTATTTGGTGTATTAAAAGAATGTGTATTTGGTTGTATTTGGTGTATTTGAGTATTCCATGTGTATAATTTGTCCGTAGTCAGAATTCTTCATGGTTGTGGAATGTAATCAAAAGAACTGGTTCGGGGTGTATTTGGTGGGCTAGAAATCATTTGATCTTCTAGGACCGTAAATGAGTCAAGCTACTCGTGAGTAACTTGAGACCGACTCGATTCAAAACCCGATTCGACTCGGCTTAAATGAGCTCGAATTTGAAATTGACTTGACTCGAATATTAAACGAACGATACTCGAGTAATACAATACTCAACTCGACTACTCGCAAGCAAGCTCGAATATATTTTTATATATACTGAAAAAGCATACATGTATATTTATACACGTATATACATACATATATGTTATTATTAGATATGTATATCTTTATATTTATAGTTAATGTATAAAATGTTAAAATTTTCATTGATTTTATATTATTTGTATCTTATGGTTTATCAAATACTTTGCATTAAATATATCATATCATATAGTAATTGGTCGAAATGACAATTTTTCTTATTATCAAGTGAAAATTTGAATTATTTTTTAGTTAAGTTTCGAAACGTATTAGACTCGGTAAGCTCGATGAAAAAAAACTTGAGCTCGGCTCATGTTCTTAAAACTTCCTTGAATCTCGGCTCGAGCTCGAGTTCGAAATACTCATGTTCGAACTCGAGCTCTAGAATTTTTTAAATTGCTCGATTCGTTTAGAGCAATACTCGATTCGACTCGGCTCGTTTACACCCTATTCCAATCTAAAGTTCCCGATGCTGATTCGATCTTTCATAACATTCTAATGTTCAGTTTTACTTGGATAAATGGACGAAGTACGCATCTACGGGGTAGGGGTATGTGTAAACGATCCGTGCCGCTGGCGAGTCGCTCGACACTCGGCTCGTTAAATACTCGCTCGGATATGGTTTTAATCGAACTCGAGCCGAACTCGAACAGCTAGCTCATCATAAATAACAAGCCGAATTTGAGCAATTTAATGCTTGACTTGACATACTCGCGAGCCTAATCGAGCATTTTAATATTATTTTAAAGTATATTATATTTCTTATTGTTATGCTTATGACTTAATATTTGATATGTAGATCTTAGTATTTGTACCGTTTTTCCGAGTTTCTCGAGCTCGAGTTTGAAAGTGTTCGTTTTTTTTTCGAGCACAATCAAGCTGAACTCGAGTATGATTAAATATGTTATCGAACCGATCTCGAGCAAAAAAAATTTCCTCTTCGAGCAATCTCGAGCCGAGTTCGAGCATCGCTGTTTTAAGGAGGTGCTCGACTCGATAAGTAAATACTTAATTCGGTCGGATCGTTTACACCTCTATACGGGGGCGTTGGGGGGGGGGGGGTGGAGATTGAAATACATGGTTGTTGGACCCTCTTAATGCCTTTAGGGAGCTTGAGCATGTTGAGACTACATGTTAGCTTTACTCCTCTCAGTGGTTGAAGCTAAGGATTAGTTATTTTGGTCAAGGAATTGGAGGGTATTCTTTGATGTTGTTGAACCTTTATCTTTCGTTTGTAACTTGTAAGCTATTGCAGTATTGATGTTTTTAGAATTCCTCTCTTTATAATTTTATAGCTAGCATGTTGCTAAAAAAATTCAATAAAATCTTTCTATTGCTGTTATAAAAAAATTAATATAAAAAAAACATAAAAATAGAAAACTAAATAAAATAATGTCATCCATGTCAAATATATTCACATTCCTTGGTTTTTTCTCAACGACTTCCTTGACAAATGGATATTGTGAGATCTTCTCCTTTAACTTTTCTCAACTTATCCCCTGAAAAAAAAAAAAAAAAACTCTTTCTCAACTTAAAAAATTAGTGGTATACATATCCACGCATTACAAAAGCACAATAATTAATAGAAAGCTTGATAAAATGATTGCTATCCATGGCAAAATTTATTGATATCCCTTGGTTTTTTCATTGACTTTTGATGATACGAGAATACACACCTCCACGTGGAATTATCTGATTGGTCCATCTGGCGTTTGCATAAGTCTGGGCCGGCTATCGACATCGGGTCGATACTAGACGTACCAGTGAAGACCACAGCTCGAGTGGGATTCACCAAGTGTCTGGACTCGAGCGCCCACGTCGGCCGTCGTCGAGTCGATCTCGGATACGTTAGCCAGTGCTCCTGGGTCCACATCCCACAGGTTACTTGGGAAAGGAGGCAAGGCCCATTTAAGGGTATTTATGACAATAACTCCAGCCGCCCTTAGTTCTAGGGCAGAAGAAGGACATGTGCCTATAAATACATAGCCCCGGGAACTACGTAAGGCTTGATTCCTGGACTTTCACACAGGATACGTAGGCAATCCAAGATACATTCTTGGACTCAGCCGTAATACATCAAAAACACCATCTTTCGTTCATATTTAGCCATCTCGATCTCTTACAGCTCATCCTTAGATTACACGTGGCCTCAGTTCACTGGTGGTGCATTATTTAGCATCGTCATTTGGCGCTAGAAGGAGGCCCTTCTACCGGTGAGTTGGTAAAGAGATTGCAATGGTGCCGCCAGCAAGGAAGAAACCGACGAACAGCAAGAACATGCAGATCGAAGAGCACATGGATATAGATCCAGTAGGGGTTCCCTCACAGATTCAAGAAGTCCCCACTGGATCTAGACCCGCAGTTGCAGATCCTCCCAGGCCTCAGCTTCCCCCACAGCTGCAAGACATGGCAGATCACTTGGCATCTTTGGATGAGGACGCCTTGAAGAGGGTGGTAGCCTCGGCGTTTATAGGTAAGGGAATCTGCAATCCCCCTGTTGAACACCAGTTAGACCCTCCAGGTCGTAAGGAGATTGATAATGCTAAGGGAAAGAGGCCTGTTGGGGTTGAAGAGGAGTGTGAGGAAGGCGCGATTGAAATCAGCGTGACTAACACCCGCAAACGTCCTGAGCAAGAAAAGCTTCAGCGGCAGGTCGAGGATAGCATCCGAAACGAGTTCAACCGCATTGTGGGGAAAGATCAACCCACCGAATGGCTTGAGTCGCCATTTAGTCCCGAGATCGAAATATATACGATGCCCGAATCCTTTAAGCCGCCAAAGATGGAGCCCTATGACGGTACTACGGACCCAGAGGACCATCTATATCGATACATATCTTTGATGAGGTTGAGAAACGCCAATGACGCCATGAAGTGTCGAGCTTTTGATACGTTGCTCACAGGTCGAGCTCGGGAGTGGTTTCACAAGCTACGTCCCGGATCGATCTCTAGCTTTCTCTGATTGGGACAAAAATTCCGAGACGCTTTCATTGGGAACAAGAAGTTCCATCTTAGTGCTACCCACCTTATGAACATCAAGCAGGAAAAAGGGGAATCTACTATCGACTTCATGAGACGTTTCAACCTTGAAGCCATGAAAGTGCATAATGCCAGTGATGCGCTGCAAGTTAATGCCTTTGTGGGAGGTCTCATGGAATATGAAGTCGTATGATAAGCTATCCAAGAAAATGCCGGATGATATGGATGAATGTGTGAACATAGTCCATAGATTCTGCCAAGGTGAAGAGGCAGTGCGTCTGCACACCATTTCACTTGGCCTCAGCTCGAGGAACGACTCCCGAAGCCGCAAAGCGGTCACCTAGGGTCGGAATGAAGAGAGCAAGTCCAACGTCTTTGATCGACTGGCTCCGATATCGGATCGGTTGGGAAAGAAAGGAAATTTAAAAGACCGAGACTTTATCCCCCTCAACCGATCTCGGGGAGAGGTATTGGCAATCATGATCAAGAAGAACATCGCTAGGACACCTAAGCCGATGTCTAAAGATCCGGAGAAAAGGAAAAATACTCACAAGTATTGTGACTATCATAGAGATGTGGGGCACGACACGGAGGAATGCTTTGATTTGAAGAGGGATATCGACGCCTGTATCCAAGAGGGTCGATTGGATGAAGTCGTTGACAGGTCAGAAAAAGACGAGCCGAAGGGCCGCCGGGAGTACAAGAGAAAGAGCTACAACGGAAAGAAAGATCGGTCTCCACGTCGAGATAATCGGAATCGGCGGGAAAGGTCATCCGACCCAACCTACAGAGACAATCGCCGAGATGACCGTCAAGAAATTCAGAACCGAGATCCTCATCGAGATAATCGTGCCGGATATGACGTTAACACAATCGTGGCAGAGCATGAGTCGGATCGACCTCGATCAAGTCGGCACTCGTTTGATAGGACGAGAGAGTCAAAAAAGATCAGGTTGACAACGGAAGTAGGTTACGGACCCAAGGACGATGTTCCGAGTTCCCACAGTCATAGCGAGGGATTAGTGATCGAGGCAGTAATAAGCAGAGGTCGAGTAAAAAGAGTTTGTGTCGACAGTGGAAGCGCCGTTAATATCCTTTATTATTCAGCGTTTAGGGCCATGAGGTTGAAAGATGAAGATATCGTTCCGTTATCTACCCCTCTTTTTGGATTCACAGGGCAGGCCATCCACCTCGTCGGGTCGATCGATTTGTTAACGACGGTCGGAGACGGAGAAAAGGGCGGACGATGGAAATGACCTATGTCAGAGTTAAGGCCCCCCAGGTACAACGCGATATTAGGTCGACCGGCTTTATATGATCTCGAGCTATTATCTCAACTTTCCACAACAAACATGAAGTTTCCCACCTGCACGGTACCCATGAGGTCAGGGAGGCGTTGAAGTAGCCCGGAATTGTAGTTTGGTTACGATCAAAGGAAAAGGAGTTGGGCAAGTGCTAGTTGAGGAGTTGATACGAGGAAGAGGAAGATCAAGTCGGGTTTCGCCGACCCGACCGAGGAAGTTCGAGTTTGGAAGGAGGAAGAAGGTCAAGGGGTCCAGATCGGGAAGTGGATGCCACACCCCGACATGAGAGCCTTGGTCGACCTCCTGGTTGAGTTTCGAGACGTTTTTGCGTGGAAGGCAGATGACATGCCTGGCCTATCGGCGGATATAGCTATGCACCAGCTTAACGTCGATTCTAAAAAAAAGCCAATACGGCAAAAGAAGAGAAATCTTTGATAGAAAAAAGAGCAAAGTGAAGAAGGAAGTCGACAAGTTGCTCATTTGCGGGGATCGTGAAAGAGGTATTTTATCCGGATTGGTTGGCCAACCCCAGGTGTTGGTTAGAAGCCGATCAGTGGCGAATGTGTGTCGACTTTACAGATCTTAACAAGGCATGTCCCAAGGATTCTTACCCGCTACCGAAGATCGACCAGTTAGTCGACTCGACACTGGGCTTCGAGGTATTTGGGTTCCTCGATGCGTATAGGGGTTATTATCAGATCTTTATGGACCCACAGGACTCGGAAAAAACCGCTTTTATCACGGAGTTTGGCACGTTTTGCTTTGTTACGATGCCGTTTGGGCTTAAGAATGCAGGGGCTACTTATCAACGGGCCGTCAACAAAATTTTCAAGAGGCAGATAGGTCGGAATATGGAGGTTTATGTGGATGATTTATTGATCAAGAGCAAGTCCTTAGGACAGTTTCTTGTCGATGTGAGAGAAATTTTCGAAGTATTGCGAGCAGCAAAAATGAAGCTCAACCCAAAGAAATGCACATTCGGAGTTCGATCAGGGAAATTTCTAGGATACATGATATCGAGAGATGGGATCCGAGCTAACCCAGATAAAATTAATGCTCTCAAAAGCATGCCCACACCTCGGAACGTCAAAGAGGTGCAAAGGTTGACAGGTCGGATGGCGGCTCTAAACCGTTTTCTGTCGATATCGGCGCAGAGAGCTCTACCTTTCTTCAAGATTCTGAAAAAAGCTAGTCCGTTCCGATGGGACGGGGAGTGTCAGAAGGCGTTTGACGATTTGAAAGAATATTTATCTGATTTGCCAACGCTGTCCTCACCTCGAGATGGAGAGAAGCTCTTGGTTTATCTAGCAGTCTGCGAGGAAGCGGTAAGCGCTGTCTTAGTTCGAGAAGGAGACCAGGGACAAATCCCAGTCTATTTTGTCAGCAAAGCCCTACAGGGTGCAGAGAGGTCGATATACTCTGCGGAGAAGTTTAGCGAGTTTAGTTCATGCGTCGAGGAAGTTGAAGCCATACTTCCAAGCACATCCTATTGCTGTGGTTACTGACCAACCGTTAAAACAAATTTTGGCAAAGCCCGAGACATCGGGTCGATTAACCAAGTGGGTTGTCGAGCTAGCGGAATACGACATAGAGTTTCTACCTCGAACAGCCATCAAGGGTCAAGCTCTGGCTGACTTCTTAGCAGAAGGGTTGTCGATTCAGTTAGAGCAAGGAAAACAGTCATCAGAGGAGCAGTGGACACTCCACGTCGATGGTGCCTCGAGTAAAGAGGGGGCTGGAGCTGGTTTACTGCTAGTTAGTCCGAAAGGGGAAGAATTTCCATATGCACTTCGGTTCGAGTTCAAGGCTACGAACAACGAAGCCGAATATGAGGCCTTAATCACAGGTTTAAAGCTAGCATCGAAGTTGGGAGTCGAGAATCTTCTGGTATACAGCGACTCTCAACTCGTGGTAAATCACGTGCGGGGAGAGTATGAAGCTAAGGAAGAATCAATGAAAAGCTATCTAAAGGTTGTTCAGGGGTTAATGACGAAATTCAAGACAATCCTAGTCGAACAGGTACCTCGGAGTGAGAACAAGCGAGCCGATGCGTTGTCTAAGCTCGTCGAATTTCAAATCAAAGAGGAAAGTTCGGTTGAGATGCTAGCGGAGCGGAGCTATAACGAGGTCGACGTGCAGCCCGTGGTTCAAGGATCGACCTGGATGGACCCTATAGCACTATTCTTGAAAGATGGAATGCTCCCCACCGATAAATCTCAGGCCAGGAAAATCCGGCTTCAAGCCTCCAGGTACGCTCTTTTCGATTATGTGCTTTATCGAAAATCATTTGTAACCCCTGGATGCGATGTGCATCGGAAGAAGAGGGGCTTATCGCGCTTTCAAGAGATACGCCGAGGGGTCTGTGGTAATCATTGCGGAGCTCAGATGTTGGCAAGGAAGTGCAAACTGGCAGGATATTTCTGGCCGTCAATGCAAAAAGATGCGAGTCGATTGGTAATGAGTTGCGAGCTCGCCAGGTACGACGTGGTAACTCATCGCAAGCACGAGAAATGAATGCCATCGAGTCTGTATGGCCGTTCGATGAATGGGGAGTCGATATAGTCGGACCTCTACCTCGAGCTTCGGGGAATTTCAAATACGTCGTCGTTGCGGTTGATTATTTTACTAAATGGGTCGAGGCCAAAGCTCTTATCGACATCGGGCCTGACCATCAAAAATTTCGTGGGAGAATATTTTGTGTAGGTTCGAATTCGAAGTATCGGTCTCGGACAATGGGACTCGATTTCTTGATGATAGAGTGCGAGGTGGTTGAAAGAATTCAGGATCGAGCACGTAACGGCGTCGATGGCCCGACCTCGTCTAATGGACAGTCGAAGCAGACAAAACAGCGAATCAAGTTTGGATTGAAGAAGCGATTGGAAGATGAAGGCCGAGATTGGGCAGCTCAGTTACCCAGTATATTATGGTCATATCGCACAGCACCCAACTCAGCAACCCAAGAAACTCCTTTTGCCATGGCCTATGGATGTGAAGCCGTGATACCTGCAGAGATCGGACTAGCATCGCCGGGTTTTAGCTTATAATGTCGAAACTAATCTTCGCCGATCTAAGAGAAGAAAAAGACAATGTTGAAGAGAAGAGGGAAATGGCGGCGTATCGGATGGCCAGTTATAAAAGAAAGATTGCTCAGTATTACAACGCAAGGGTGAAATACAAATACTTCCAAGTAGGAGACCTCGTATTGAGAAAAAATGAAGCCAGCAAGCAGGACCCAATAGGCAAGCTCGAGCCGAATTGGGAGGGTCCGTATAAAATCTTGAAAGTGCATCCTAAGGGGTCATATCAGTTGGGCAGGTCGGATGGAAGCACAGTGCCTCGAACTTGGCATGCCACCAACCTCAGAAAGTATTATTTTTAAATTATTTCTTATTTTCATGACTTTTGCAGTTCTACCTTCATCAGTTGTAACAGGTCGATATGACATTGTATTGCGATTCCTTTTATAAAGCATGCTTTCTTTTCCTTTTTAATTACGCTACATGTGCAAGACCGTATGAAAAAGCAAAAAGGGGGCAAATGAAAAAGCGCAACAATCGACCGAGACATCAATTCTCCGACCCGAACAACTCGGCACTGTATGGTGAAAAAAAAGCCAAGTCATTGACAGTGCTTAAGTCACCTCGACACGATTAAGCTGAAGGAAATAGTGAATAAAGCCAAGTCACTGACAATGCTTATATCACTCCCGACATGCCAGTAAGCTACGATGCTAAGCAAATGGGCGGATTTAAAACAAAATAGTGAATAAAGCCAAGTCGCGACAATGCTTATATCACTCCCGACATGCCGAGAAGCTACGATGCTAAGCAAATCGGCGGATTTAAAACAAAATAGTGAATAAAGCCAAGTCACTGACAATGCTTATATCACTTCCGACATGCCAGTAAGCCACGATGCTAAGCAGTCGGTGGATCCCACGATGGATCCTTAACTCGGCTCGATCATAAGCACCACGATGTGCCCGATCAAAAGCAGAATAGTCGAATCGAGCTCCGACCAAAAAGCCAAGTCAAGCCAACAAGGCAACACAATGCTAGGTCGACTCATACTCAAGTGTACCAGGAGTCATGAACTCCTACTACACTTCGAGGGGCCAGAAGGGGAATTAAGTCCGAAGGACTACACCCCATAAGGCAACATTTTCAAGGGAATTAAGTTCAAAAGGACTACACCCTAAACAAACGATCAACAAGAAACAAAAGATATTCAGTGAAAAGCATAGTGATGATTCAAATTCAAAGATCAAAATGCAAATTAAAATGTCAAGTCTATGGGATCGAAATGACCAAATACAAGTTTAGACAAATAAAAACGTAAATGTTATTACAACCAGATCGAATAAGAAAAGTTCAATAAAAAGGCGACAAGGGAAGAGCATCAGGCAGAAGGCTGGTTTGAAGTCGAAGCATTGGGATCGACCTGTTCATCCAACTCGGCGTTCCCTTCACCGGCTCCCTCCAGGGCTGGAACCACGTACTTGTTATAGAGGACACGCCAGCCTTGAAATCGGTGATGTATCGGCCATATCGGGGAATGGACTCTGGGTCATATAAATAGGCTTTGCCGATACTCTTGACCTCGAAGTCAGGAACGACCATCTTGACTTCGTCCAGTGCGTTCGAGAACCCCCCCTTCATGGCCTGACTCATCGAGCGCGCCGGTCGTTATCAAACTCGTCAGACGTCAGGAAATCCTTCTTAGCTGCTTCCAAGCGGGTCGTGAAGCTATCGACCTCGAACTGAAGATCGTCTCGAGCCTTGGTAGAGGCAGCCAGCTCAGCTCTGGTTTGATCCAGCTCCGACTTTACCGCCGCCAGCTCAGCATCTCTAGCAGATAGGTCTTCTCGTGCCTTAGACAGATCCGACTCCAGTTTCAGGCGTCTATCGTCCAACTTATTGGCTTTAGCTTTCAGCTTCTCGAGATCCGATGTCAGCTTAGCAATTGTCTCCTTCTGCTCCTCTAAAGCTGCCGAGGGAGACTCGATTCTATTTAACGCCACTTTCGCGGCCAGACGAGTCTGCAAAAAAGAGAAACATTGTTAACTTCGAAATCAGACAAAACCTTGAAGATACAAGGAAATGAAGGAAGACTCACAACTCGTTGACTCTTCATGATAAGGTCGTGTAGCTCCTGCGAGTCATGCCCTCCATCTCTCTCACGTTCATCTCGGGATCGCCTCGGTAGATTTTGGTGGAGCAAGGTTACGGGTCTCCTTCCCGACCCCATGTCTCACCTCGGATGTTTTATGGCGTTTTCTCGAGACGAAGTCATCTTCGGTCAGCTCTACCACATTAGCCTCGTCGGTGACTCTTAAGATCTCGGATGTCGGAGCGAGAGTAGAAGAACGAGTCGTACCCTTTGTCCGCCGGATGTACCGAGGAAGGCTTCTTCGACTTGATGCCGGCCATTTCTGGATTGTGCGAGGATCTACCTTTTTAGGGTCGGGCATCTTTCCAAGCGCTCTAGCCTTGCAAAGTGTTCCACTGCGAACAAGAGATAGGTCGACGTTAAAACAGCATTAAAAATCTAGAAAATACAAGTACAACAGTTCAACAGAACGAATCAGTCGCCTACGCAAAACTCGAACGTCCTCATCGAGTTCCAGATAAGCGCTGGACCGCCTCGATGTCGACAAGCGGATATAGAGAATGTAGGTTCCAGTCGCAACATCGGGATGAAGCGCACTCGATGGTCGCGCACTCATTTGGGAACATCCGATTTGAGCCGATCATGCCATTTTTGCGGCCTTTGGAACCAAGTATGTATGTCGATATCAATCAGACCATGTCGAATAAAGAAAAAGTTGGGTTTCCAGTCGCCATGAGACGAGATCACCTTCCTCACGAACTCCGATGCCAGAGGACTTACAGAAATGTATACCATCCCACGCCCCGCAAACTCGCCAAGGCAAAATCTCGACGGAATAGTCGAACCGAGAATTCAACCTTGGCGATTCGACACGCCGATCTGCGAACCCATTACGCTCCGATCCCATTGGGAGCGAGCCGGGTGATCTGCAGATCTTGTAGTGTTGAAGGACGGCGATTAGACACGGGTCGAAGGGAATCTTAATCCTCTCTCAATTGCGCCTCGTATATGGCATGTAACCAAGGGAGGGTCGATGCGAATCGGTATCGATCGTGTGACACTTTAATGTGGTCAGACGAGTAGGGGATTCCATATCTCAAACAAATCGCCTTGGCTTTCTCTGGCGTTAGATTTGACACACATCCATACGGTCCCTGGCCTTGCATTCTGGTTTTGCGCCTGGCAACAGGTCGAGAAGATCCAACGGGTCGAGGAGATGTCTCCTGATCTCCCTCCTCTTCTTCTTCTCCGGCTGCTCTCTCACCGGAAGCGGTTGGATTCTCAGAAATTGTTTCTTCCGTCGATTCTACCTCAGTTTCAACAATCTCCTCTCTATTTTGGGAGTCACTATCATTTTGCTAGACATGGGCTTAAGGAGAAGATGCAAGAAATAAAAATAAGAAGGAGAATTTAAGTGAATTTAGGGCTTACTTGAACTTTCGGCTAAGCGAAACTCATTGAAGATTATAATGACGAATGAGAAACGTCAAGGTCTTGGACTCCTTTTATGCGTGTGAATCTTGCAAATGATTTGAAAGGGTGGAGATTATGGGTAGTTATAGAATACGTAACGCGAGAATCAAGGGTAGTGGGCGCTAAAACGCTTCGTTTCTGCACCCATTAATGCTAGTACAAGATGACGTCATCCTACGGCAACCTAGATCGGGTAGATAGGACATTTGCGTTCCGCCAAAAAGACCACGTGTCGAGAGAGTTATTTAAATTTTGAGATCCGATCTCAAGATTCGAGATGAGCTTCACTCCAATCTGGGGCTTATGATGATACGAGAATACACACCTCCACGTGGAATTATCGATTGGTCCATCTCGGCGTTTGCATAAGTGCGGGCGGCTATCGACATCGGGTCGATACTAGACGTACCAGTGAAGACCACAGCTCGAGTGGGATTCACCAAGTGTCTGGACTCGAGCGCCCACGTCGGCCGTCGTCGAGTCGATCTCGGATACGTTAGCCGGTGCTCCGGGTCCACATCCCACAAAGTTACTTGGGAAAGGAGGCAAGGCCCATTTAAGGGTATTTATGACAATAACTCGGCCGCCCTTAGTTCTAGTAGGCGGAAGAAGGACATGTGCCTATAAATACATAGCCCCGGGAACTACGTAAGGCTTGATTCCTGGACTTTCACACAGGATACGTAGGCAATCCAAGATACATTCTTGGACTCAGCCGTAATACATCAAAAACACCATCTTTCGTTCATATTTAGCCATCTCGATCTCTTACAGCTCATCCTTAGATTACACGTGGCCTCAGTTCACTGGTGGTGCATTATTTAGCATCGTCAACTTTCTTGATAGATTGGTACGTATTGTGAGATCTTCCTCTTCGGCATTCTCAACTTGATTGAGTAATTAAGGGAGATATCTAATTTGGTACCTACTTTAATACCGGACTAGATTTCGATATCCGGCTCATGTGATTGCTCCCTATTGGCATGGCCTTGAATCGCCTTTTGATTCAAGCTCAAGTCCTTGCCAATCTTTTCTTCTTCAATGTCAAGTTCTTCATCAGGGACGATAATATTATTACATAGGTATCAAATTTGGTTTTGACCTCAACCCATTGCCTTTAATTAAGTATGATAATCCTATAGTTGGATCATTTACAAGAAAATATGTAGGATGAAATTCAAGGGAGACATTATTTTCAAGAATTAATTTTATGTACAACATAAGATGTCTAAGAAATATTTGGAACATGAAGTGTGTGATGTAAAGAAAATTGACAAGTAGGGGTCTATAGCTAGTGTGATAGAGCTTGTAGGCTATGGCCTTTTGAAAACCATTATCAAGAAGAACGGTGTGTAAGCCTGATCGTGTCAATCACGGCCCACTAGCAAGTGGAATACGTCAACCGTTGTACGTATAGCTTAAAACGAGACAGTGTCGATATCATAGAGGCTATAATTTAATAAATCAAACGCAACCATAAATTTTAGATTAAGTACAGATGGGTGGTTTTTGACCAAAATATCGCAAATTAATTGGTAATTCAATCTACTAAAAACTAGAGGCATTCGAATTTTTAAGTTTTCCAAATCAATTCAAACAAGGGTTAATCAAATTATGTTCCAATTAGTCTACCCAATACTTAAATAAATTAGATTCGTGATTTCACTTTGCTAACCCTAATTTTGAGAGTCACTTAACGGTGCAATCCCCTATATTGGTTATTAATTCCTTGCAAGACATTAGAATTACACTACATCCATCCCAAAATACAAGGCATTATACTTTTTTTTTGGTCCTACAATATAAGTTATTTTACATTATCAATACAACAATATTTATTACCGTTTTCTCTATCTTATCAATAATTTATTATCAATCCAATCACTTTCATTACTTAACAACCATTATATTACTGATAGTCAATGAATATTTTAGACATTAATTTAACCTTTAAATTTACGACATTCAAGCATACTAGGGTGATTTATATTTTAGACCAGATGTGGAATGTTTCAATTAATGGCATGTGTTAAAAAATATATCTAATTAATTAAACAAGCATTACATTACATCGAGATGCCAATTAATTAAATTGAAAACCCCACGGAAGAGACCAGATGTCACGGACCATGATTTTACTAACATTTGTGGTCTAATTATATGTGTTCTGTTTACTTTTCATTCAAAGTAAATTACGAAAGCGCGTTAAATTGGGCTAATCTCATGCAAATATGATTTATATATACACACACTTGAAATCTTAAAATAAAAATAATAAAGGAACATATATATCTAGGGCATTGAACTCCTTAGAAAAACGGAGGAGATAAAGTAGCAAAAACGAAACGTGTAGCCACAAGTAAAAGCTGAATGAGTTAAGTAAGTTAAGCTTTGCCATCTTTTCAATCTTGCTTCCACATGTAAAATTATTATTTAAGAAATGGAAGTTACCAATATGAATTTGGTCACCAATTTGAATTTTAATTGTATTCCTTTTATATATGAATTTAGAAATATAGAGTTTAAGGAACAAAAATGGAGAGAAAAACCTTGAATATTATTCCAAAGACTTATCGGGTAGGGTAAGTGTTTATTACACTTCATAGAAAAGCTTCCGGCCAATGGCTAAAAAAACAAGTTGCAAATGTGCAACGGCTAATGAACAGTAAGAACAGGGCCATCAATTTAGAACAACCAAAGTAAGTAGAGAACATACTAAATTAGGTAGCTAATCTGAGGGCTAAACAAGATTAAATAAAGAACATTTCAACACTCTTTCTCAAGGTTGGTTGTATATGTTGATGCAACCAAGCTTGTAACGGAGATGTTGGAAGATTTGAATAGATACAACCTTGGTTAGAATGTCAACCTCTATTGAGAGAACATGAACTAGATCAATATCCACTTTCTCTCTAATAAAATGTCTGTCTACCTCAACCTGTTTATGTAAGAAAAATTATGTCGGCCACTAATTGAGCCCGTGTAATTTTCTTCCCCGTAATAATGGTCTTATAGGAAATTCGTTTTTCCTAGGAAATATGCTATTTATTATTTATTGGTTATTTAAAAGGAGTTTTTTTTTTTTCTAAGTTTATTTTATTGGGAAATTAGGGATAAGGACACAATCTGAAATATTATTAAGCAACAGGACAACTACATATTTTTTATAGGGAGAAGGACAACTGCATAATTTTTATAGCGAGAAGGACAAACAGTGAATCCCGATAATCTGTGAATCTCCCTAGTGAATCCTGAAATCAGTGAATTTCGACAGTGAATTTTGACAGTGAATCCCGAAAATCAGTGAATCCCGACAATGAATTTTGAAAATTAGTGAATTTCGACAGTGAATTTCGGCAGTGAATTTAAACAGTGAATTTCGAACACAAGTGAATTTCGATAGTGGATAAATAGTTTTGTTCTTTATTCAAAAGTTTCAAAAGACTTTCCTTCTACTTAATTGATGAAATATTTTTGTCCTTCTCCCTCATTCCCCCTTATTTTATTAAGCCTATTAAGTATAGTAACAAGAATATATGAAACGATAACTGGTCAATGTTTATGTTGCTTAAACCATGGAGCAACATCCATGGAAGTTTTGGCGGCTAAGCCTCCCACGTGTTTGTACGGCATATTAGGGTTTCTTTTGTTTTGGGCCCTATTTTTGTTTACTTTTCTGGGTATTAATTCCATTATTTAGATTGGATTTAAAATAATAATAATAATAATAAAATAAATAAAAAGAGGAGGATGGGCCAATTCCACATTAAGAAGGCATCTATTTGTAATGTAATCTGATGGACTTTTCTGTGTATATTGATATTAAAAGGTCCCGCGCAAGTAGTGGATAAATTCTTTAGACAAAGAAATCTTTTATTTTGTGCCATATGTTATATAATAATGCATAATTTAGTACACTTTTTAAGTATTAAAGAAAAAAAAAAGGGGTAATGAGACAAAAGGACAAAAATATTTCACTAATTAGTAAATAGGACAAGTTTGAAAAAATGTTGCATAAAGGACAAAAATATAGCTAAAAAGACATTTTTACCCATCATGATAAAAACAAACTCTGCTTTAGGAAAATGACGTCTTCATCCCAAATTGCTCTCAACCAAATCCCCTGCTCAATCATCTATAATTTTCTGCGAATTCTAGAAAAAATGATATGTGCAACGAATTTCTTCCCGCTGCAAATCGACACATTTCTTCCAGCTGCAAATCCCCAAATTTCTCTCAACAAAGGCTGCAAATTTTCCGGCTCCCCCAAAATTTATTCACGGCACAGTTAAAGGTGAGCCGGCAATTACGATTCCGCAGAAAATTAAAGCTTCTCTTGCAGCGAAATTCTAGAATACATTGGTAGGGAAATTACATCAAGGAAAACTGGGAATGGATTTGATCTGCAAGTTCATTGCTCTGCTGAATTTTAAAGGAACTGTTCTTCGCTGTGAAATCACTGAGGATTATGTGAGATTAATGAAATTTTGATTGTTTTCTCAGTGAAATTCGCTTTGAATACATATTCAATACTTGGCTTAGTGAAATTTTGATTGTTTTCTCAGTCAAATTCACTTTAATATGCATTCACTGTTTATAAAAACAAGTTTTAGTATTGACATTCATAATTGGACAAATTCACGCTTCTGTTTCCCTTTAATTAGTCTTGGCATTCATAATTGGACAAATTCACCGATCCGCTTTATTTAGTGAATGTTATATCTATCATTTCGATTGTTTTTCGGTGTGAACAATCAAGGTGTTTAATGCATATCCCGACTTCTTGTACATATAAAGATTAGTTCACTTGTTAAACATTAATGTAGCTCGTTCGTCTTCTTAATTTTCTTTTGTGTGTGGAAGTAATCGGCTTTTGAAGTAATCGGTGAGCAACCACATAGCATTATGCCCCCTGGAAGCACTCTTCATAGATTATGAAGGGTGAAAACAAAGTTGTGCTCCTTCTTTTTATATTAATATTGTGCTTGATCTTAGCGAATGGACTCCAATTGCGTTCTTTGTATGAATTATTTTAGGTGATGATGAAAGCAATAACAATGTTAGAGGAAGATATAATTTGAATTGTTGTGAAGATGGATCTTTGCAGACATACGATTTTTCCTCTTTAGTTTTACAAATGGTAATTAAGAAGATGCAACTATGGATTTCCATGCTGCTAGTGACAACTTCGTTAGCATTTGTTGTTTACCATTGTTTTCATGCTTTGTCCTTCAGTATGCTCTGTTTTTCTTGCTCTTGATGTAATAGGACTGGTTTTGGGTGATTTGTAGATCACCTTTTTTTTTTTCATTTTCGGATGGGGTTTGCCAATATATAGGGCATATATTCTTTCCCTAGCACCCGTTTTTTCCCACACAAAGAAGTAAGAAAAGATGTGAGAGGTAACCGGGTTTTGTAGACTAGGGTTTTAAGGAGGTAGGGCTATACATTGATGACACAATGGGTGTTGAGGAGGCAAGCACAAACCTTGTAATTTTTATTTTTAATGAATAAAATTACAGTTTGAAAAAAAAAAAATATAGTTCTTTTGTCCTACATCTATATCTATTTTTTTTTTTTTTTTTTTTTAATGTTTTAGTTCATAAAAGTCGATTCATGAGAAAATTCAACTGAGCCAAGTATTGAATAGTCACTCAAATTCACTTTAACATGCATTCACTATTTACATGCAATGATAGTGATGGTGTTCATCTTTCTTACAGCACCAAGTTTTGGTTTTTAAATTCAAATGATTCCTTACTTATCATGTCTACTTTAGTTTTACCTTCTTGGTTATTAGGCTCATGGTTAACTGTTTTCTAGCACTTATGTTCCTGAAAAGTTTGATTCACTGAGAATATTCACTACAGTGAATATTGACAATAAATGTATGTGAATGTCATATTCACAGTACTAACCTTGATTCAGAAGCTAAATATATTAACCAACAAAAAATGTGTTGTCTACATTCATATTTTGCGTGTATGATCAATACCGAAACAATATCACATACCTATTGGATGTATATGACATCATAAATAAGGGAAAATTAACAAATGACCACAAGACCCTTATTCAAGAAACACCTTTCAAGATTTTCTTCAAATCTATTCAAGAGAAGAGGATATGTGCAAAGAAACGAAAAGACCAAGTGTTGGACAATATCATAACAAAGATACGCATTTAGAATATAGGGCATTCACAACTTATCGTCATATGTAGGCCAAACATCACTATTAACGTGTAGATGCCAAGTGAACACCATGGCTTATTTTCATATGTATGTTCTAAATTGAAGTGATTTGAATTAGGGGGGAATGAGGGAGAAGGACAGAAATATTTCATCAATTGAGTAGGAGGACAGTCTTTTGAAACTTTTGCATAAAAGACAAAACTATTTATTCACTATCGAATTTCATTTGTGTTCGAAATTCACTGTTTAAATTCACTGTCGAAATTCACTAATTTTCAAAATTCATTGTCGAAATTCACTGATTTTCGGGATTCACTTTCGAAATTCACTATCGAAATTCACTGATTTCGGGATTCACTGGGGAGATTCTTGATTTTGGGATTCACTTGTTTGTCCTTCAAGATTTTCTTCAAAGCTATCAAGAGAAGTGGATATGTGCAAAGAAGTTTAAAAGACCATGTTTTGGACAATATCATAACAACATACGTACCAGAAAGTAGGGCATTCACAACTTATCTTCATATGTAGGCCAAACATCACTATTAACGTGTAGATGCCAAGTGAACACCATGGCTTATTTTCATATGTATGTTCTAAATTGAAGTGATTTGAATTAGGGGGGAATGAGGGAGAAGGACATAAATATTTCATCAATTGAGTAGAAGGATAGTCTTTTGAAACTTTTTCATAAAGGACAAAACTATTTATTCACTGTCGAAATTCGCTTGTGTTCGAAATTCCTTTGTTTAAATTCTTTGCCGAAATTCATTCATTAAATTCAATAATTTTCAAAATTCATTGTCGAAATTCACTGATTTTCGGGATTCACTTTCGAAATTCACTGTCGAAATTCATTGATTTCGGGATTCACAGGGGAGATTCACTGACTTTCGGGATTCACTGGGGAGATTCACTGATTTTCGGGATTCACTTGTTTGTCCTTCAAGATTTTCTTCAAAGCTATTGAAGAGAAGAGGATATGTGCAAAAGTTTAAAAGACCAAGTGTTGGACAATATCATAACAACATACGCATGCAGAAAGTAGGGCATTCACAACTTATCTTCATATGTAGGCCAAACATCACAATTAACCTGTAGATGCCAAGTGAACACCATGGCTTATTTTCATATGTATGTTCTAAATTGAAGTGATTTGAATTAGTGGGGAGAAGGAAACAATTATTTTAATCAATGTTTACATATTTCTATTATAATAAATCTCTTTTTTTGTCTCTTGGTTCATTAGTACATGTATGATTTTGAGTCATTACTTCACTAACTACAATGCTAATGTCAAAAATTACGTTTGTTCGAAATTCATTGTCAAAATTCACTGTTATTCAAAAATTCACTATTAATATTCACTAATAAATTTCAACAGTGAATCTCATGAAAAATGAAGTGACAATATCAAATCAACTCTCAAAATGAAACAAAGACTATTAAAACAAGAGTTTGGTAAAATTCTTATCACTTTTGATTATTTGGCTGCATCCATTTTTTTAACATAACATATAATACAATAACGAACATAATTCTACAAACACAAAAAACAGAACATTAAAAAAAATGCATAATTAAAATTTAGATGGGCTGCGGCAACCAAGGACTCGTCGATTGCGTGAAGCTTGTGATGGATTTCATACGCTCTCGCACCTCTTTCAATATCTCAATAGTCTCATCCACAGAGCGTGCCCGGTACCTTAAGCTGGTGAAATCTTCTCTTTAATGCTGCATCTTACTCAATGTGCTTTCGGTATTCATCAAGTGTCGTAGCCCCAATACACTATAAAATCGACCACATATTAGCACTCTTTGACTTACATGACTTATAATTGAACATAGAATATCTATCAGGACAAATAAAATAATGACTTTGACAATTAGTTCCTTGATTGTGAATAAAGGTGAAATAGTTATGAAATAACTACAGATATTTGTTCACTAACTTGTAGTTCGCCACGAGCCAAAGCAGGTTTCAAAAGGTTAGTAGCATCAATTGCACCTGCATGCATTGACACCCAATTAAAGCATGCACTTCATCGATAAATAGTATAATTTCATCACTTTGTTTAATCTCCTCCATCGATTTCTTTAACCTTCTTCAAACTCTCCACGGTATTTTGTTCCGGCTACCAAAAGACCCATATCCAAAGCATCTCTTTAAATGCAGCACATCAACTTAGTGTGTAGCAACATTATCAAGGCACTGCGCTAATGATCTGACTTCTTATATTAATCAACTTTTTTAAAGTCGATCGGCCCTTTAATTTGTATAAGAGCTCTGCATGATTAAAGTAATAGTATGTCAGGAAATGTCTTGGTGCATTGCATTGTCTTCTCAACAATCTAAAACATTATGCTAAACCCCTTTTTTCCATTTCTTCCCTTCATCATCTCATCCTCATTATAGAAGCAGCAACATCCTATAAAAACACACTAAATTCTGGCACAGCACAACGAGGTCTACATTTATTTGTTTTAAAATACAAACCATGATTTGGAAAGTACTATCATCCGGAACAAACACATAATCACTTTATATTAAAGGAGGATAATAAGTAACAGAACAAACCTAGAACAAAAAGGAAGCAACAGATGCCTATGTGCACCAGCAAACAACAACATTTTTAAAAGCACACTACACTAAACACAATCAAATGAGTTAATTTCATGATACAATTTGTAAGTAAACCAGTGCATGTTTAAAGCAACATTACATGTAAGAAAATGCACACTTCAGGAACAGAGGCTGTCAGAACTTAATTTTTCTGAAAGAAAAATCAGTATATAAACACACACGCAGGAAAGACAAAACTAATACAAATGAAAGGGGCTTGATCACAGCAAAAGTGGAATAACGAAAATAAATATCACATTGAAGAGAGAAGCAAGAATAGTGAAATAATGTATCAGTTTGTCACTATCTAGTACCGTCTTTCCATGTCACCATTGACAATGCACTGAGCAAGGCCCTTCACCGATAGCAGTTTTTTCAACTCCAGGCTCACCGATAACGCAGGGATTATTCTTTGTCCTACGACCTAATATTTGAGCAACACGTTCGATTTTCTCTTGCCTTCCGAACACATGGTCTAATTTTCCCTACGAACAGACACATGAACAGATGAACAGGGCACATGAAATTTAAATGTTACTATTAGCACAACAATTACACTAAAAATACAAAGTAATCAGAGAAAATAAAGTACATCAGAAATTCAAATGTTACTATTAGCACAACAAGTACACTAAAAATCAACAGTGAATCAACAAAGTAATCAGAGAAAATCAGCAGTGAATCACGCTATTTCTGATCAAACACAAAGTATTCAGAAAATAAACATCAAACTCAGGATGAAGAACAAATTAAACTTGAAAAACTCAGATTTATGTTCAAATTCATTAGGAAGATTTAAATTCAACTTATAAAACACAGATTTATGTTCTACTATTGGGGTAACAAAGGAATCAAAGAAAATCAGCAGTGAATCAAAATATTCCTCATCAAACACACAGTATTCAGAAAATAAACATCAAAGTCAGGATGAATAACGAATTAAACTTAAGAAACTCAGATTTATGTTCAATTCCATTAAGATGATTGAAATATCATTCATAAAACTCACTCCCGTTGAACAATAAGCAGAATTTTTTTTTTTGGCAAATACACATGATGAATCAATGATCTGCTGACAATGAATTCTTTGAATTAGATGATTCATAATGCGAATTTGGAAAAGAATCAATAGCGGATTCACGATTGAACTTCGTCCAAGCAATTTTTGTTCTTCATCAGCGATTTCTGCAAAGCGAGAAATGATAAGCCGTAGAATTAGGTTATGTAATTAGAATGGGTTAGGTAAGGGCATTTCGGTCATATTATTAAAATTATGTCCTTCAGCCTATAAAAAATGTTAACTAGGACTGTTAATTAAAAAATATATGGAATATGTCCTAATCCCTAATTTTCCAAAAAAAAAAGTGCTATTTAATAACTTGTTTGATTAAAACATTTATCTATTCAGTATACATTATTTTATTACCTTTTATACATTAAGTGAAGTTTGTAAAATCAGACATTACGTGTTATATGAATAACAAGTCGTCACATTTTGTTAGATGATAAATAGATCGAGGCACGTAATGAATTAGTCGCATAAAGTTAAGTGACTTGTTAGACTAGTCTTTATTGTAACCGTTAGCAATTTAATTTTGCTTTTATTTTAGGATTTGTGCACTTTGTGTATATTAAGTGAACGACTAGTAAATCATACATTTGTGCCATATAAGCAACAATTTATTTCACTTTGAATGGTGTCAGTCAATGACATATGAAGAACAAGTCAAATGAAGTTAAGTGATTTGTAACGTTCGTCTTTCCATAATTGTTAGCAATTTAGTTTGCTTATACTTGTAATCCGTCTACCATGATGATGCATATTTTATGATACTTTGGAAAGACTGCATTGTGTGTCACACATGTTGGGAGGATTTTGCATCATAAAAACAAAAGAAAATTTATAAACCTATACCTAACATGCAAACTAACTACTAACCGACCAAATATCGGGTAGTTGATAGCATAGTAGGGTAAGTACAGGGTCGATCCACAGGGAATTGGGATATTGAATCTAATTTCACTAATCCTACCAATTGTTACTCAAGAAACGAAAGACAAAACGTAAAAACAAAAAAGAACAATCAAATAAATCTAACCTAGAAAACAGAATAAAACAATCTAAACTAAAACATGGGGTCAAACATTGAACAAGCCTAGTGATCTCAATTCTAGTTATCTCATGATTTTAATTCAGTTTGTGGTTTCACCCTTTCACGAGACACAAATCCCTAATCTCTTAGTGAACTTATCTCTCAAGCTATGAACTCCTATTTTCGTAGCGAATTCAATTATCTATCTCTCATCTTTCGAGTGTTGAGACTGATTTACCAAACAAAACGACGGGTGTAGATTCAAGTTACTCTCGTATAATTGAATCTAACAACCTAGGAATCTAACCAATTAATTTGTCACATAATCAAAGGCTAAAAACCCTATCTTTCTATGATGATCTAAGGTTTATGCAACTTCCGTATTATAAACATCAATAGAAAACAGATCTTTCAATCTATTCTCATGGCATCATAAACACATAGAAAAGATACAAAAAGAACTAAACTCATGAAGAAAAACTGAATTGAATAAATCAAGAAGAACTCACATAGTCTCATACATGAATTGATCCAAGAACGAAAACGAAAAGCATCTAAACTACTCCTAATCTAACCTCGGTTCACCCGAGCACAAGGCTCGGGTGACCGCCTTCAAAACTCAAAAGGCGGTTTGCTCTCTTGTGTTTGATGTGTATGAAATTCGGGATGAATTAGGGTTTGGGGCTGTTGTGCTTTAAATAGAAAATCGAGGCGGTTGCTCTGAAGAACCTAAGTCGGTTTCAAAGCAAAACGGCGGTGGACGCCCGTTCAGGATGCTTGGACGGAGATCGGACGCTGCGTTGGACAGCGTCTGAACTCTCTCGAATGTGAATTACGATTCGGGATTTGGTTCAGATTTTCAAACGCTTGATTCGATCGGGACTTCGTCCACCTTATTTGGACGCCTTGATCCATCGTCGAAATCTTGATATTTCCATCTTTATCTTCATTGATTTCTTTCCTTATCTCTTTTATTCTTCCATATCTTTGATTGATCCTCTCTCATCTCGAAATTAGCTCTTTAGGATCATCTTTTCCATCATCAATGAGTATCTACACAAGGATCAAAACATACCAAAGTGTAACATATTTCCAAAATAATATAAAATCATAATTTAAGCACATAATTCGTTATGTTTTGCAATTTAACTATTAAAAACATCATTTACTCAATATTTACATATATAGCTCAAAATCTATGAAAATCATACGAATGTAGGGGAAATTGATATAGAAAATATATGTAAAAATCACTATAATTTAGCCCTTAACAACACCCCCACACTTAAACTTTTGCTCGTCCTCGAGCAAAACAGAACAAAGTCAAGCTCGAGACAAATAAACATCTATGCAAATATAAGGTATATTCAATAACTTAGAAGTTCACCCAAGTGAGTGTGTGCATAGCCATAATAAACTTCCACTGAGTTCCACAATTTGAAAGTTATTCAAACCAAAACTAGCCCGGTTTCCCATCTAAGTTAGAAATATTCAAAAATTATAATGTGCACTTTACAAAACATACATATCCCAAAAAAAGAAATAGTAGAGAATATCTAAAACATTTACGATGGACTCAGAGGATAATCCACAACAACATATCCTTCAATTTATCTGGGTATAAGATTAACGATAACTAAGTCCTTACTTATTCATAATAATATATTTCAATATTTTCACTTTTTCACACTTTTCTAACACACATCGTAATAAGCTTTTTGCCTCATAGCGAGAATAGGACATTTCAAGATAATCCCTACCTTACTCCAATCATAAGGCAACTATAAACTTACTGTCGTGAGCTTTTGGTCATCATAGTGGAATAGGACATACGTGGTACACCCTACCTCACCCAAATCATAAACCAGCTTCCGACACACACAATTACAATTATGTTTACTTAGAGATTTCTAGCTGGCAGTGGAAAAGATTATTTTCTAGTAGCACAGAGCACTGAGAATAACACCTCAAGTAAACAATTTATTACTATTGCAAAGACTTAATCACATTTCACTTATCACATTCAAACTTACAGATATTCACAGTATGTCATACTTTAACCCTAGAATACAAACTACTAAACTTTTCAAGAACTGTACATAAGCAAAGAAACATGCTATAATCATCAAAAATCTCTAATCAAATGGGCATAGCTTTAAATTATAGCTCATCATTTACTATGGCTTGTGAAATATAATTCGGGTGAATCAACTAACTTACGGAACATATGGCATAGAGCATCGATGAATATAACAAACCGACCAAAAACATGCATTGCTCACTCGAGACAAAACAAAAATTTTGAAAATTTGGCTCATTTAGCTTAGCATAGAAATAATATCATGTAAGCAAATGTGTAGATACATATAGCTTATTCCCCTCCCCCACACTTAAATGACAACATGTCCTCGTGTTTATGCGTAATAAAAGAAAAAGAAAACTTAGTTGATTGTATGCCGAAAGGAACAGTGCAGAACGGACGCGTTCCGATCCAAAAAAATGCTCGAAGATATCGTGAGATCGTGGACCATCCACCGGAAAACGGATATCATCTGAAACTCACAATTGCTATCGCAAAGATCCTGCACACTTGACAAACAAGGAAATATCTCGGGGACAAGGGGGAATAGAACACACAGAGCCCAAAATAGAATCGCTTCAGATGGAAAAATCAAACAGGGAAAGTACAAAACATCTAAGCGTCTAAATACGGAAGTTTGATATAAGCACAAAAAGAAATAATAGCTCAGATGGAAAGATCAACACTTAAACTCAGGACATCTAAGAATAAAGCCACAGAAGCTTATAATACAAATAAGGCCCAACATGTGCATACAGAAATAATGATACATGGAACATTACAAAGTAGTAGGGCTAGGTGCACTATATGAAAATATATTACAATGCAATCTACATGAAATGCAACTAAAAAGATGCTGACAGGCTCAGGCTGAGCAAGTTGGGATGACAACTCTACAGTGACTACGGCCCGTGCAGAATCAGAAAAAAAAAAACGAGGTAGTATTACGGAAACCGACAGTTAACTACACTCAAGAAAAATAAAAGAAAAATAGAAAAACAATGCAACTAGATGATATGCATCTATATGATATGCAAAAATAAAAGAAAATAAAAGAAAGAAAACTAGCCCACTCATTTGCAACATGACATGTATATAATAAACGTCTACCAGATAATGACAGGTTACGATAAACAGCAAGATCTTTTCATTACATGCAATGTAAGACGCGCGCTTAAGACTCATCAAAGGTGATAGCATTATGGAAACCAACAGTTAGCTATACTAAACAGATATAACTCATATGGAAAAGGACGTAGCATACGGAAAACCGACAGTAGCTACCCATATGAGTTACATAAACAACAAGCAAGCACATAAGTCTCAAAGCTTAAAAGATTCATCACAGCGGTAAGTAGCATACGGAAACCGACATTAGCTACTAAATAACAAAAGAACAGTTATAGCATACGAGAACCGACAGTAACTATAACTTGCATAGATGAATCAAGTATATAAAAATAAATCAATTATTTAACACGGATTCGTAGATGGAAATATATAAATATGCAAGTTCAGATCATCTACGTAAAAACAATTAGCCACAGAAGCTCAAATTAAAGTATCCATATCAAATAAAGCATTAAAAATCAAGTTAAGAGAAATTATGGAACCTGGACGTGCGTTCAACAAAGCAGACGGGCGTTCACCTGGATTTTTAGCCCTGGACGGGCGTTCAATGGGTGAACGCCAAATCGCCTCGTAAAATCTGGAACAGAGTTGAGCAAAATTGGACGGACGGGCGTTCACTAGTCAGGACGCCCGTTTACTTGCATGTTATGGACTGGACGGGCGTTCACTTACTTGGACGCTTCGTCCAAACAACGAATTTGCAATGTAAACGCAGAAAGACACGAAACCCTAAATCTTATAAACACAACATAGAGCATGAGACAACGACCACAGATAAATTTTAGCACGAGGGGTTAGACTAGGTAACAACTAAACACAAACTTCACGTAAAACAGATTGAGTAAAAAACTTTTGCACATTCTTAACCCTACGGTCATCGAAACACGGCAAAATAAAAAAACCTCAATTTATTCAACGCTACTTTTATTGAAAACGAAAAACAAAACGTAACAAAATCGAGAACTAACTTAACTAGATTCAACATGACACCTATTCCCCGGAAACGGCGCCACTTTTGTTGGGAGGATTTTGCATCATAAAAACAAAAGAAAATTTATAAACCTATACCTAACATGCAAACTAACTCCTAACCGACCAAATATCGGGTAGTTGATAGCATAGTAGGGTAAGTACAGGGTCGATCCACAGGGAATTGGGATATTGAATCTAATTTCACTAATCCTACCAATTGTTACTCAAGAAACGAAAGACAAAACGTTAAAACAAAAAAGAACAATCAAATAAATCTAACCTAGAAAACAGAATAAAACAATCTAAACTAAAACATGGGGTCAAACATTGAACAAGCCTAGTGATCTCAATTCTAGTTATCTCATGATTTTAATTCAGTTTGTGGTTTCACCCTTTCACGAGACACAAATCCCTAATCTCTTAGTGAACTTATCTCTCAAGCTATGAACTCCTACTTTCGTAGCGAATTCAATTATCTATCTCTCATCTTTCGAGTGTTGAGACTGATTTACCAAACAAAACGACGGGTGTAGATTCAAGTTACTCTCGTATAATTGAATCTAACAACCTAGGAATCTAACCAATTAATTTGTCACATAATCAAAGGCTAAAAACCCTATCTTTCTATGATGATCTAAGGTTTATGCAACTTCCGTATTATAAACATCAATAGAAAACAGATCTTTCAATCTATTCTCATGGCATCATAAACACATAGAAAAGATACAAAAAGAACTAAACTCATGAAGAAAAACTGAATTGAATAAATCAAGAAGAACTCACATAGTCTCATACATGAATTGATCCAAGAACGAAAACGAAAAGCATCTAAACTACTCCTAATCTAACCTCGGTTCACCCGAGCACAAGGCTCGGGTGACCGGCCTTCAAAACTCCAAAAGGCGGCTGCTCTCTTGTGTTTGATGTGTATGAAATTCGGGATGAATTAGGGTTTGGGGCTGTTGTGCTTTAAATAGAAAACTGAGGCGGTTGCTACAGTAACCTAAGTCGGTTTCAGCAAAAACGGCGGTGGACGCCCGTTCAGGATGCTTGGACGGAGACTGGACGCTCGTTTGGACAGCGTCTGAACTCTCTGAATGTGAATTACGATTCTGGACGCTGGTTCAGATTTTCAAACGCCTTGAGCTCGATCCGGGACGCTTCGTCCACCTTATTTGGACGCCTTGATCCTTTCGTCGAAAATCTTGATATTTCCATCTTTATCTTCATTGATTTCTTTCCTTATCTCTTTTATTCTTCCATATCTTTGATTGATCCTCTCTCATCTCGAAATTAGCTCTTTAGGATCATCTTTTCCATCATCAATGAGTATCTACACAAGGATCAAAACATACCAAAGTGTAACATATTTCCAAAATAATATAAAATCATAATTTAAGCACATAATTCGTTATGTTTTGCAATTTAACTATTAAAAACATCATTTACTCAATATTTACATATATAGCTCAAAATCTATGAAAATCATACGAATGTAGGGGAAATTGATATAGAAAATATATGTAAAAATATCTATAATTTAGCCCTTAACAACACACCATTAGCATCAATCACGTTTTGTTAATGATCACATTCAAATTATTTTTTGTTGGTGACATACGAGATTAGATAAGTCACGTATTGATGGTGTGATAAAATATTATACAAGTTATAATAGTCCAATGTGCCTTGTGTAAATACTTATTCATCACATTAAGTAAGTGATAAGTAGTGATGCTTAAAAGATCCATCACATACTGTAGCGATTAATTAAGATTTTTCGGTCTTTCTCAGCAATATTAATTAGTTATGTTATGCATTTTTTTATGCCAGCATACATTGTTGTGAAAGTGACATATTTGGTTCATATAATTTTGAACATGTCATAAAGTATATGTCTGGAATTAACTACTATTTATGCAAAGTTAGGGGATATGTCGTATAGCTACGTCAAGTTTAGAGTATTGCCACAGCAGCTCAAATAATTGACATATAACGACTATTCACATTATGTTTAGTGATTAGATCGTGACATATTTATTTTGTAAGTTTAGTAAGGCAACAGACATATATATTTGAACCATACTTAAGTATTACATTGCACATGCTTATGTCAACATAAGGTTTAGTTGACCTATGTATGATTGCCAATACTTGAATGTCAACGGTGTCAAATGTTGGGTATTGCCACAACAGCCTAACATGATGATGCATGAATGTTTTATCATATTATGTGAAGTGATTGAAAATTTTATTGATATTCAGTTAAATTGACAAATGGTTCAAATTAAGGGATATGTCAAATTAAGGATTGCATTGGTATTTGACCCTAGTTAGTTGGTATAAACAACTTTTATGTTGTATTAAGTTGTTAGCTTTTAAGTGTAGCCCTTTTTTTTTATTATTAAACTTATCCTAATACCACCTTCGCTGAAAACTCATCTTATCATTACAACATAAAGAATTATAGAGTGTATATTATGAAGGTCAAGGATATCCACAGATACCTTGTTCGTCTTCTTTACAAAAATATCACTCAATTATGTGTGAGTATCACGACATTATGAGAAGAACTTATTGTGACTACCCACAGGAGCACCTTATTTTCTTGTCTATACTCTACTCTTATGTAAGTGTTGTTTAAATTAGCCTCATTAAATATTTTGTATCTCAATTCATCCACAAGAAGTACCCAGCTTATTAAAATAATAGATATAGATATTTGTGGACCTTTTGATGATATCACCTTTGGAGGAGAAAAGTATTTCATCACTTTATCGATGATTATTTACATTATTGTAATCTATACTTGTTGCATGACAAATCTTAATCTGTGGACACTTTACAAATGTTCATAACTGAAGTCTAGAGGCAACAAGTAGAAAGGTGAAAATCATAAGGTTGGATAAAGGTGGTGAATTTTATGGAAGGTGTGACGAAACAGGACAACATCCTGGACCTTTTGCAAAAATTCTCCAAAAGCTGGAATTATTGCTCAATACACAATGCCTGGATCTCCATGGCGGAATGGTGTAGCAGAAAGGCAGAGTCGTACGTATATGAAAATGGTTAGATCTATAATGAGTCATAGTGACTTGCCTATATCAATGTGGATGGATGCTTTACGCGCAGCTGATTATATTGCAAATAAGGTTCCCAGTAAGGCAGTTCCAAAGACACCTTTTGAACTGTGGAAATGGTGGAAACCTACTATGAAGCATCTCCAAATATGGGGATGTCCAGCTGAGGCTAGAATTTACAATCCACAAGTAAAGAAATTGGATTTAGAACAGTTAGTGGTTACTTCAAGATTACCTAGAAAAATCCAAAGGATATAGGTTTTATTGTCCTAACCATATTACGAGAATCGTTGACACCGGTAATGCTATATTCTACAAAAATGGCGAAATCAGTTGGAGTGATAAAATTCATGATGTGATCGTAAAGGAAATAAGGCACATGTCCCTTTTAACCCTATTCCGAAAAGTATAGGGAATCTCTCCATTGTTGAACCGTTGAACAATGAAGAAAATCCAATAAATGATCAACAACTCCATGATGAGATCATCGCCAATGAAAATAGTAATGAAGCACCACAGGAACCAGCATTAAGAAGATCTCAAAGACAAAGGAGATCTGCTATTCCTGATGATTGTATGTTTTATCAAGTAGAATATGAAGAAGGGACAAGTAAAGATCCGGTTTCGTTTTCACAAGCCATAAGGATGTTAATTCTAGTTAGTGGATTGATGCCATGAAAGATGAATTGAAATATATGGATGAAAATCAAGTATGGGAAGTCGTTCAATTACATTCAGGACACAAACTAGTTGGTTGTAAATGGGTCATCAAGACTAAGCACGACAGTAATGGTAAAATTGAACGATACAAAGCCCGACTTGTTGCCTGAAGTTTCAATCAGAAAGAAGGCATTGATTATACTGAGACTTTTTCCCCTGTGTCCAGGGAAGACTCCTTTAAAATTATCATGACACTAGTAGCTCATTATGATCCAGAGTTACACCAGATGGATGTGAAAACAGCCTTTCTGGATGTAGACTCGAAAGAAAAAGTCTATATGCGTCAGCCTAAAGAATTCATTGTTGACGGTCAGGAAGACATGGTCTGCAAGCTTAAGAAATCAATATATGGACTGAAACAAGCTTCGTGGCAATGGTACTTAAAGTTTCATGAAACCATTAGTGTTTTCGGTTTCAATGAGAACACAATCGACCCTTGCATAAACCTCAAGATCAGTGGGAGTAAGTTCATATTTTTGATTTTGTATGTTGATGATATATTATTGGCCAGCAGTGATCTTGGTTTATTACATGAAGCCAAGGCCTATATCTTCATGAACTTTGAAATGAAAAACTTAGGCGAGGCTTCCTAAGTGTTTGGGATAGAAATATTCCGTGACAGGGCACTTAATGTTTTGGGATTGTCTCGAACAACCTATATTGATAAAGTTCTGGAGATATTTGGCATGATGACATGTTCTTCTAGTATTGTTCCAATATTGTTCTGCAGAATGAGTTGGAACGTAAAGAAATGGAAAAACATTCTTATGGTTCTCTTGTATTTACAGTATGTACAGGTTCATACGAGACCCAACAATAGTCATGTTGTTGGCATGATGGGTAGATTTCAAAGCAATCCACGAATGTCTCACTGGAAAGCTGCTAAGAAAGTACTGAGATACTTAAAGGAACAGGAATTACATGCTCACATACTGAAAATCAGGACACCCACAGGTGACTGGTTATTCAGACTCGGATTTTGGATGATGTACAGACACCAGAATTTGTACTCTTGGCTACGTGTAGCTTCTAGACGGAGGTGCCGTATCATGGAAAAGCCAGAGTTCAGAGTTGACTTATTCATCCACCATGAAAGTAGAGTACGTGACATGTTATGAGGCTGCAATCCAGGGGACATGGATCCCCTAAGAATGACATGATATCTAAGGGACCAAAACACATGGACCTTAAATATCTATTACTGAAGCACTATGTTAGAAGATATTTCTTTGTCATTGAACATATAATGACAAATCTTATGGTTGCAGACATATTTACGAAAGGACTACCACCAAGACATAACAGAGAGACATTGAAAGCATAGGTCTTGAGGATAGCTCCTAATTAGCATGTTCTGCCATTTATTTAGTACTTACGTTTGACATTTGTTGAGCTCTTAATGTCACTCTTATACATCATTATTATTTTCTGTTTTCCATAGTGTACACACCTTACGAATGGATTTATTAAAACAGAAATTGTCTCTTGCAAAGACATAAAGGGACCGTTTATGTAATCTCCGCTTATGGTCAAGTTAAGACGGTTGTCAATGTTGTGGTACATAGAAGGGAGCATGTTGCAGAATGATGTGTAACCGCTATGACTCCCATTGATAGCTAGATTAATGATGCACTTACGCTAACCGACTAAAGGAAATGTTTAGCATATAACGCGCGTCTTATGATCCTTACAAGGAAAACATTAATGAATGTTCCTATCGACCAAGTGGGAGAATGTAAGAAATATTTTGTCGGCCACTAATTGAGCCCGTGTAATTTTCTTCTCCGTAATAATGGTCTTATAGGAAATTCGTTTTTCCTATGAAATATGCTATTTATTATTTATTGGTTATTTAAAAGGAGTTTTAATCCGATTAAAACTCGGCTTTGATGGAAGGCCGAGATTAAAGCTAAACACTAAGTCATTCGGATTTCGGCCCTCTCTCCACCTATAAAAGCAATGCTTTACTCCATCATAAAGCATATGAAAGAAACCAACACATCACGGTTGTAGGCAAGGAGAGAGATGTCGGAATCCTCTCATCAAGACAACAGAGACGTAGTTGAATAACAATGGATGTAGGAAACGATCCTGATGATTTCTTCCGCTATTAAGGTACTCTGAATCTATTGTTTAATTTACAGTTTAGTCTTGTCATGTTCAGCAGGATTTTCTGCAATACATAAGACTGATATATTGTCACACAAGATTTGAATAGGAGTAGAGTTAGGTTTCCCAAGTTCATTTAACAGCTTTTGTATCCAGATTCCTTCACAGATACCCAAAGTCAATGCCCTAAGTTCAGACTTATCACTGCTCCAAGACACCACATGTTGTTTCTTGCTTCTCCATGTAACCAAGTTGCCCTAAATAATGTTACAATAACCAAAAGTAGATTTTCTATTTGAAATGGAGCTGGCATAGTCATCATCAGTGTAAACTTGCACATCCCTAGAATCATTCTCTTAAAACACAAGACCTTGGCCAGAGCTTTTCTTCATGAATCTTAAAACTCTCCTAACATATTGCATATGCCTTTCTGTAGGGTTGTGCATGAATTAGCTGATCATACCTACAACAAATCAGATGTGAGGTCTAGTGTAAGATAAATAGATCAATTTCCCAACCATTCTCTGGTATCTCCCTTTATCAACAAGGGGACTATCCTTGTCTTACTTCAGTTTTAGCCCAGGTTCAACATGAGTGTCAGCAGGTTTGCAGCCGAGCATTCATGTTTATTTTATAAGATCTGTAATATACTTTCTCTGGGATATAGAAATACCATTGGCATCTTAGGTAATTTCCATCCCTATAAAGTACTTTAGTCTCCCTAGATCTTTTGTCTCAAATTCTTGAGATAAAAGGTTCTTTATTTGTCATATTTCATCAATGTCATTCCAGATAGAATGACATCATCCACATAGACCACCAGGCTAGTGATTTTTTCTAGGGCTAGTGGATTTAGTAAACAATGTATGATCAAAATGGCACAAATATATAAAATCCATATTTAGTCAGGAACTTAGAGAATCTCCCAAAACAATCTATGGGAGACTGCTTTTGGCCATAAAGAGATTTTCTCGGCTTGCAAACATCTCCCTTGTTACCTATTTTCACAAAACCAGGTGGGAGATTCATATAAACTTCCTGTTCTAAGTCACAACTGAGAAAAGCATTTTCACATCAAGATGACATAATTCCAAGCTAGTCCATATTGACTGCAATATTCAGAAGAATTCTTGTGGTATTTATCTTAGCCACGGGTGCAAATGTTTTGTGGTAGTCAATCCCATAGGATTGAGTGAAATCTTTTGCAACAAGTCTATACTTGTATCTATTCAAGAACCAATCAGAATTACATTTGATAGTGAATATCCACTTGCAACATATTGGTCTCTTTCCAATAAGATATTGTGTGATACTCCAGGTTCCATTTTTGTTGAGGGCATTCATTTCCTCCTTTAGTGCCTCTTTCCAATAGGGATTCCGCATTGCCTCAAGGACACCTTTAAGAATCTTAAAAGATTCGAGACTGCTAATAAATACAGGATCTTTAGGATGTGGGTTGTTGTATATAAGGAATTTTATATGGGATGAGATGTACAACTTCTCACCCCTTTCATTTAGGCAATAGGTCTTAAGTTAGGAGGATTTCATTGGAATGATCACTAGATGTATCGTAGTCTTGATTGTTAGAGTCTTTCTGACTATCAAGACTTTGACTTTAAGAGGATTGATCCAACTGATCAGAGCTCTGAGAATCAGTATCAGTATCATGATTAGAGGACTAAGATTCTGGATTCTGAGACACGTTCTTTCTTTTTCTATGATACAACAACAATTAATAATTTTTTATTACGTTATTTTTTAATTTAAGAAACGGTCATTTTATTAATCAGCCAAAAGAGAAGAAAAAAGGTTCTTCACATCAGAAAAGCTAAAAAAAAATGAACTTAACAAAAAGTATTCACACTAAGTCCCGCCAAGAAAGGCGTGGGTTCCTAGCCCGCTCTACCACATATGCCAAAAAGACCGCTGTAGAAGGCCTTTCTTTGCTGAACCCATGAAGATCCCTATTGCGCCACAACCATATACCATAAATAGCTTCCCTCCACGTGTACTTCTAAGTCGTACACCCTAAAGTATCTCCCACCTCCCTATGGAGGCTCAGCCGCATCCACGCCTCCACAGCACTAGCACCAAAAAAGGCTCTTCAACTATCTCATGGAAGGCTTAAACACCAAACTGTACTCGCCCATGAGCAATCTCGCAGAGCGTGCAGCACGGTCTCTACTTCCTCACCACATGTAGAGCAAATCAGCGAGGGGATAATGTGCCTCTGTGCAAGAATGCAACCAACCGGAATAGCTTCATGCTTAATACTCCACAACAATTAACAAATTAAACAAATAGAGTGAATTTTCATACACACTCATACGTATTATTATTAGAGAGAAGAGGCTAAAATCCACTTTTTAATACAAAATAAATAAATAGGACACACTATTGAAAAAGTTGCAAAAATGACAAAAAAATTCAGACGGACAAAAATACCCTTATATCACGCTGGACGGACATATTAACACATATGCTTGCTTGTGAAAAGCCTGTATGATTTTTAGTGTTTTTTTTCTTGCTGCCTGCTTTTTTTTTATAAACATACGTAACTTTTGATTTACAACTCCGATCATCGAAACTGCTTTACCAAAATTCATATTTTATTTGCTCTTTATTTTGAGATCTCATACGATATCATTCTGACGTAAATTTTGAAAGCCGAATAAATATTTGCATTAATCGAAGCGTTTTTCTTATAAACGACCTTAACTTTTGATTTACAACATCGATCATCAAAATTCTTTCACCAAAGTTTATTTTCCCTTCATTTTGATATCTAATATGATACACTTTCGACGTAATTTTTGAAATCCGAATTTAATCACAGCGTTTGCAATAACACGGTAACAATAAAAGATGTAGTCTAAGGTTCAATAGCATCACATCTGATCTAAAACATTTAAATATAATTGTTTCCAGAATGCAAAAATATACTTATAATGAACATATAGTACTTTTCTTTTATATGGTACTTGTCTGATCAAAAAAGACATATTATTGGAAACTGGTCAACATTTGTAAAGTTCAGAGCAAGAAATGGATCACTATATCTTTGTAACACAGTAACAATAACAGTAACAGTAACACAGTAACACAGTAACTTCTTGTATGCTTGTGATGAAACAATCTATCAACAAATTAGAATGCAACAGGAAACAATTCATTTCTTGTATGCTTGTGATGAAACAATCTATCAACAAATTATGGAGATGCAACTCCCAGGGAATCAATAGAATAAAATCCTACTAATATTGGATATAATCAAAAAGCCTATCAGAGGAACTAAATCACTCTTCAAGTTGTTTGAAGACCAAAGCAATGGGATGTCTATTTACCATCCATGGACCTTTATCCTTCAAAAATAACAAATCATAACATTAAAGCTCCCACTAGTTTATCGGGTTCCAAACAACAGTAACTTCGATTGAAAAAGATGTATGCATCAAATCATAAAAATGTATTAAATATCGTCTAACTAGCCTCGGGAATCTAGCCTCCTGTAATCATTTTTCTAAAGACAAAAACAACAAATCATAAAGCTCCCACTAGTTCATGATTCCAAATATCGTCCAACTAGTAACACTTCATGATTTTCCAATTTTTCAATTAGAAAATTACTCGTGTAATTACTACACACTCAAAATTCACTAGAAGAATTTCAAAGTCGAAATCACCTTTGTTCAAACTAAGTTTGTCTTCCGTTTGACACGAATGGCACTATCTCTTTCAAAAATTAATTGCATTATCGATTAACTAGTTCAACGTCCTAGTTACTTTCCACTTTTTAAAAGCAATTTAGTAAGGGATATAATCTTTGTAAATAAAATGACCACACATTCCAAGGTTTTAACCTCGCATCTCAAAGGTGCACTGTAGGGTAGGTCAAAGAGATGACGGTTAAATCGAGACAATCTCATCAATAAATAACTTGTGAGAATCGAACATCCCACGAGAATCGAACATCCCTTTATTCATTGACTACCTTCCTTTTTTAGCCTAGATATTACCAAAAATATCCTTTATGAGTGTGACCTACTATATCGGATCTCTTAGGTACGCCCGAGTGTGCCGTCGTAGGATAGGTCGGTGACCCGACGAGTACCCGTAAATCCTATCCTTTTCGAGACCAAGCCAGAATGTTGATAGGGGTGAACACCATCCGTAGGACGAAATCAAAAGGCGCCACCCTTCTCCACTTACTTGTATCTAGTAGAGGCCGTGGGGTTGGTTGTCAGCCGCCTCCCGCTCCCACTCAAATAGTGGAATGCAAGGAAAGATTAAAACCAAATAAAGATACCATATGCCTACAATAACACCTTTTACTAACAATACTATTGAGATTAGAAGGAATCAGCGATATTGCCGGACCCCGTGTATATGATAAGTCGGTCGAGCCTAGCTCGATTGACTGTTTTTATCCAAGATTTATTGTTCTTTTACCATCATTCGATCTGATACGAATCGAAAACGTGAAGGCGGTTCACCGAGAACACACACGAAAAGGCTTAACGACATAACCCGTCCTCGGATCATTAATTAGTTATAAATTCACCCCGTATTAATTAAAACTAATTACACGAGTTTTTATACATGCCTATTTTAATTACCAAAATTAAAATTGTATTAGAAAGATTTAATGATATGATCAAACCAAGTGAACACCGAGATGGAACGTGATCTAACTTAAGGCATTACTCCATTTAGCTGTACATCATCCGAAGACGGATCGACTAAAAACAACCTCAATATGGACGGTTGGATCGGATTTTTGCTTCAATATTTGGCTCAAATAAGGATCGGGAATCGAGATGAATCGATCGATTTGAAAATGGTACGTCCGAAACTCCAAGTTGATCAAATTCGGATTTGCGTTTCAACGGACTACTTCCCAAGAACACATATGTCACAAATTCTGTGAATCCTGCGTTTTTATGTCAGCCTCTTCGCAGCATATAACGGATTAAAAATTTGTGGAGTTGATCATCATCTTATAAACTCACAATTTAGCTCAATCACGGGAAAAAGCATCTTAGTTCATCATTTTCTGGAAATTTTCAATAAAAAAGAATTACGTAATTTTACTATACTCATTCGTATGGACGAATGATTCGTTTATATGAGTTTTATCAATCATATAAGCCGATAGTAATATCATCTTCAACCACGACATTCATAAGAAACGATTTAATGGATCGTATAAATATAGATATATATCGATACCATAAAACAACAGATTTAATGGATCTAGATACATAATATATCGTACAAATCTACAGGGGTTGTAGATCATACCTCTTGGATCTCAAAATTCAAGTTGAAGAACCGCAAAGGATGAATGTGAAGATGTGAAGAGCACCACGATCTTCCGTGACGTGTGATCCAAGCAATTCCCGGTGGAAGGAATTCTCGACTCGAACCCTCCGATATGCTACCGGAAAAATCTCCAAGATTTCTCCCTAATACCCCTTGGCCGAAAAAATATTTTCTTCTCTCTCTAAGAGGTGAAGTCGAAATATGTAGTGTGTTCTTTGGCTTGGGAGAACTCTCTTTATATAGAGAGTAAAACTTAAGCCCCAAGGATTTTATAATTAATACAAAATCAATTATGATAATCCTATTAAATAAAAGATAATCCCAAAATATTCTAGAACAAATCTAGAATAATCTTTATCTTTATTTCTTTCCATAAATATTTATCCAATAAATATTTTATGCACATGTCTTATTAATCACAAGAAAACTAATTTCTTGTAGACTAATATATGCTTGGGTCGAAATTATCATTCTTGTGACCTAGTCACAAAATTAAACCAACACACTAATTTTGGGCCAAGATTATGAAAAATGTCTTTTCCACATATTTAATTATTTAGCCCAACTAATTTAATAGTCCACTAAACAATTAACTCACATATCGTTTTAATAAAGTCCAACGAGAACTAAATTAATATTATTAGGATTCGACGTCCGAGAATAGCTATGCTATATTAGGAGGCACGTCGTCGGGACCATGGACTAATAATAATGGCTCCGATAAATCAAATAAATAATTATCTTACGAACAGAATAATTATATTCGATAAATCAATCACAGAATATGCCACCATAATCCCGTGATCGCACTCCTCCGATTATGAGATTATATTTATCTCCTCACGAGAATAATAATAAGCGTCCATTGATATAATCATTACATATGGATTAATCCTCCATAGATTATTCATTCTAAATCGGGAAGTTACCGTTAACCCTTTTTAGAACCTCTTATCCTTATTTACCATTAACCCACAGTGATCAATTAATTCATACAACTCACCGGTGATCAATCGGTGTGATATGAACTCGCGCGATCGATCGGTTTCTAGGATTAACAAATAAGGAATCGTCTCATCTACTTCCATAAATGGAAGGAATGGATTCGTATCGTGATAACACGGACTACTCACTCAATCCGATTACAATGCCAAGATGGGGTAATTCGGACCACCAGACTCGAGTGTAATCCTTAACCGTCAAGTCAAACTTCATATCGATTCAAGCGGTTGGATCGCGTGATCACCTCAGGATTAAGATATATCCATAAATATGATCATCCATTGATCCGATAAGACTTCTCGACACGGAATTATATCGTGAACTCTAATCAAATCGGTCCAAATTTATATGATATATATATCATATATAAATGCCCCATTAGGTTCTCTTAACCGAAAGTCCGGATAAGACAATCACACCAGCGTGTTCAGGCGCATTAATAGCACATTAAAGGAGAGACCCGATACTCTCGATTAACTTCACTACGGGCTAATTGTATTTTAAGTACATCTTCACTAACTCAATCCTCCCGTGTATATACCATACACTGAGTTAAGTGATTACATAAACGATATACTTTAGGGTTTTCTGTAGTGTAAATACTATTGTCACATCGGTGATTATGAGAATAATAAATATGAATAATAACGTCAATTCATTTATTAAATAAAACAATTACAAAAATTGTCTTTCGGGCATCACACCTAACAATCTCCCACTTGCACGAAAGCATGTGATTAATTGTTTTAGAGCACACCCTATTATTTAAAATACAACAAACTACATCTCCCACTTGCTCTAAAGCAATGGAGACTTATCCCGTATTCTAGTACCCACTAAGCATGTCATAACCATTTCAGATGACAAAATACACTCCGAGTGTGCCGTCGTAGGATAGGTCAGTGACTCGAGGAGCACCTACATCTAAATGTCATGGGTCTTAATGATTAGTCAGGTTGTCGGCTCGAGACGATCCGTAGAATCGAAACGTTACCGGTCCATCAAATCATGTGGTACTGAGTAAACACTGAGCCCGAGATCGACTTAACGATCATCCTCAATCTGACTTAAAGTCAAAATCAGTGTATCACACATATCCAAGTTCACACATGAATATGTCCGCATATTATTCCTCGTTCTCTCAAGATACTAAAGGACATACTAAACTTGCTATGTTAACCGCCGAATCTAAGATTCGATCAAAGTTGACGTTCAATAACCTGACCATCTCTTACTAGAAAGAGAATCTATCCCATTTCTCCTGATCCGAAGATTTAGAGAGTCATTCCTGAGGCATAGGGTAGAACTTCCTCGTTGAATGTTGCATACACAGATGCATCATCTTAACCAATAGGATGGATGGGAAACCGTGGATCGATTCTAATGAATTCGACCGAGTCAAACTCTTAAGAATGTTGTCCAAATCTCTGTTGCAGAGAAATGTGGTATCGTCAGATTCTGACTTCAGACAACACACCCATGTTGATTCCAACTGGTGCAGTGTTATCCTTCACAAACACTAATATATATTTATATATTCACTACTGTACTAAAATTGATATCCAGTCTACAAAAGACTTATCAATATTCTGGTCAAATCCACACATTGTAGAAATATATGACTTCCAATGACCGAGAGGTTTGCTTTTTATCCACAAAGGACATAAGCCTTTGACAAGTCATCCCGTCATAAGTTCATAAGTCAATACCTTACATTTGAATGAATCAGGACTCCGTTTGTTTGGCAAGAAAGTCTCGAGGAATCACCCCTATTTTACGCTTTTGAGCGAAATCATGCAATACCGAACTCATTCTACTCTTTTCCATGTAGATCCAATTACTCCCCACTGGGCCTGAGGCGCTCGGTGGTTCTACAAGAGCATGAAACAATTGGAGTACCGAACACCATTCACAGGGTTATGGCTATTAAACCAACCTCTATTATCGAGAATCCTATATCGCTCACAAAAGAGCCATAGGTCATCAATCGATCCTCGGACTATAAAGTCCGCCGAACCCGTAATGGGTAATGGATAAACCATACTCCCACATACACGGGTGGATCAAATTACGATCTAGTTTAGTAGTATTTAGTGTTATCACCAACAACCGATGTTGGATGTGGTCCGATTTTAATCGCTTAGTAACTACCTTGAGTAAGCGTCATCGCAAGGTTTAAGGTTTTTCTTGTTCATAGACTCTATCAGAAAGGACGCAACAGTATAACTGTCCCATCCCGATTTCAAGAATCTTAAAACCTTTTTCTCAATGCTACAAGATATAGAACGATTGGTCACTGACCGAACTTGTTCGCGAAATTTCCAGACCTACCTTCAAGCACCGTGTGCTAAATGCTTATATTTATGGAAGTGGGGTGAACCGAGTCCACACCTTATCCGTAAATTTCAAAGCATATTCTAGGTAGACTGCTTGGTCTTACATATCAATGTAAACCGATATTTCGCTTCTAATATCTTTATTGAGTTAAGCAGTGTATTGTAGCACATCTAAAAAACTATATAAGGCAATTTAACGGTTTCTCACTTAGTGAAAACATTTTCACTATGAGGCGAGCCGAGCATCGATCCCCAGGACTATGTGATGGCCCATTTTCGAGTATAGAATACTCTATCTCTCATTGAAAACAGAGAAACCTCATAATATTTTGGATAAACTTACCGGAGTGTTTGAATAGTTATCAGACAAGAAGTCACTACTCGGAAGCTCCTACTAGCTCGTATCTTTCATCAGACCCCGAAGGTCGTCATGAACAAGCTATGTTACTTCTTTATAACCATTATCCTTTCCCGATTGAAAGGAAACTTAGTCATTGAACCTTTGAGACAATATAACCAGACTGGGAGAAAGGAATCACCCCTGAGCCAGTCTTCAGTCTTGTCTTTTAGGGACTATGCACTAACTATGGAATATGAAGAAGCGTTTATCTAAATATAGAAACCAATTGCTTTTAATAGTTCTTAAGATGTGTTTTATATACATATTTCAAATGATTCTAAGTGGTTTTTGACTTTATCAAACAAAAGTCCGAGTCTTGGATTCGTACTACAAATGGTATATTCACTTTCTATACGACAAACAAATTATCGAATAGAAGGTAAATCCATTCGTTCCAACGAATCTTAAACAGAAAATAAATTTTCCGCGATATCCAAGGATTGAACCCGAGATTCATTTCCTTATATCACTCCCACTATTCTAGCTAAAATTAACTGCCCGTTGTTTACTCTTTTAATCGTTAAATGCACCGCTACCTTGTTCTTCCAAAGAACTTAGCTCGAGAAAATCGCCAAGGATTCATAGGTTGGTGATCCAAAATCACTGTCCTTATCCTATGATTTTGATTAATTAATTTTCGGTTCACCTTAAAATTTTCTCAGTTTAGGTGACTAACACTTTTAGACATATTCTCCCATTCTTGACTTTCAATGAATGGAAACAGTCTTGAACCAGCGGTTCGTTTGAGTAGACACTACTCTTGAACCGTGGGATGTCTATTTCGAGTGTTACTCGTCGAGGCTTCTCGGATTTTCTAATATACCAGAAAAATAACAAATCATAACATTAAAGCTCCCACTAGTTTATCAGTTCCAAATACCGTCTAACGAGTAATGCTTTATTTTTATGATTTTCCGATTTTTTCGATTAGAAAATCTTTCGTACATCGTTCTATTGTTTCCAGAAAAACAACAAATCATAGAAACTCCCACTAGTTCATCGATTCCAAATATCGTCTAACTAGCAACATTTCATGACTTTCCGGTTTTTCAATTAGAACGGTTACGTGTGTAGTCAGTTACACTTTTCTAATGTTCTAGAAAAACAACAAATCATAAAGCTCCCACTAGTTCATCGATTCCAAATATCGTCCAACTAGTAACACTTCATGATTTTCCAATTTTTCAATTAGAAAATTACTCGTGTAATTACTACACACTCAAAATTCACTAGAAGAATTTCAAAGTCCGAAATCACCTTTGTTCAAACTAAGTTTGTCTTCCGTTTGACACGAATGGCACTATCTCTTTCAAAAATTAATTGCATTATCGATTAACTAGTTCAACGTCCTAGTTACTTTCCACTTTTTAACTAGTCAATTATAAATTTTAAGCAATTTAGTAAGGGATATAATGCTGTAAATAAAATGACATATATTAATTCAAGTTTAACACTACTATATTATTTTATTTTAGGAATTGTAAACTAAAAAATAAGTCTACTCTACCATTCCAAGGTTTTAACCTCGCATCTCAGTGCCGCCGTAGGGTAGGTCAAAGAGATGACGGTTAAATCGAGACAATCTCATCAATAAATAACTTGTGAGAATCGAACATCCCACGAGAATCGAACATCCCTTTATTCATTGACTACCTTCCTTTTTTAGCCTAGATATTACCAAAAATATCCTTTATGAGTGTGACCTACTATATCGGATCTCTTAGGTACGCCCGAGAGTGTGCCGTCGTAGGATAGGTCGGTGACCCGACGAGTACCCGTAAATCCTATCCTTTCGGAGACCAAGCCAGGAATGTTGATAGGGGTGAACACCATCCGTAGGGGGACGAAATCAAAGCGCCGCGAGGCGTCACCCTTCTCTCACTTACTTGTATCTATAGTAGAGGCCGTGGGGTTGGCTGTCGCCTCCCCCGCTCCCACTCAAAAATTTGGAAGTGGTGGTGGGTTAACTAACCACGTCTTTTTGATGTTAACATAAAAGTACATCAAATCAAGGATTCCGAATGGTGTCGGTAACGTAGGCAAGCCTACCCGTCCTATTCGTTGGAACATATGTGACAGTCGGACGAAATCGGGTCAAGAGAGCCCTATTGAGATTAGAAGGAATCACCCCTCCGCTCTCGGTTTGGCTTAGTCTTGCCGGACCCCCGTGTATACATCACACTAGGAGGGTTAAGTCGGTCGAGCCTAGCTCAGTTGACCACCCAACCTATAGGCGAACTGTTTTTATCCAAGATTTATTGTTCTTTTACCATCATTCGATCTCGTAGACTCTACGAATCGAAAACGTGATCTCGTCTGGGCTCTAAGGCGGTTCACCGAGAACACACACCGAAAGGCTTAACGATTTCATAACCCGTCCTCGGATCATTAATTAGTTACTAAATTCATTAATTACCACGTATTAATTAAATTTCAACTAATTACACGAGTTTTTATACATGCCTATTTTAATTACCAAAATTAAAATTCTACATGTATGCAAGGAGTGGATTTATGATATGATGATGTCATGCAGCAATTCGATTTTATATCTATTTTATGATCAAACACATAAAAATAAAGTGCGGAAAATTTAAACACCGAGATGGATCGTTGAGTACTTCGTATCTAACCTATTAGAAAATAAATAACCAAACCCTAACTAGGGTTTACTACTTTCTAACAAAATCTGCAAATTGTTCGAACTCTTCGACGATCGGCATACTAAACGGACTCGGATCGGGACGAAACTTTCCAGATCTTTTCTTCACTCCTTGAACTTCAATATGGACGGTTGGATCGGATTTTTGACTTACCAATTTTCTCCAGTAAACTGCCAAACTTGCTGCTGAATCTGACTTTAACTGCACTGCATCAAGGACTTCCTGAGGCAGATCGGGAATCGAGATGAATCCCGATCGACCTGAAATTTTATGGTACGTCCGAAACTCCAAGTTGATCAATCTGAACGGTCGGATTTGCGTTTCAACGGTCCAAACTCTCCCAGAAAATCGAGGAAGTCACAGATAGTGTTTCTGTGAATCCTGCGTTTTCTGTTACAGCAGCCTCTTCGCAGCATCAAACGGATATCGAAACGGACTCTGATCGACGCCAAAATTTGTGGAGTTGATCATCATCTTCTAATCTTGATTCTGACCGGAGGGATCTTCGTTTCCACGGTTCGATCAACGGAAACACGAAATAACTAAACAATTCTACTAAACAGATCTATTTTCCGGAAATTAAAATTGCAATAAAAAATTATTATAATTTCCTATACTCATATGGACGAATTTTCATCGTTTATATGAGTTTACAATAGATCTAACAGATGCTTGATCTGCCAACCCCAATCCATCTCTTCAACCACGACATTCATAAGCATAAAAATTAAACATATGCATCGGCCCCCAAAAAAATTGGGACAAAGAATCTACATGTTTTACCACTCCTAGATCTAATATTTTATACGTATAAATATAGATCACCATGGTCTCTGATACCACTGATAGTAATATCATCCGCAGCGGAAACAATTTAATGGATCTAGATCTATAATATATACGTAATAAAACAACTAGATCTATATCTACAAGGGGGTTGTAGATCATACCTCTTGGATCTCAAAATTCAAGTTGAAGAACCGCAAAGGATGAATGTGAAGATGTGAAGAGCACCACGATCTTCCGTGACGTGTGATCCAAGAATTCAGGTGGAAGGAATTTCGACTCGAACCCTCCGATATGCTACCGGAAAAATCTCCAAGATTTCTCCCTAATACCCCTTGGCCGAAAAATATTTTCTTCTCCTCTCTAAGAGGTGAAGTCGAAATATGTAGTGTGTTCTTTGGGCAGGAGAAGCTCTCTTTATATAGGAGAAAGTAAAACTTAGTTTCAAGGATTTTATAATTAATACAAAATCAATTATGATAATCCTATTAAATAAAAGATAATCCCAAAATATTCTAGAACAAATCTTGAATAATCTTTATCTTTATTTCTTTCCATAAATATTTATCCAATAAATATTTTATGCACATGTCTTATTAATCACAAGAAAACTAATTTCTTGTAGACTAATATATGCTTGGGTCGAAATTATCATTCTTGTGACCTAGTCACAAAATTCGACCAACACACTAATTTTAGTACAAGATTATGAAAAATGTCTTTTCCACATATTTAATTATTTAAATTTCAACTAATTTAATAGTCCACTAAACAATTAACTCACATATCGTTTTAATAAAGTCCAACGAGAACTAAATTAATATTATTAGGATTCGACGTCCGAGAATAAATTTATGCTTATATTAGGAAGACGTTTAACCTATGCTAATAATCGTGCTCCGATAAATCAAATAAATAATTATCTTACGAAATGAATAATTATATTCGATAAATCAATCACGGGAATATGCCACCATAATCCCGTGATCGCACTCCTCCGATTATGAGATTATATTTATCTCCTCACGAGAATAATAATAAGCGTCCATTGATATAATCATTACATATGGATTAATCCTCCATAGATCGTTTCATTCTAAATCGGGAAGTTACTGTTAACCCTTTTTAGAACCTCTTATCCTTATTTACCATTAACCCCTAGTGATCAATTAATTCATACAACTCACCGGTGATCAATCGGTGTGATATGAACTCGCGCGATCGATCGTTTAGGATTAACAAATAAGGAATCGTCTCATCTACTTCCATAAATGGAAGGAATGGATTCCGTATCCGTGATAACACGACTACTCACTCAATCCAAAGACAATGCCAAGATGGGGTAATTCGGACCACAGACTCGGTGTAATCCTTAACCGTCAAGTCAAACTTCATATCGATTCAAGCGATTGATCGTGATCACCTCAGGATTAAGATATATCCATAAATATGATCATCCATTGATCCGATAAGACTTCTCGATTACGGAATTATATCGTGAACTCTAATCAAATCGGTCCAAATTTCTATATGATATATCTATCATATATAAATGCCCCATTAGGTTCTCTTAACCGAAAGTCCGGATAAGACAATCACACCAATCGTGTGTTCAGGCGCATTAATAGCACATTAAAGAGAGACCCGATACTCTCGATTAACTTCACTACGGGCTAATTGTATTTTAAGTACATCTTCACTAACTCAATCCTCCCGTGTATATACCATACACTGAGTTAAGTGATTACATAAACGATATACTTTAGGGTTTTTTCAGAAGTGTAAATACTATCATTACATCGGTGATTATGAGAATAATAAATATGAATAATAACGTCAATTCATTTATTAAATAAAACAATTACAAAAATTGTCTTTCGGGCACCACACCTAACATAAGCATGCTTGAATCATAATAAGAAAACAAAGATAGATTAAGAGTGAGTACTTAGCTTTAGAAGAGGATTTCTTGTTCATTTAATAGCATTGAGCTCATCCCATTTTCTCAGTTCAGCTCGTTCACATCTCCAGCTCGTTTAATCAAATTCAGCTCCATTTCAATTCTAAGAGCTCTACTCCATTAATCATCATCAATAGCACATCACTCAACCTCAAGAACTAATATCCAATGTCATTTACATGCCATGGATGTCGTTCGATTAATACATTTATCGGATTTTGCATCTCATCATATACCCTTTATACGATACATATTTGGCTTATATTCTACAGTGCAAATTCTACACATTAAACATGAATGTGTTCAACAAATCTTCATCCATACCTAGTAATCAGTACTTAATAAATTATATAAATGTCAGGGAAAAAAGGTTAGCATCTTACTATAAGTTGAGCAGAAAGGATGGTGCAATGAACCAAATTATTTGTCCAAATCTATGTATATATCTGATCCTCAAGTTCCATGTTTTTCTTGCATCATTAGTAATGTAATCACATAAATTTGCCCAAGGAATCATGTCTATGCAGTTTTCCATTAAGTCTTTGTTGAACTTTGAAGGCAATTCATACACCTGTACATTCTCGACTAGTTGCATTCTTAAAAATTAGCAAAAAAAAAAATAATAATAAAATAAAAAAAAATTTGAACATGCTGCAACTCAGTGCAATGACCTGTAAGGAGACCAAAAAAAGCATTGTAACAAGCCTGCCAAAGACAAGGATTAGGAATGCTGTAATTCGGAGCAGCCTGAGGATTAGTTAACAATTGAGTTGCCCTTTCTGGCGACCACCATTCATCGGATTCCGCCAATCACCGCCGTCACGGATCGAACTCCTCTGTTCTTCTCACAACCTTACATGAAGACGAATCCCCCAACCGCCAACACAATACACAAAAATTGAAGATGTTCGGGAGAAGCTTATAAGTGATCTTAAAGTTGCTGATCAATAAAAGCTCCCAATGAAGTTAACAACAAATATAAACCGTCTGGAAATGAGTTACGGTGGAATCTGAGTACTCGCCGGAATATGGCCGGAAGTTCTTGAAGTAGATGTTCTTACAGAGCAACATACACATCTGCAAGATATCTGGCTGTCCGGTGACACCAATTTCGATTCCGACGATTTTTCGTTTTTGATACATTTCACCTGCAAGCCTAAGAGAGAGAACCCAAAAGATGCCACCGGAGAAGAGTTTACATAGATGAGCCGATGAATGTAAAATATGAAACAAAAAAGATGTAAAAACAGGGGTATAATCGTCAAGGCCATTTTTTTTTTTTAGCTAAACAAAAGTTGTGTGGATTAGAACATATGTTATACAGACACGGACACAGACACGTCGTACGACACGACACGGAGACATCGATACGGTTAATTTCAAAATTTAAGGGCATGACACGTCTAGACGTGGCCGGTTCCGGGTTTCTGGCACGACCCTCCGGTTCCGGGACCAAAATGGAACCGGAACCGCCGGTTCCAATTTCTAGCCGGTTCCGCCAGGTCTCGGGAACCGTCGGGTTTGGCGGTTCCCCGGGCCGGTTCCGAGTCTTGGCAGTTTCCGAGTCCAGACGGTTCAGATCACGATACCGATCACGATTCTGATCACGGTTCTGATCATTGTTCCAAAAAAATCAATATTTATTTTTAGAAAATTTGTATAACTTACGTTAAAATTAATAATAAATTCTAATTGGTTATTAAACTATATATAATATTTAATTTCATAACTATATTTTAAAAAAAACATACGGCTTGTATAATATCATATCTATAAATAATATTTAATTTCATAACTTATATTTTAGGGGGAAGGGGCTAGAAGGACAAAAAAAAATGATAAATTGGTCCAGAAGGACAAATTTCAAAATAAGAGATTAATAAGGACAAATTGCTAATATAGTGACAAAAATGTCCCTTTTAATTTTAATAAGAATAAAATTAGGAAAAGTAAGAATAACCCATAAAATGTCTTAACATCCAATGAAAAATAATGTATTTTAAAAACAAGTAGTAAAAGTAGAAAAAAATCGTAACACCCAAAAAAAAAATGAATACTTAAAACAAGTAATATGATCTTTAAAAAGTAATAATAATACCAGTAAAATATAAGTAACGCCAATAAACAAGTCATATGATCCGTAAAATGTCGTAACATCCTAAAAATAAGTAAGTAATTATAAAAACAAATAGTAATGTACCAGTAAAATGTAGTAACGGAAATAAACAAATAAGAATATTTCATAAAATATATAGGGGAAGGGCTACTGAGAAAAAACACATAAATGGCCTGCAAGGACATTCTTATTTTTAATTTGTTATAAAGGACAAAAACAAAATATTTGGACAAAAATACCCTTGTTACTTTTTACCCTTCTACAAATAAGTGTGATCAAGAAACAAGTAATGTATTTATAAAATGTTGTAACATCCAATGAAAAAAGTAGTATGTGGTCTAAAAACAATTAGTAATAATACTTATTTGTTAAAAATAAGTAGTAATAACCAGTAAAATGTAGAATAGCAAAGAATGTACCGTAACATTAAAATGTCGTAACATCCATAAACAAGTGATAATAAACTAAAAAGGTAGTAACAACCCGTAAAATGTCGTAACGGTCAATAAACAAATAATGTGAAATTTAAAATATAGTAACGGCCAATAAACAAGTCGTAAAGTCCGTAAAAATGTTGTAACATCTCATAAACAAGTAAGTAATAACCCATAAAAATATCGTAACATCAAATGAAAAGTACTAAAAGCCTAAAAAAATTAGTAATAAAGATTGTAAAAATGTCGTAACATCCAATGAAAAAAGTAATGTGACCTTAAAACAAGTAGTAATAATGACCCGTAAAATGTAATAACAACCCTAAACTTTTTCAAAAAAAAAAAAAAAAAAAATTGCGATCTGCTTCCCGGCGTTCAAATCCGACCGTTAAGCTCGCGCACACGGCCGTCACCCATCTTTCTCCTCCCCAACCCCCGCTTCTCTCCCCAAATTGTTCAAACATTCGGATCTTCGATTCAATTAGCACAAAAATGGCAAACTTTCTTTCATCAAGCCTTCCATATCCGTTTTAAAGAAACGTGGTTGTTCAAATTGCATAGAATCAAGAAGACCGCCTTTCAAATCGTATAACGATTTGGTTGCGATAAAAGCGGTGATTTGAATTAATCCCTTCCGTAATGTCGGAGGATCCGCTGCAGGAAATTTTGAATGAAATTGAATTACAAACGAATCAGTGAATATGGAAAGATCAAAATTGATTCGATTTACGGCTTATGTGGGTAGAGTCGAACTTGATTTTGCAATCAAGATTTAGAAGGCACCAGAGATTAATTTGGGCGGAGTTGCTGTCATTGCTTGTTGATGGACGGAGGAAAAAAAGGAAAAAAAAAAGGAGGAAGTTTCCGTTCTTTATTCTTTGTTGATGGACGGAGTTCCCGCTTTATTCTTGTTGATGGGCGGAGATGAATTTGAAAGGCCGGTGTTGCTTCTTTATTCTTTGTGATGGATGGAGGAAGAAAGGAAAAAAAGAGGAAATTCAGATTTATTTATAAAAATAAATAAAAGGGTAGTGTGGTAAGTTTATATTGTTTTTGTCCGATTAATTTCAGTGTCCTTCAAGCCTGATTAATTACTAAATATGTCCTTCCTGCCAAAAACCTATAAAATATATAAAGTACATAAAAAATGTAATAACAGTCCCTGCTTATTCCTCTCTTTTGCAGCCATGGCCACTTCATCGGACTCCACCAGCTCCACCCGCCGGTCCTTCTCCAACCAAACCCTCCAGTGAACCAACTCGTTGCTTTATATTCAGCCCCCCAAACGCCCCCAATAGAGTTGCTGCGGTGGTGTTACCTCGGTGGCAGCATCAAATCGTGTAGAATCCGCAGCCCATACCATGACTAAAACCAAACAACAACCCAAATCCTGCTGCTTCACCCTAAAAAAAAAAATTCCTGCTGCTTCGTCTTCTTCTTCAAAGCAGGTTTTGGCTTTCAAAGCAGCCACCGGAGGCCAAAATCCGGTGACAACGCAGCGGAGTTGGAAATACAGCAAACATCAAACCTCCTTCTCCAAATCCTCTTCTTACCTTTTTCAATCGTTCAATCATTAGCAAATCCACTATGTCCGTCCGGCCGCCGGGAATCGTCACCACCAATCGCCACCGCACTCTCCTCTCTACCGCCCCATGCCTCCATTCTCTCCGGTCTCCTCCCGTTTCTCCTAATCGTCCGGCTAGGGTTTTGTCTGCAATTCCGGCGGCCATCGTTTTTGTTTTTGAACGTCCTTCTCCATTTTTGCTACAAGTACATGGATGAATTTTTTAGATGTGGCGTCTGGATGATTAGAAAAAGGGTTAATTAAGTTTAATTTGAAAAAGGGTATTTTGGTAATGTTAATTAAGTTTTGTCATTTCTAATCATCCATGTACTTGTAGCCTAATAAATATATTAGTTTGTCCTTTTGGACAAAAACCTATATATTTTAAATAATTTGTAAGGAAATTAAAAAAATAATGCGTAGTTTTCTAATTGTTTATTTTTTATGATTAATTTGTAAGTAAATTAAACTTATATTTAATATATTGATTACGATGATTTATACTTATAATATTATGTATATAAATTGATTTTATATCTTAATGAATCGAGGCAAAATGTATATAAAAGTTGTTTTATTAAACAACACAATTACATAATTGAACAATACATCAATGACGGCAGTCATGACACACTTGAATCACTTTACTTAACACCATTTTAATAGTCTAATACACTTCATATTCAAAATACAAACACACTATTAATACACTGAATATTCAAACATAACATGACACTAGAATTTGTGTACATTATTGTAGAAGCATCTTCATTTTCATATCACTTGTCGTTCCGAAAGCATTTGAAATGCAGAAAAACATAAACACCTCTAAGGACAGCACAACCACCATTTCACATTTTTGTTCTCATAAGCATCATTGTAGACCTTTGGCACATCAAGATGGAGTAATCTGAAAAACATGAAAATTTTAGTTTATATCATGACTATGCTTGATTGGAAATTTATAATAAAAAAATGAATAAGTAAATTTACATACCAGTCACTCAGAATATTCTAGGTTATCATCTTCTTTGCTCCTGCGTGCACTTGCAGTTGTTCCAGTTGTAACAACATCAGTCTCCACCACATCTTGGTCATCTTCTTCCGGTGGAATGAACTCTTGTTGTCTCCGTTCGGCTAGCACCCAATCTTTGAGGCACATTTGATATTCTAAATTTCTTGGGTGCATGCTCGCTCTCCTTGAGCTAAGCATGTTTCCGCCCTCACTAAATGCCCTCTCTACCGTCACAGTTGACACTGGACACAACAAAAATTCAATTGCCATGTGTGAGAGAAATTCAGCATAAATTCGTATATAAATGTTTCTTGTTTTTATTTTTCTCAAAATATTTTCTAAAAAACATTTTAAAAATACAAAAAAAAAAAAAATCAAAATACCCTTATAAAAAAATAGTAAATACTAAATATATCACAAGTCCAAGTCCCTACCCAATTCCCAAGTCCCATAACACTATAAATACATCTCAATCCCAACGAAAATTTTCTAACACCTTCTTTTCTATATCTTTATATTCTTCTTCTATTCATTTCTATATCTTTATATTCTTCTTCTATCCATCTATCTTCTCATTTTCTACTTATTACCATTATAATTATCCATAATTCATCTAAGGCTCAACAGACTATGAATTGAAGTTGTTCTGATTTATTCGTGTACTTCATATAGTCTGAAGAGATAGTTGGACAATTATTTTTTCATATTTAACAATGGCTAATCCACATGCCCCTATAATTACCTATGAGGATGACGGTGGTGTGCCATGGGACGAACATCCATACGAGACTCGATTCACATCATACGATCAATTTATCAAGTACCGTGAAAACTGGATGGGTAGAGCTATTGTTGGTGAACGGAGATTGTCATGGGAAAGTCTACCTTTTGAGATTGCGGAATTGGTGGAAAGTGTAGGGTGGTATGGGTTCGTCACTGACCCCCACCCCAGTTACGAGATGAATCGCTCAATCGTTCGTGAGTTCTACGCAATTGTTGCTACAACAGTAAATGTAACAAGAGAATTCACATGGCGCGGTGTACGCGTCCAATTCACACCGCGTTGGATCAGCCATTATTATTTACTTGAAGATAACATGGTACGACATTTTGGTGAGACTCACATCTGGGCACCTATGATTAGAAGGAGCGGTCAACATTACCCTCGTAGATGGACCCCTAAAGTCGTTCGGATGATGATTTTGTTTCTTGCCTATCACCTTCATAGTACTATAAACCACATTGAACCGACCATTGAGATGTACATCCTTGCGTACGCTTTTCTTATGAATGAGCTAATAGATGTAGGCCAATAAATCGTGGAAAGAATTGGCCAGATAGCTATGGGGCAATGCAGACGATGGTTATATTTTCTTTCTATTTCTTATCACTGCTTTTGCTAGAGAATTCAGGGTACCGCAATATGATACAGACAACCTTTCTGGACCCAATGAACCTATTTTATACGAATAAAAGAGTATGGTGTAGTTTATTAATATTTTGTAACATTTTAAAAATAAATTATTTGTTATTCAAGTTTTATGTGTTTTATATAATTTATTTTATAATTTCATAAATCTAAAAATAATTTATTTTATAATCACATTTACATTTTTTAAACTATACTATTATAACATAGATCATGAGACATGGTACGATATACATGTTCTTATTACTATGTAATTTCATAATAATAAAACAATATATTTTTTTGAAAAGATAAAAAACAACATTTTATGGTATATTTTATACATTAATTAACAACACAATTTCCTAAATAAAAGAATTGCTAAGAAAATAAAGAAAAAGAACATGGATTAACTTTTAACATTCATTATAACGACCATTTTCGATTACATTAATTTATTACAATACAATAAATGATGGATAGCGATTATTCTACGTAACGGTTACATTAATAAAACTAAATTAATATAACAAAACACTACAACAAACAACATTCAACATTGATATTACATCGATTTTTCATAACGTGCATGTAGACGTTGTTACATGTCACATCCTACCCGGCTACCCGTCTCGACGTCTCTGCGCATCATGCATATAATTTTCCTCGGAATGCCTTGTTCGTAAGTGTCATACATAAGAACCAAGACCGATTCCACGCTGATAATGATACACTTTTTCGCAAACATTACCAACAACCTTAAATTTTGAATGATTCACTTCTCCGGTAGTTTCACCCAGTAACATTTTCTATACGGAAAAAAAATTGAAAAGCTGACATAATGATAAACATTGCAAAATAATATATTTCGAATGTGATAAAATAAATGAATTTATTCATAACAACTTCACATCACTATCCGAAATATATTATAATGGTAGATAATATTATGATAATATGAGAGTAAGAATAGAATTGTGGATAAAAAGTGATGAAATGAATATGTATTTATAGTGTGATGAATGTGTAATATTTTAAAATAAAAAAAGAATTATTCAAAAAATAAGAAAAAATATGCGTTGGACTTGGAGACTTGGTCCACTTGGCGGAAAAGAAATAGAAAACCGCCGGTTCGGGTCCTCAGAGTCGGTTCAGGCCGGTTTGACCGTCGGTTTCTCGTCCGATTCCTTGAACCGCCGGTTCCGGGCCGGTCCAGGTCCGGTGGAAACTAGCACCTGGTTGGACCCGTGGAACCGCCAGTTCCTAGACCCGTGGCACCGTCGGACCCGTGTACCTGCCGGTCAGGACTCGGGAACCGCCGAGTCCGACCCGGCAAAATACTCGGAACCGGCCACGTCTAGACACGCCGCCGACACGATATATATAAAAAACATATTCGTAAACATCTGAAAAAACCAGACAAAATAAAATAGATATTACATAAATTCTATGAATATCTAGAATAGATATTCGACCTTTATACGGTGCCAAAAGAAATTGTGATTGACATTCAAAATATTACAAGTTGTAAAAATGATTGTTTATCAACAAAAAAAACATATAAACTTGATACGGCGTATTATTTATTTAATTATTATTGAAATGAAAATCGCATATTTTCACGTTTCAATCGAAGAAAACTTAAATAAAAAAAATTTAAAAATTGGTTTCAGGAATGTCGGGGAGTGTCGGTGTCATGTCGGGGAGTGTCGAAAGCGTGTCAGATATTAATTTTTAAATAATATTAATATAATCAGCCGACACGTGTCGGATACGGTATCGTAGCGTGTCGGAACGTGTCATGACTTGTTTCGGTCACGACGCACGACAATCAGATAAAAGTGTCGGTGCATCATAGATTAGAACTCAATAAATGCTCAAAAGTGGATCTATAGTTAATTTTTCATTATTATTATTATTATTTATTTATTTATTTTTAAGATATTTGTTTTTCTGTCTTCTTCAATCACACTTCAAGGAGAGGTATGTTCCTCCTTTCACCGCCATCTCCGTCTCTTTTAACACTTCAAGGAGATTTTCATGGCTACTCTTCTCTTACTCTAGAATTGTACTTGTTAATGTTACTGTAGTTCGTATCCTTTTCCCTGTTTCCACTTACTAAAAGCTTTTCTTCTTCTCACTTTTTCCCGGTTCTGTTTTGAGATAATACATCAAGTAAGCTTATTGCAAGTTGCAACTCTCAGGTCATAATTACTATACTTTATACCATTTGCTTTATTTTATTTTTTTTCTTATCTTTTCCCTTTTATAGTTCAAAAAGTGGTCTAATAGAAATCATCTAGGTAATATTTGACATTTTCTTCTTTTATGTTTGTGAAATTTCTTTCATTTCTCGCTTGGATTTCGATTTTAAGTACCTAAATATCCGTCTATCGTACTCTGTCTTTGGTGGGGTATTACTGTTTTTTTTTTTTTTTGTTGTAAAACCATGCACGCACAGTGTTTGAAGGTATGCGTAATAGTCTGAATCTTGTGGATATAGCACCTGCCCATCAGGTGTTTGATGATTTGTCCCCTCCAGTAATTAAAGGAATGACTGTTTTTCTTGATCTGGTCCTCCCCCCCTCAATTTGGTAAAACACTTTTTGTGTTTTCCTAATGGTTGTTTGAATAAATTTTCCTTTTGAACGTGTGCATAGAACATATCGTTCTTTGGCTTTTCGAGAAGATCTGTTTGCAGAGTGTTCAATGGAAAGGAGTTTGCAATAGAGTTGAAATGATTGCACTTTCTATTTCCTTGATGAATGTGTAGCAATTTGCTTTTACTTTTCATCATTTGCTTTGTTCTTTTTTTTTTTTTTTTTTTTTTTTTTTTGACATTTCTTAAGGGATATTCTTGAGTTTTGTTCGAAGTACATTGTTCTTTTCTAGAGGCTATGATGAAAACTTTGAATTGCTTCAGTCACACATCTCTTTGTTTTTGACACTACAATTTCAGAAGTGGCCCATATGCAACATTGTCTCTAGAGTTCTCGGAAACAACTGAAATAATAAAACTATCCCAACCTCCATGATCCTCAAACTTCACCTTTACCACCCACATAACTTTCAAACACCCAAGCTTTCTCGTATTTCTAGGCTCCACCCTATCCACCTCTCTGCATGCCTTTCTTTCCCCACTTTCAAACCCAAGCTTTTCCAGAATTCTTCATTTTCTTTTCTAAAATGCAAGCGTGCTGTGTGGGCATGTGATACTAAGGCCATCACGCGGAGCTATGGTGAAGAATACGATAAAGACGAAGACTTCGAGTTGGATTACTTGACCCCAGATGGAGAAGTATATCAAAAGACTCTTAGGCTTGTGGAATGCGCTATGTTTGCTGCTATTTCTGGATTATCTTATCTCTTGAGCAGTTCTCTTGGTCTGGAGGTAATGTATTTGATTAGGTCGATATTTCGATTCGACTCATTTTATTTTTTCCTGTTCTTCTAATAGTTCATGTTGTATGTTGACTTGATCATTATTCAAAGAAAAATAGTTTGGTCCTTCTTGGTGTCATTGTTTTTGACTAATTGTTTGTTCTCTTCTGTTTTTGTTTGTGTTTCTAGTTCTATTTTTCTCTTTATTTGTTATTTTCAATCTTCGCATGTGCAGTTGCTGAATTCTTTCTTCTTCCGGTAAAGTTTTTGTGTTATATATTTGGCCCCGATGCTAAAATTATGGAATTGTGACATGCAGTATTTTTGGATTTATTCCATATAGCACCTTCCCGTTGTTTTCCCCACTTGATATAGTCGTGTAGATCTGAATAATTTCTTACATTTTAGAGAATTGATTGCATGGTTTGCTGCACAACTCATCAGCTTCAGGCCGCAGTCGATGATAGTCAAGAGTGTAGTTATAGCACTTAGCTGTATACTTGTCTATTAACTAATGCAGAAAGATTGAATGCACTGGACACATAATGGAGCTAAACGTAGATATGGAGTGTCATAATAATGAAATATGCAGTGAGAGGTGCTCTGATAGGTTGGATATACACAAGAGCAGTCGGGGACTGAGAATCTATGAATCCCATGAACGGAATGTCGTCTCGGGTCAATGGTGTCAAATGAGTGTGCAAATTTACGGTTGACTACATAGGCAGCTGTTCTAATGCTAGACAAATCTGCTTGTTGAATTGCCATCTTTCTCAAAAGCTTAAGTTGTTGTAGAAACTGCTCTATTCTAGAAAGAGAAGTTGTGCAATTGTGACTTAAGTATTCAACCGTTGCAAGTGTCGTAGTTTATGTTGGATATTTGAATATTCATGATAATCTGGCTATTTGGTGGAACTAATAACCGTTTGATACAGAGTTACTTTGGTTGTTTCTTCGCATTGCCAATCGTATTATCTTCACTTAGATGGGGAATTGGTGCTGCAAGAAAAACTATGGTTTGTGCCCTTAATGTCCTCTGATTTAAATTGGTTAAATACACGTATCTTGTAGTTGAGTGTGTATCATCTGTTTTGACAGGTAGCAACCTCTGTTCTATTATTTGTTTTATCTGGTCCAGTAAAAGCACTTACGTATCTGGTGAGAATGCTAAATTTTGTATTCTTTTGGACGGTAGTTTGTTCATGAACATGAATTTTCATCTTGGTGTTTACAGTTATTTTTTAGCATTCAAACAGCCTCCTTTATCCTATTAGCCTTATTGTTATTGTGTGATGTTTTGGTTACGCCCGACTGAGGGACCACTACAGTTTGATGCTGTAAACCTTACAGAAATTTAATTTGGGGTGGGGGTGGGGGGTGGGGGGTGGGGGTTGTTTTACCTTATCTTATGATGTTTATCTGCATTATTTCGGCACCTTGAGACCCTGAGAAAAAGACACGCACTCACAATAACTCACGCTTGGCATATTGTACCCTGCAAATCCCTTGCATTTTTTGCTCCTAGACGGTGTGCTTATATATCACTTCATTTGACAGCTGATGCATGGTTTTGTTGGTTTTGCTATGGGCTCTTTCTGGAGGTATGCAACCTTATATTCACATGTTGATTAACTAATTAAGTATCAGAGTTTCTTTACGTAAGCTTGACCTTCTTTGTATTGTATATGGACTCTTCTAAGAAACTTGTAAATGAATTTCATAACATTAATGAGTGAATTTAATTAAAAAGAAACTCTATGACGCGTATCCTTCCTGTTCAGACTAGAGCACTTTCAGTAGAATGTCTAAATGATTATAACTTTGTATTTTTCAGATTCTTCTGATTTTCTGGGTTGTTTCACTTTGCTTAGGTTGAGAGCACATTGGGGGATATCAATTTTTCTGTGCACAATGGTAGAGTTTGCTCTGCTCCGCTATTGTCTCAATTCAAAGCTGAATCATGTAGATTGTTCATGAGAGATTTCTAACTCGTTTCTGTATTACAGGTTCGTGCAATGGGTGCTTTAGGCTATGTTTTGGTGTCCTCGGTTTTAATAGAAGAGAACATACTTGCCCTGGTAAACTAAAAGCATTTGCTGGTAGTACTTGTTTTTATTTGTCTTGCAACTGAGTAGTTAAACCATTGAACATTTCCCCTTTTTGATTGTAGATAACGGCGAATGTCCATGCTGTGATGACATATCTCCTTGCATCCATGGGGAGTAACATTGTTCCCCAAATGAATGTGGCCTACGCCATTTTTGGGTTCTGCGTAAGTTAATGACAGAGACACGACATTATGTCACCACATTTTTTGTAAACCATCGATAGAATCTGTGGGGGGCCTATGTTGATTAATGGGTCCCACCCTGATCAGTGTTTTTTTATACAAATGGTTGTCACAGTTAGAATCTATAAACTAATTGCCTTTTCTTCTATATGTGACAGCTTTTCCTGAACTGTGTCTTCTACGTGTTCTTGCTGCACCTTTTATACGCGGTCTTCTTCACCAAATTTGGCTTGAAAGCTTCCTTAACACTTCCCAGATGGCTAGGGACTGCAATATGATTGGGCAAGGTTTGCTTGTTTTTATCGGTTTTATGCTTTATTCAGAATTCGAATAGTCTCTTGGAAACTTCAACCGCAATGTAAAGCACTCATTAATTAGCCATTGCTACACATCAACTGCAAACTTGATTCAGATGGTTTGTGGCGATGGGTGGATGACCTTCAATATTTTGTACAGTAGAAACTCTTTAAATTAATACTCGGTAAATTAATAAACTCTCTAAAATAATAAATTTGTCCGGTCCCGACTTGGGCCAATGTAAAAAATTGAAAAAATCGATAAAATAATAAGATAATAATTTTTCGGGAGATCCCTTTATAATTTTCGGTCCCAAGAAAATCATAAATTAATAATTCATAAAAACTGAAAAAAATATATTACACTCTATTGAAATATGATTCAATAGTTGTCTGACATTTGATCTGAAATATGATTATCTCTCTTGTACTCACACAACTCCTTACGTATTTGATCTGACATAGTTGATTTTGCAACACCTTTTAGATGAGAAGCCATCTTGTGAGATATGGTTTGAATACTCTAACACATTCATGTAATTTATATATGCCAAACTTGCTTAAGAATACATTGAACACATTTGTTCCTTTTGTTTACATTTAGTACTTCAAAAGTCATTTAGTACTTCAAAAGTCATTAATAGTGCTAAGCTTGGAGTCCCAAGGTTTGCTACAACGTAATTCTAAGAGGCATAGACTAATTTGGCTTTTTGTTTGGTATGTATAATTACTTAGTTTATACGGAAATATGAATTATACGTTGAATCGGTTAAAAACTCTTTAAATTAATAATTATTAATTTATCGATAAATTAATAACTCTCTAAATTAATAAATTTCTCCGGTTCCGATATTATTAATTTATAGAGTTTCTACTGTATTATGCTTTAAACTTGTCAATGTTATATTCAAAGATGAGCAAATTAAAAATATATATTAATAAAATAAAAATAATATATTACACGTGCAATATTTTGTATTATGTTTACGTGGCTTCTATCGGCATCACATAAACATAGGCGGTGGTGAAGTAAAAACGTGGTGCCGATAGAAGCTGCATATGTTTATTATTACAAGTGTGTTTTGGAGTACAGTTCCACACACACCAAAATAAATAAATAAATAAATAAGTAAATTAATTAAGAATCAATTTTCTTTTTGTAGCCGAAGAAGTATAGAGGGTCTATTCGAAAATAACAGGGCTGTTAGAGACAAAACAGTAACTCTATTCGAGAGTTGTTGTTGTTGTTATTATTATTATTATTTTTTTTGAAAATACTGTTATTATTATTTTGAATGGAGCATCGTTATTAAGGAATTTGGATCACATGCCGTGCCCAAATTGTGCTGTACCTGCTGTGCCTTCGAAATATCAGACATTTAAGTGTTTGTTTTTTTTTTTTTTTTGGATGTGAAGTTACCTTTCTACCCTCCTTTCCATTGTCACAACATGTGCCGTGTATATCATGTACACCAGATGATCCACTCCCGTTTTTAAGTGGCATCATATCTCTCTTTATAATCTATTGTGGCAGTTTCTGGCAAATTTTAGAGCTTTCAGTGAAATCACACTTAAAATCAAATTTGCCAGAAACTGCCACAATAGATTATAAATCACACTTAAAATCAAATTTGTCATGCATACCGCACCAAAATGTGGTTAATTATTTCTTCTATAACATAATTAATTGCAATGTAGTAAATTTTTTTTACAAGTTACATCTTCTACTCATTGCAATGCACTTTTTTCATCTAAAAACCCGTAACATGTGGATCCCGTCCTTTACGCCGCCACTTTTTTCTTCATAAGTCAATCTTTTTATACGGCCGTCATTGTCATCACCCCATTATCTATCCCATTCATAGCATCCAATTCATCTTAAGATTCAAGTAAGGTGACGATTAAATTGAGACAATCTCTCTCAACAACTAACTGAGAATCGGACATCTCTATTTAATTGTTGATTACCGTCCTTTTTCACCCAAGATATTTCCTAAAATATCCTTCGGAGTGTTACCTACTATTTCAGATCTCAAAGTACGCCCCGAGTATGCCGTCTCAGGGTCGGTCAGTGACTCGACGAGCACCCAAAATCCTATCCTTTCGGAGACCAAGCCTTGAATTTTGATAGCGGTGAAAGCCACCCTCAGGGGGCCGAAATCAAAGGGGCACGAGGCGTCACCATTCTCTCACGTGCTTGCGTCAACAGTAGAGGCCGAGGGGTCGGTTGTCACCTTCCCCGCTCCCACTCGTTACTTTGAAAAATAGGTTGTCTTATTAGGATTTTAGAATTTTATAATAATCCAAAAACCAGTGTTCTAAAAGTCGGCCAAGTCGGCCGACTAGGCGCCGCCTAGGAACTAGTCGGCCCTCCACCGACCTGAGTACACACTAGTCGGACATCTCTTGGCGGGCTGGTCTCTAGTCGGGGACTAGTCGCCCTCTAGGCGGGAAAGTCGGGTTCAAGGATGGAGAGACGGGCTCAACTCGGGCAACTCGGCCTAGGTTGTCTGTATTATGATTTTTTTTTGAAACTAGAGTGCTTGACTTTGAATGTTTTTATTCACACTTGATACGAATGATTTACAACTGTATTTATAGGGTATTCTAACTAGGGTTAGGGGTATAACTGTACATACTATAATTACACACATATAATTACAATAATACTACAATACCACCCCTCAAGTTGGGCGAGGAGGAGACCTAACTTCTTTGCGTTGATGAATAAAATCCGGTGAGGAAGAGATTTGGTGAGACAATCCGCAAAAGTCGATCTTGAGCATTTACATGAGCAACACGTAGTAGCCCACGTTGCACTTGGTCACGAATAAAATGATAGTCAATGGCAGCGTGTTTCATGCGAGAGTGGAAAAGCGGATTATGACAAAAGCGTAGTGCAAGGTTGTCACAAGAGATGACTGAGCCGAAGTGAGTGAAACACACAGATCACGAAGAACAAAAGTTACCCAATTAAGCTCCGCAGTAGTCGAGGCTACAGATCGATATTCCGCCTCAGTAGATGAACGAGCAACAATGGACTGCTTTTTGGAGCTCCAGGAGACGGCATTCTTACCAAGATAAACAACATAAGCGCCAGTGGAAGAATAATCATCTTTGTTACCCCCCCAATCAGCATCAGAAAAGGCATGAAGGACCAGAGGGGAGTCACGATATAATTGGAGGCCAAGATCCACTGTTCCAGCAAGATACCGAAGCATACGTTTTGCATAAGTCCAATGTAAGTCGGTGGGCGCATGCATAAATTGAGAGAGTTTATTGGCGAAGGCAAGATCAAAGCCGTAAAAGCAGACATCGAGGTCGCCAATAACTATCCGATATTGAAGCATCGATCGAGGTGTGCCGACTTGAGAGTAAGACAGGAGAGATCCGCAGCAAGGGAGTAGAGTAGCGGCAGAATTTGCATTATGCATATTAAGGCGAGTCAACAACTCAGAGCATACCTCTTTTGAGACAAAATACACGACCACTAGATTGTAAATAATCTCAACACCAAGAAAGTATGATAGTAGTCCTGGTCCTTAAGAGCAAAACGACATCCCAAACGAGAAATAAGCGTTTCAAGAGCCGAGAGTCATTTCTGTAATAATGATATCATCGACATAGACCAATAGATAAATAATAATAGCACCGATTATGATAAATAAATAAGGAAGAGTCGATTTCGCATTCTTGAATTGATTTGGTGATAAGAAAACTTGAGCTCCTCATACCAAGCACGAGGAGCCTGCTTGAATTTCATAAATCGCCTTACGCAGCTTTTTACACATGGGTAGGATGAGTAGTACTAATAAAACCTGCAGGATGAGCTAAGTAAACATCCTCAGATAAGTGTCCTTGTAAAAATGCATTATTAATATCCAGTTGTCGCAAGGACCACCCCTGCGAGAGAGCAAGTGTCAGAACAATGCGCACAGTGGTGGGTTTAACCACCGGACTGAAAGTCTCATAATAATCGATGCCAGGCCGTTGAGCAAATCCCTTGGCCACAAGGCGAGCTTTGTGGTGATCAATGGAACCATCCGAATGACGCTTAAGCCGAAAGATCCACTTAGAACTGATGACATTATAGTTAGGATGAGAGGGAACAAGTTCCCACGTGTCATTGCGAAGAAGTACATCATATTCCTCCTGCATGGCAGACTTCCAGTGACGATTTTGGAGGGCTTGAGTAACTGTGGTGGGTTCAGTGTCGGAGGAAGAGTGAAGATGAGTGTGGAGATTGAGCTTTTGGATGGGCTTGCGAATGTTGTTTTGAGCACGAGTCCGCATAGGATGAGTAGTGGTAGGTGGCGGAGAAGGAGGAGGTGGTGGAGAGGGTGGAGGTGGAGGTGAAGGGGTTGGAGAGGTTGTTGTGGAGGTGGAAGGAGAAGACGTTGTGGAGGTGGCAGGGGAAGGAAGAACCGGAAAATGAACGGGAGGAGGAGTAGGAAGCCAGTCCGAGACAGGTGACAAATGAGAAGAAGAGGAAGATGGGACGTGAGTAGCAAAAGGAAAAATGGATTCCACAAATTTGACATGTTTAGAGACATAGAGACGAGACTCAGTGATGTCATAGTAGTAATAGGCGTGCTGGTTGAGAGCATATCCAAGGAACACACAAGGTTTGGAGCGAGGTTGGAGTTTATGGGTAGTGTAGGGACGAAGCCAAGGATAGCAGAGACACCCAAAAACACGAAGTTTGGAGTAATTGGGAGGAGTGTTGAAGATGGACTCATAAGGAGATTTTAGGTGAAGTGTAAGGGTAGGCATATGATTGATAAGGTAAACGGCAGTGGAGAACGCAAAGGGCCAATATGAGGTAGGAATGGAGGCGTGGGAAAGTAAGGCAAGGCCGGTTTCAACAATATGCATGTGACGGCGTTCAGAGATGCCATTATGTTCCGGGTTATGAGGTGGGGTAGTGTAAAATGAAATGCCATTAATGGAAAAATAATCACATAACGAGATAAATTCCCCACCATTGTCCGAGTAGAGGGTTGTAATAGGTTGATTAAAGTATTTTTGAACAATAGGGCGGAAGCGAGTAAAAGTAGAATGAACATCGGATTTACGAGCTAAGGGATAAAACCAAACATAGCGAGTGAAGTGATCAACAAAAATAACATAATATTTGAATCCATCAATAGACATAACAGGACTAGTCCATACATCAGAGAAAATAACTTCAAGTGGTCTAGACGAACGTAAAGTAGATGGGCCAAAAGACAGTTTATGACTCTTATTTTCTAAACACGCCGAACAATGCGTAAACGTAGAAGTACTGGAAAGTAAATTATTGTTCTTAATAATACTAGATAAAATTGGAAATCTTTGGATGTCTGACGATGGTGCCAATCGTGGGGCGTAGCTTTATTGGTTGCAAACGCGACAAGGGGAGGAGTGGGCCATTCGTACAAGCCATTTCTAACTGGACCACGGAGGATGGGCTGATTCTTTTGAAGGTCCTTCACAACAAATTCAAAAGGTAAGAATTCGATGGAAAGATTATGAGATTTACATAATTGGGAAATGGAGATTAAATTTCGAGACATGCTAGGAACACAGAGGACATTTTTTAAGGAAATTGATTGAGCAGGGGAAATAGGAATGGAAGAACTACCAGTATGAGTAATATTAAGACACGTACCATCACCAACCATAATGTCATCGGCTCCAGCGTAAGGAGCGTGAAGAGAAAGATTCTGAAGATCCATAGTGACGTGGTGTGATGCCCCACTATCAAGTAACCAATTCGAAGTAGTCAATTCGGGTTGAGCCGGGAATGATGAAGCAGCCATATTTGCTTGCGCCTTTGTGGCGAAAAATTAGGAGCGGTCGCTGTAATTGCGGACAAAAACGTGCGAGAATGACCTTGTATAGAACAAAGCCGCACTTACCACGATAAGGACGACGAGGTTGATTCGAGTTTGAGGCCCGAACCGGCTGAATTGCTTTGTTTGACCGATTGGTGGGGTCATACGTATCAAGCCGAGGCCGAGGATAATTTCAAAAGAGTCTTCTTTGTTGATACGTAGACGGAGCCCGCCAATTTTGCTGCTGTGATAACGATGGAGGCGGCGGCTGATGAGAGAAGCGCTACTGCTGCTGAAAGGATGACGGCGGTGGCCTGTAAGCAGCGAGTGCAGTCGTCGGAGAGGAGTTTAGCAATGACGGAGCCGCCTGAATCTGAAAGTTTAGCAATTTATCATGAAGTTCTTCAAAAGAGATAGCCGTTTCTCATGCTTGCAGGGCTCGGGTGAAGTCCAGGTATTCAGGCCCGATGTTTCCGAGTACGATGTCGAGAAAATCATCGTGATCCATCGGAGAGCCAAGCAACGACAGAAGGTCGGATTGTTGCTTCATGAAATATAAGTAATCGTGGATGGACTGAGTGCCACGGTGATGTGCTCTCATGGCGCCTTTGATGATTTTGACACGGCCACGAGAAGCGGTTGCATAGGTGTCGGCTAAAGCTTTCAAAGATTCGCGACCGTCTTCTTCCCATCTGAAGAGTGGCTACCTCCGATGAAAGGAAGAGATCAACAAATTTTTGATTAAGCAATCTGCCGATACCATAAGGAGTATGCGGGGTTGGGTTTGGAGTTGTTGCCGTCAACAATGGTGGCCACCGGTGCTGTGATCGTGCCTTCGACGTAGCCAAACAATTCGTAACCGGTAAGGAGCGATTCGAGTTGCATATGCCAAATATTGTAATTTGTGGGGGTGAGTTTGATTGGTGTTTGGGTGGAGGAATTGAACACAATTGGAAATTTGAATCGACCATGAGTGCCGGTGAGAAGCTTTGGAGAAGAAGGGGAGGAGCTTGTAGGAGACGAACAGAGTTGTGATGAGCGGCGGAAAAAAGAATTTAGGTTATCAGATCGGATGCTCTGATACCATAACAGAATATAATAAACAGTGGGTGTTTTATTCACACTTTATACGAATGATTTACAACTGTATTTATAGGGTATTCTAACTAGGGTTAGGGGGTATAACTGTACATACTATAATTACACACATATAATTACAATAATACTCTAATAGTATCGGCGTATCGCGTATGTTTTTATGTGTTTATTTTGTGAAATGAATTTTTGGACTTATGTTATGTTAGTACTTAATATTACTAGAGTAGTAGTATCATTATTTTTGGGGGTTTTTAGTAATATTTTGTTATTATTGTATTTGTCAATTTCATTATTATAATTATTAATTAAAAAAATCCAAAACCGCCTAGTCCCCGACTAGTCCCAACTCCCCACCCGGCCGCCCGACTAGCGCCTACCGACTTTTAGAACATTGCCAAAAACAATAGATCATGAATATTTAATTTTAATCCTCCCACTAGTTTATCGGTTCCAAATACCGTCTAACAAGTGTCACAATATTCACGATTTTCCAATTTTATGGATTTATAAATTCTTTGTGTAGACACTACACAATTAAAATTCACAAAGAATTTTATAATCCTAATATATTAGGACTTATGATTTTCCAATGATTCAAAAAACAATAAATCACAAAATTTAAAGCTCCCACTAGTTTATCGGTTCCAAATACCGTCTAATTAGCGACACTATATTCATGATTTTCCATTTTTTTTCCGATATAAAATCCTTGTGTAGACACTACACAATTAAAATTCACTTGAATTTTAAAGTCCTTTCTTGTCATGATAAAAATTTAAAATCTCAGAATTTTTCCAATAATAAAAAACAATAAATCATGAAAAGCAACCACCAACTTATCGGTTCCAAATACCGTCTAGTTAGTGTCATATCTTTTCACGATTTTCCAATTATGATTATCAAAATTCTAATTTATGCAATCACTACATAAATAAAACCCCGAAGGATTAATAATCCCAAATTAAGTTTATCATGTGAATTTTATATCCCGATAAAATTCCGTCTGCTTTAATTAATTTAATTTATTTTTAATCTAAATTAATTATCGTGTTCATACATGTCTAATTAATGTCAATATTAATTTTCTACATTTATGGATATGCTAGGAGTTGAATTCATGAATATGATGAATGACATGTTTATATCATACAAGAAAATAAATGCGAAAAATAAACCACTGAGATGGACCGTTGGTACCCCCGTATCTAATCTATAAATAAATAAACCCTAAGCATAGAATAAAAGTTAATCTACTATATTCTTCAGCCGCTTCAGGTATTTACTTTTATGCTCTTGTTCCTTTATCAAAAATTGCTCCAGCTGAGTTGGTAAGAGTCTTTTCTTCCTTCATCACCACCCGAGTTAGAATCCCCCCCCCCCACCCCCCTTTTTTCGTTCGCAAAATATATATATATATATATATTTTTTTAACCGAAAAAAAAATTCGAACAGGCTGGAAAAAATAAAACAATTTCGCACAGGAAAGGGGAAAAAAATTTCAAAATTAATCTGGCCAAGGGGATTTGAACACGGGTCTACGAACAATTGAACCTGTGTCTTGACCACTGTGCTGTGGCTTTTACTCTTCATAGTCTTCATCCGAATTTTGAATAAGAGGTGCGGCAGAAATAATAAAATTGCAAAAAATTAAAAAATGCAAAATTAAATTACATGATGTCCTATACCGGAAAAAACGGGTTTACAATAGATCTAACGGTAAACAAGTACCAACCCCAATCCATCTCGTCAACCAAAACATTCAATCACATAAATTAAATTAAAAGATGCAATTTTATTCTATTCCACTCATTATTAATTAATTATACAATCATGATCGCACAATCACTTCAACCTTTCTCTGATACCACATGCTGGATATATAGAAACCCGAATCCGCATCCAATCCATAATTGGATCGTCAGATCTGATTCACAGCACCGATCGAGACACCTGATCTTGCACAGCGGAAGCTACGAATTGGATTCGTTTACGATTTTACCACGATACGATTCGCATAATAAATTAATCTACAAGAAGGTTAGTAGATTCACCCCAACCGGAGAGAAATAGGAAATCGACCAAAGGGAGAAGCCGTGATCTTCCGGATTGTATCTTCTAGCGACGACTGGTGGACGTCGATCCTCGCCGTAGAACCTCCTAGAATATGCACAAGAAAAACCGTAGTTTTTCTCCTCTTAATGACTAGAACAAGAAACTAATTTTTCTCTTCTTTTATTTGATATGTGGCGCAAATTGTGATGATCAATTATGTTGGGAGGAACTCTCTTTATATAGGAAAATAACTAGTCAAGAGAGAGTTATCATTTTTACACCACAATTACCTATTCCCACAAGGAAGAGATATTTGCCAAAAGATAAGAGATAATTCCCAAAAAATCAATCTCTTTATCTCTTTTCCATTAATTATCCAACAAATAGATAATTAATTAATTACAAATATGAGATAATCTAGGAAAATTTCTTCTCCCAATTTATCCATAATGTGGCGCCAATTTCAACATTAGTTTAATAGAAAATGTCTTTTCTATTTTACATATTATTTGCCAAATAAATAATATTGCATATTCATTAAATAGACCAACTATTTAATTTATTCTCGAGGTTCCATAAAACGAGAAAACACTCACGTGTTAGGAGCCAACCGGACCACGGACCTATTACCAGTAGCTACAATAAATTGAATAAAATATTCATCGAACATAATATTTCTACTCAACCTATTAATTCCGGAATTACACCACCATAAATCTGAAACTGAACTCTATCGATTATAGATATAACTTATTCTCAAAACATCGAGTCGAGTCGATAAGTGTCCATTGATATAATCATTACATACAGACTAACCCTCCATAGACTATCCGTAACGAAGCAGGGTTATTTTCGTAAACCTTCCTCAATACATCTTATCCTTATTTACCATTAACCCACTAAGTGATCAATTAGTTCATAACCAATACGAACTCGGCTGATCGATCAGTTTCTAGGATTAACAAATAAGGGGATTGTCTTTCTACTTCCCGCAGGAAGGAATGGATTTCATATCTGTGAGACATACACTTCTCACTCATTCCGGAATAGTGCCAACGTGAAAGTGATTCGGACCGCGCCTCTTAGCGATCCTTAACGAACACATCAAACCCTATCTTGAAACAAGCAGGAGTCTGTAATCACTTCAGGATTAAGGTTAATCAATATATGATCATCTTGTGATTTAATAAGATTTCTCATTCACGAAATTATATGAGAAACTTAGATTAAATCGGTTTAGTCCTATATGACTACATGATATATAAATGCCCCACTTAGACAACCAATGTCAACTGTCCGGATAAGACGGTCACAGCATAAAGTGTTCTGGGCGCATTAATGGTGGTTTAATCAATTGACCCCATACTTTGATTAACTTCACCACGGACTAAAATTTCAAGCGTATCACCCTAAATTTAATCCTCATGGTGACACACACTAAGTTATATGGCTACATATGATACAACTTAGGGTTTTCAGTAGTGTATAATATATAAGCACGAAGCAAACAATAAGATGAAAATAAATCTGTCATTTATTAATTATAAAAACAATTACATAAATTGTTTTCGGGCGTTACTTCCAACACAAACAAGGCAATGAGAGATAAACGTTTGAATTTAAGATCAATTGGTTTAGACTTAACCATTATCGGTTACATTTTTCTTTGGTATTGGTTTTTTTTTTTTGGAAAACCGAAAAAGTTGAGAAGTGGCAGGTTGAGCACCAAGGTGGTAAGTCAACTTGGTAAGCCGAAGAAAGAATAATGCACTTGGTATGAGGGAGGTTGCTTGGGTTACATTCAAGACAAGATGACTCCAGGTTGATGAAGGTAAGAAATTATTTCAAGATTGAAGGATGCGTGTTGTATCATATTATAAAAGATAACCGCCAAAAGAAAAGAAAAAGGAAAAAAGAAGTTGGACTTGAGATTAATTGGCAAGTGACCTTAATCGCCAATGATATGATAAACAAAATGGATGTTGGTGAGCTAAGAAGGTTCTCAGTTCGTTTGAGTGCTGCAAGGGATCATTCTACAATAGAAAATTAAAAGTGCATGGTCGAGCACCTGAAAGGGCTAAACAACTGAGAAATCATTAAGAGGGTAGGAATATCAACATGAGGAAGTTACGGGGCCAAAACGAGTATACCAAAAAGGTCTTAAGAAGGAATAAAACTTATCAAGAAGTGTCCAAGTTTGCTTCAAAGAGTGGTTATTTCAAGATGGAAAGAGGATAGAAATTTCCACAAGGTGTTGTAAAGGAAGGTCAAAAGTTTTGAAGAAAGAAAGGTCTGCGATAAACAAGTTTTTAAGTGAAGGGGAAAATAGACACTTAAGAAATGTTAGATAAAGTTTGATTTCAAGAAATTAATTCGAACTTTCAAAAAGAAGTGTAAAAGAAGATTGATGATCTAATTTAGGGGTTCAAGGTTGCACTGCTCGAGAAGAGTAGTACAATGTCAAAGAATAAGCGCTCAAGGTTATTTCTCATGAGGGAATGGAAAGGTTAATGCAAAATAAACATTTCAACAGGTGTAACAAAATTGTCATAAAACACCAAGACAGAAGAGGGAATGTCAAAAGGTGTGTCTGGTGGTTCATGACTCTAAATGGCCTGAAAGTGATTTAAAAATGAAAGGTACATGGTGTATTAATCTGGATCAAAATTAATAAAATTTAGGAGTTCAAATGTTGACTGGCAAGAGAGGCTCGAAAGACATCTTGATAAGCGACTACTTTCTGCCTGACACTGGTTTAGCATAGATTTCCAGAAGGTTAAGGGTAAGTAATTGAACATGGATGTCATGGTAGGCTTGAAGATCTGACTGGTAATGAGAGGAGATGCATATCTTAAAAGAACAAGCAACATTAGATGAAAATTTACAACATCAACACTACCCTTAGGAGGGAAGCTGAGAACGAACACAAGTAAGGAGAATATTTTGACATTAGAATGTTTAATCAATTTGAATTTGAAAGAATGAATGGGAGTGCAACAATACAAAATTAGATAAGACTTGCTTCATAGATTTGGAAAGTAAAAAGGTAAGAACATGACCAAATGAATAACTTATGAAGATATGTCTCTGAGATAATTCATGACAGAAGATAGCAAAAAGTTATTGAACTCAAATACGTCAAGTGAGGAATCAGATGGGGAGTAATTTACTGGGAAATTCATGATCAAAGAAAGGCATAAAAAGGTTTGAACTTCAAGCGTGGCACACTGGAAGGTGGCGTCTTGGTGCTTGTTTATTACTGCAAAAGTAACCATAACATTAGCTTTACATTCATCCTACTAAGAGACTTAATCTAGGGGAAGTTCAAACATCAGGGATACTTCTAGGGCATAACAAACATAACTTACTACTCTCTTAGCCCATACCCTAAGTCAAGAGGCGAGGATTTCTTTTAGGCCGTTGTGTATAACATTTACTCCAGACTTGTCAATATCGACTTGAGCAGCCCAAACGAGAAGGAGTTTGAGCATGTTCAAAAGGGGAAATATTTAGGTACTAGAGTTTTCCAAAAGATAACAAAATATTAGAATTTTTGGATGAGAAGAAGTCGGTCAAAAACAATTATTTTTGCCGAGTGCACAAGTTGTCAGAATTTCCAGATTAATAACACTGATTTGAATTGCAGATTGCGATTAAACGAAAAAGGAATTTGAACTTGATCCCAAAAGTAAAGTTGTGGATAAAAATATCTTATAAAACATATCAAAATTTCAGGTCTTTTGAATGTGTGTAACCTATTCAAAACAGAAGAAGAAGTGAAAGGGCTGTTGCAGTTTTTTTCCGGACAGAGTGTCCGGCATTAACATGAATTTTCTGAGCAATCCATAATGATTATCGAGTTGATGTAAAAAGAGAAGTTGTAGACAAAACAGTGTTCTATCGTGCTGAAAAGTTTCAGAATTTATGGAGTAGGGTAAATGGGTTTACATGAAAGGCAAACACACAAATAAAAGGCATTCGCTCGTCTTGGATAAAGCCAACCACGAGGATGATGAAAATTATGTGCCAAAGCAGGATACCTTTAACACTAATATATGAAACGAGTGAGAAGCACTTGGAATGGATAGAATTGTATATGGAGTTCATGTAGAATCCATCTCGAGCAAAGCAGCGTCGAAGAATTTTGATAAGCAACAAAGCAAGTAAAAGTGGAAGGAGAAATTGGAGGATTCGTAGAGACGAATCAGATATCATACTCTACAAAGGCTGGCCAAGTCAAAAGTGGACTTTGATATTGGTGGGTAAATGAAAGTGGGAAGATCACGATAGGGAGTGTAAGGAAAATTCAACCAAAAGGACCTCGACTTGAAGGTGTAGGCATAAGACTCCGATCACAAAGCTTTACTTAAGGGGGTTTCACTTAGTCCTAGGTGACATGGATTGGTTTAGAGACTTTAACCTTAAAGGGTTCATCACTTAACGGACTAACTTAAGAGGGTCTACACTTAAAAGATATAACTCCAAGATTCTCATATTACGTTTCTAAACACGACTAGACCATGTCTTAAGAGTTTAAGACCTATGCATCGGTGTTACTTGCCGCTCTGATACCAACTGTGACGCCCATGTCCCGGATACCGAGTCCTTATCCGGAAAAGAACACCCGGCATGCATATAATTAAAATTTAATCTAATTATATACGTAAGCCTTACGTAGTCAACATCAGAGAACAAGCGTAAGGTAAAACGACTGACTTGAGTAATTAAAACAAAACTAAACGACCGAAGTTAACACAGGCTGCATTTAGTACAACTTCAAAAGGCTTTACTCTAACCATCAAATACAATTAACCCATACATATTGGTATCCACAAAGTCAACTCACTGATTTCTATCATTACAGAGATTAAGACATTCAATATCAAATTACAACGGAAAATAAAGAACAGTAAACTTCCTCTGCATTATCTCCGGGTCACTCCTCTGTGTCCTCGAAAACGACCTACAAATACACCACCTTCTCGGGGTAGGGACAATAAAGAAGAGGGGGTAAGTACAAACGTACTTAGTAAGGGGTAGAAGAAACGGTACAATATATATAGCAATAAAGGCAGATACATATAACATGGCATCATCTACAATCACTACCACATAGGTTGTAATAGTACAACTCTCTCACTCTCTACTAGCTCCGTAGTATATCCTTACACAAATTAGGTTTGTTACATCAATTCCAAAGGACACTACACATGGTCGAAATGCACCACAACATGGTTTGCACCGCTCTTGGGGCATGGCCTCATGTTCCATGTGGGAGTTACACGTTGTCCCGTAGGAGTAGTAAGTGTCCCATGCTTCGATATCAAAAATGTGCCTCACCAATGATATTGACATTTTAGCTTTTAGACATTCACATATGTATTTACGAGTTTAGATCTAACCACCTGATTTATTCACACAAAGGCTTCCTAAGGACTTCTAGTCCTAGACATCTAGTTATACTACCTAGCACGTTGTAAAGAGATAATTGACTACTAAGTCAATGTCCCACAAGGCCTAGACAAAGCCTTCCGGTGCTCCCACCTTCTCCCCGCAGAGGGACTCAGTTGTAGTGCGATTTGATACCAAGGCTACCAGAAGTCGATGTTAGACATTGTCAATTAACATATAATGTTCCATAAGAACATACAAACCATATTATATGGTGTAATACGTGTAAAAGCACAAAATATGATACATTTTTACCGTACATAACATCTATTAAATCAACGTAATAACAATCCCTTTTCCTTTAATACCAAACTTTCCAACTACAGTAACTAACCCCTTTTCATTCTTTTGTTATTCCTCCTACGTGAAATTTATCAGTATTATTTTTATTATATATTATTATTATTATCTAAAAGAAAAGAAATACGAGGAGGGAAGTAGTCTCTTTTGTTCTCTTATATCGGCCAACATAGATTAGTCTCTTTTTTTCTTTTCTTCTATAGCTATTACACTTCGACATCAAGAAGAAAAATAATGTACAATGCCTCTCTATCTCTGCTTCTACAATAGACGACCATCAGGGTACTAAACTGCTAACCATATCCAAAATATAATATATATAAAGCAACAAAGAAATCAAAAGGAAACATAAATATCATGACAATTATATTATTAAATACGGTTGAACACTGATGAAGTCGGATTTAACTGGCCAAGGTATATGGGTTAACGGATCTAGAGGTAGTTCTCCGATCACCGGTCAACACCAAAAAAAGGGGTGGTTTGTATGATACTATGGCTGAACTTGAGTCGGTTTCAAGCTGCCTATGTATCCAACTAAGTGTAATTGGAATCAAGCCGGCCGTAGTTCTTGTAGTGGGTTTATATAGGGAGTTGTAACCCTAACCCTACCGTCTCCTCCAAAGATTCGGTCATTAATTGTGAAAGATATGAACCTATGATTATTAGGAGATAATATCTCATTTATCTTCAATTTGAATTAGAGTCTTAATGAGGCTGGGTTCTTACCTTATGTTTATCCTTGATTTATGGAAACGTATGTGTAACAGATTGAGCACTCGGGCCTATCGGCCGAGTCTTCATAGTCACGCTCCGCGCGTACTATGTAGACCGACCGTCCTGCGGAGGTCAGGAATGGGGAGGCAGTTCGCTATCAAGGTTTATTAATTGTGTCTCAACCACCTATGGATGACACATGGCCAAGGCAGGGCCGATCATCGTCATAAGCCCCCCAGGTCGGCCTGGACCCTCGGTCTTGGGTGATCTATTCCTGATCGTGCTCGGCGTCCATGGGAAGGCTTTTCCTGCTAGGACCGACCGAGGCTTGTCCGGACACGTGTCAAAGATGTTATTGCAATTGTCATTATTAATGCGAGAAACGAGGCGTCAATGTCTTCTGACATTAAGTAGGTCATTAATCGAGGCGCCGTTTGGGGTTATAACCAATCTATTCAAATGTCCCCTCTACTACCATTGCAGTATTATATTCACATTTGGACTGCAAGCCAACGTCCCTTTCTTCCTCCCACATCTGCAAGTAAGTCTCTGTTTCTTCTTCTAGCATTTCATATTGCTTTCTTTTAGTTCCAGTACTTATGAGGGTGAGATCTTCTACTCCATCTGACGATTCTGTAGACAAGGAATTAAGCCCCAATTCTGTTACCTCTGGTACGGAGGAATCGATTTTTCTTTCGACCTCATTCTTCATATTCTCCGGCAGCGTTTCCGGCTATCTTTCCTCCTTCTTTTTCTTTAGCAGGGCTGGTTCCCCAGCACAGTGTGCCTCCCATTGCAAGGGATTCTGCCTTCGTGAGACATCTCAAAGCGGTTTCGGCCACAAAATCCATTATGGGTAGTTTTGGAATTGAATCCATCATCTCCCAACACACCATTGATTTCCTTTGTCACCAGTATAGCATAGATGTTACCAGATTTTCCCCCTAAATTCCTATCAGTCCCCCATCTAGAACCGAAGCTCGGGTCGTTGGTCGTTATGCTTCTGAACCTCCCAACGGTTACTGCGCAGTTTACAAAGAACAATTTGACTGTGGTATGAGATTACCCTTCTGCCCGGCCATTGTGGCCACTCTTCGTTATTATCAACTGGGGGTCGCCCAGATTTCCCCAAATGGAATACGGTCCATTGTGGGTTTTTCCATCTGGTGCCGGATTGTACGGACCAGGTTTTCCGTAGATCTCTTCCGGGTGATCTATCGGCGCTGTAAGTTTCCCAACTACCCGGGCTGGTATTATTTCCTTCACTGACCTGGTCCTCTAGCGGACATTCCCATACAACATTCGGGGAAAACATCCTTCAAGAGATGGAAGGAGAGGTTTTTCTTCATACGTCATGAGGGGAACACTCGGCTAAGTCGACGGAATTCTGCAACTTTGGAGCAAGGCATGACTCCTGATACTGCCGACCTGACCGACTGGATCCGGGTCATTAGAGAGTTGGATATATCCATGAACTGTCAGAATTATACGTCCGAGCTGATTGATCGAGCCCGCCTTCACGACGCCGGGCCCGAGCCTTATGTGCCTCTAACAACGGGTGAAGAGAATTCATGTAGGAACTTCCTTGAAGTTAATTCGCTAGTGTGCTTTTTGATAATATTATTGTATATCTGATTTAGCTTTGTACAGTGGCTGATTTATCTTTTCTGCTATCTGGAGCTGGAGCTGGAGCTGAGGATGCCCAGCTGGATGAAGAAGAAACTCCCACTCTTTCTGAGGCCCAAAGTGGTCTCGAGCCTCTACTGACCCGGTCCTCTGGCCCGACGCTGGATGCTGGGGCCGTAAGGTCTTTATCTGAGCATCCTGATGAGGAAGTGATTCCTCCTCAGGATGCAATCTCTTACCTTCCTCCCAACCAGATAGGGGTTTCCGACCTTGTTTCTCATAGTCGGCTTGCTTCTACTGTACCTCTGGTCACAGAAGAGCCTTCCCGTAAGAGGGGGCGCTCCAGCCTGCTGGCAATCGGAAGTGGGTCGAGCGAGGCTTTCAATACACAAGAGGCACTCTCCATGCTATGTCTATTGTGGACTTAGCTGAGATGGTAAGGGCTACTACATCTTAACCAAGTTTTTACTGCAGCTCTTTTGTGCCAATAACCCAAGACTTTTGACTTTGTTCTTTCAGGGTGCCCGCATCGGGCAGGAGGTGTTCGGCCACTTGGCCAAATCTAAAGCCATCGCTGACGAGCATGAGAAGGTGGTGGCCGAATTGAAGGGCAGCAAAAAGAAATACAAGGACATGTACGAGTCCAGAAAGAAGGAGGTGGTCGACCTCAAAAAACAGCATGTGCGTGAGGTGCAGGTTCTGCAAACAAGCACACTGAGGAACTACAAGCTCTGCAGGAGCAAAGAGATGCTGAGAAGGCTGAGGCCGAGAGTAGTCTGGCTGAGGTACAATCTGCCCGGGATGCTCTCGAGGGATCCATCCCTGCGCTTGCTAAGGGTATCCGAGAGTACTATAGTACTGCTCACTTTGATGAAGTCCTCTCAGCTCTGCTCATCCCCCTGGTTAATCATGGATACTCGATGAGGATTGACGATGCCTGAGCCCAGCTTGAAGGCCTTTATCCTGCTAAGCTAAAAAATGTGGGGATGTACAAGCCTGGAATGGGCACAGTTTATAACGAGCGTCTCCAAGAGCTCAAGTCCGGCGTGGATATTGCTCGTAAGTATGACACTATTCCACCTCCCAGATCGTCTACTGGGTCTTCAGCGATGGATGCTCAGCCCAATGCTTCTTAAGCCGCCTCGGCACTTCTTTTATGTTATTCTGACAATGGTGGTCGTTTTGCAACCTTTTGTAAACTTCAAAAAATCTTCAAAACCTTGTATTTGTTAACTGTTGAAGTGATTTATAAAGAAAGAGCATCTCTGCCTTTACTTTCATTTTTTGTTATCCCCTATTGCCCCCCAATTAGGACATGTCTAACTGTTGACAAGGCGTAATTGAGAGGGATATAGTGGACGTTAAACAGTATGCCCCGTAGGCTTAAGGAGTTGGGTTTTCAAACTCATTGAGTTTGAACCTGTATTCCGAGTGCTATTTCGTTCTCACTCCCTGAGCTTAATATGCTCTGTAGAGTAAATAGTTTTGTGCTCAGCCTCTGAGCTTAATCTGTTATGCAGTTTGATTAATTTGCGCGCTCAGTCTCTGGGCGTAGTCTTTGTAGTTTTTTTAATTTTGCGCTCAGTCTCTGAGCTTTGTCTGCTCTACAGTTTGATTAATTTGCGCTCAGTCTCTGAGCCTTAATAATGTTGGTCGGCCTGCCGATGTTCGTTTTTAGTGCAAGTTACCGACCGTAATATAATACAGTCTGCTCTGTAGTTATTATAAATATTTGCACAAATGTGCACAATAAATATGAAATGCACTTTTTATTAAGGAATTAAACTGCTGCAAAGGAAACTTATTGCACAAACTAGTGAAATAAATAATGAAAGATAGTAAATAGCCTAGAACCAGTTTCAGGTATAGAATCTTCGTAGGTTGACCGCGTTCCAACTTCGTGGAATGGTCTTTCCATGACTGTCTGCCAACTGATATGTGCCTTTATCGTGCACTTTAATAACTCTGTATGGGCCTTCCCAGTTAGGCTTCAATTTCCCATGGGGATCCTGTCTGCTGACTTCATTTTTTCGGAGGACCAGGTCTCCGCATTTAAAGTATGAGTCTCTGACCCTGGAGTTGTAGTATTGTGCCATCCTCTACTTATACTTTGCCATTCGTATGAACGCAATGTCTCAATTTTCCTCCAGGTCGTCTTTAAGATGCCTAAACTCTGTCTCCTGGTCAATATTGTTGTAGATCTGGGAATTTGACCCAATTGGACATCTCCAAATTGTGAAATCAATGCTCTGGCTATGGAGAGATATTTCTTCATAGTTTCCTCTCTGGCCTCATATTCCCCTTTCACATGATTAACCACTAATTGCGAATCACTGTACACTTGTAAAATTTTTACCTCTAATTTTGCCGCCAGTTTGAGCCCCGTGATCAATGCTTCGTACTCTGCCTCATTGTTAGTGGCCTTAAAGTTGAAACACAATGCATACACGAACTCTTCTCCCTTTGGACTACAAAGCAGAAGGCCTGCTCCGGCTCCTTCTTTATTGGACGCTCCATCCACGAATAACGTCCATTGTTCTGACTGTGCTTGCTTCTGCTCCTGTTCGAGAGTGATTGACATTCTTTCCGCTATGAAGTCAGCCAAGGCTTGGGCTTTTATGGAAACCCTTGGCCAAAATTCCAAATCATATGCGGCCAGCTCGACCACCCATGTTGCCAATCTTTCCATCGTTTCTGGTCAATCCAACACTTGTCGGAGCGGTTGGTCAGTCATTACCACTATGGGATGTGCCTGGAAGTAAGGCTTCAGCTTTTTGGATGTGTGTATTAGTATCAAAGCCAGCTTTTTTGCGTTGGTATATTTAACTTCCGGCCCACGCAAGGCCTTGCTGACATAAAAGATCGGTCTTTGAATGTTGTCTTGGTCACTGACTAGGACTGCGCTCAGCGCTTCCTGACATGCCGACAGGTACAAAATTAAAGTCTCCCCTACCTTTGGTGCGGTGAGGACGACAGGCAAGGTAGTGAGATAAACCTTCAAATCTTTGAAATCTTTTTGGCATTCCTCAGTCCAATAAAATGGTACGCTCATTTGCAAAATTTTAAAATGCCAGGCAGCACTATTGTGCCCGACCAATAAAGAGGAACCTGTTTAAGGCAGCCATCCGTCCGGTCAATCTCTGCACTTCATTTATGTTCTTGGGTGGCTCCATGCTCTGTATGGTTACAACCTTGTCCGGATTTGCTCGAATGCCTTCTTTGGATATCATATATCCAAGGAACTTTCCCGACCTGACCCCAAACATACACTTTTTGAGATTTAGCTTCATTTTCATTCTTCTTAGCACCTCAAAAACCTCTTGGAAATCTTTCACAAACTTCTCGAGAGACTTTATCTTGATCAGTAAGTCATCTACGTACACTTCCATGCACCTTCCAATCTATTTCTCAAATATCCGATTAACTGGTCTCTGGTAGGTGGCTCCTGCATTCCTAAGCCCGAATGGCATTGTTATATAACAATAAATTCCTCTTTTCCATGTCTTCTGGAGCCATTGCGATCTGGTGGTATCCTTTGTATGCGTCCATAATGCAAAGACCTTATATCCGACCGTAGAGTCCACTAGCTTATCTATCTTGGGAGGGGGTAGCAGTCCTTCGGGCAAGCCTTATTTAGATCGGTGAAATCTACACACATGCGCCATGTCCCGTCTGGTTTCTTTACCAGTACGGGATTTGCCAACCAATCAGGGTATAGCACTTCTTTGATTATGCCTCCCTGCAGCAGTTTGGTCACTTCTCTTTGCACGGCCTCTACCCTTTCTTGGGCAACATGTCGTTTTCTCTTGTCGAACATGTTTTTTACTCAGGTCAACATTTAATTGGTGCAAAGCCAGGTTGGGAGGCGGGCCAGGAATATCCGTAGCATTCCATGCAAAAACGTCTTTAAACTCTTTCATTATACCCACCAGATCCTGTCTATAGGGTTCAGGGATACTCGAACCGACTCCGACCGTGAAATCATCGTGTTCTTCCCACAATTTTTCCTACTTAACTTCGTCTTTAGTCATCCATCTGTCCTCATCCTCGGGGATCAAGTCGTCGATGAGAACTTGTTGAACCTTCATCTTCTGGTTAATGGATGCCGTCTAGCAATTCCTTGACGCATCAACATCTCCTTTCAGCTCGGTTGTCCCCTCAAGTGTAGGAAACTTCATACTAATATGTGTAGGGGAAATAACTGCACGGAGATCTTGTTAGGTTTTATGCCCGAAAGACAATTTGTAATTGTTTTATTTAAATAAATGACAAAATTTATATCATCTTATTTATTTGCATTTATTGCTAATATTAATACACTACAGAAAACACTAAGTCTATTGATTATGTAATCACAACTCAGTGTATGGCTATACACACGAGGATTGAGTTTGTGACATATACTTAAAATTAAATTAGTCCGTAGCGTTTATTAATCGGAGTACGGGTCTCTAGATTAATTTTCTAATAATGTGCCCAGAACACTTTAGGTGTGACAGTTTTATCCTGACTGTCGGTAATAGGGTACCTAGTGGGGCATTTATATATGATGATAATCATATAGGGCTGGACCGATTTGATTTGAGTTCTCGATATAATTCCGTGATCGAGAAGATGATCATATATGGATTAATCTCAATCCTGAGGTGATCATAGACAACTACTTAGACTGGGTAGAGTTTGATGTGTTAGTAAGGACCACTTCATAGTATGTGGTCCAACACTTTCTCGTTCTATTCTAGAATAGAATGAGTGAGTGAGTACGTGTTATCACAGATATGGAATCCATTCCTTCCATCGGAAGTAGGCAGACAGATTCCTTATTTGTTAACCACTAAAGCGACCGATCGGCCGAGTTCATATTATATTGGATATGAACTAATTGATCACTAGGGGGTTAATGGTAAATAAGGATAATATGTTTCGAGAAGGGTTTATGGAAATATCCCGAATCAAAGTGAACAGTCTATGGAGGATTTATCCATATGTAATGATTATATCAGTGGACGCTTTCGACTAATAAATTGAGTGTAAGTTATCTATATTCGATAGAGTTTAGTTTCGGGTTTATGGTGGTGTAATCCCGGAATTAATATGTTGGATATAATTATTCTATCTGACGAATAATTTTATCTAATTTATTGTAGCTACTAAATATGGGTCTATGGTCCCCGACGTAGCTCCCGAAATAGCATAATTGGATTTCTCGTCGTTGCACCTCAATTATAATTAAATAGTTGGATTGAGCTATTTAATTTGATATGTGGATCAATTGTTTAGTTGGACTAAATAATTAAATACACGGAAAAAATATTTTTCGTGGACTCGGCCCAAATTGATGTGTTGACCTTTTGACATAATTGGTCAAATATGATAAAATGCGTGTAACTCCTTTTGGGTTTACATATGGCGCATTTTTGTGTTGTTATTTAATTATTGGGAAATTAGTTTTCTTGGATAATTATTTAATGTGTGATTTATCTTTTATTTGTTAATTGATAATTCATGGAATATTAGATAATAATATGATTTATCCTAATTTGTTTGGGATAATTATTTTATTTATCTTTTATTTGGAATAAAGGATTATTGTAATAATTATCTCTTAATTATTTAATCATTGGAGGTTAAGTTTTACTCTCCTATATAAAGAGAGTTCTTCCAAGCCTTTTGACATACACATTAAAACATGCCATTATTGACAAATACTTGGGTTGATATTTCGACCAAGTATTTCGGGTTTCGAGTTGGAATAATCTTCGGGATTATTCCGGTAGCATATCAAGGAGGTCGGCGCGGGAAACACCATCCACTTGGTGTTCTTTGGGACACACGTTGGAAGACGGTGGCTGTCACGTGTTCTTGGAGCCTTTTTGTTCTTGGAGTTAAGCACCATAAAAAGGTAGGCTCCTATACCCCTTTGTAGATTTAGATCTTAAATTTATGTTCTTTGTTTCGTTTAGATCTAGATCCGATACTTCCGCTGCGTAATCGGGTCAATCTATGATTGATCCGACGATATTACATCTAACAAGTGGTATCAGAGCCTTTGATCTAACAATCAAAGTATATGAATTTTAGATCTTGGAGTGGAAAAGAATGTTTTAGATGTTTTATTTCATTTTTTTTTGGTAAATTTCGAAATTTATCATGATGCATGCATGTGATTGTTGTGGTTGAAGAGATGGATTGGGTTGATATTGTTTACCCGTAGATCTATTTTGTAGCTATTTTGTTTAGTAACAATTGAGCATAGGATTTGTATTTTTTTTATGTCTTTTTCGAAATTCAATGTAAAGTAGCACCTTTTATTGTAATTTTGATGTTCCGGGCTCGAAAAGATGAAGATCTTGAAGAAAAGTTGAAGATCAAGGCGAAACCCAAGGTATGAACGAGGAGAAACGGTTAAAACACGATTAAAAATTGCGCTACAAGACTTTTCAAATGACGCTTATAAGTCTGTTTTTTTTATCAACTAGCATGCGGCTAGGGTTTTTTGGCGGCTGCACATAAATTTTTTTTATAAGTCCAATGAATATTTTTTCTGATTGTTTTTTTTATTCTGCCGCTTGACAGAAAAGCAAAAAAATAAAAAAAAATAAAAATTATTTTTTGGAAATAATTATATTTCAGCCGAATGAAAAAAAAGGGGTTTTATTTAATTATAATAAATTGGTTTTATTTGATTAAAAGTCTTTCTCCTCTCGGGTGTTCGTAGTTCGTGATCCGGCGGTTCGAGTTCAAGATTCGAAGATCAAGACTCGAAGACATAGATTATTTTTTATTACTTTTCCTTAGAAAATAGTTAGTCGGGGGTACCAACGGTCCATCTCGGTGTTTACTTTTCGGTATAATTTTGTGTTTGATCAAGATTACGTGCTTAAAACCGGAAAATTGCCATGACTTGCATCTTCATGATTCCACTCCAATGCATACACGTAGTTTTAATTTGAATTAAAATAGAGCGTGTATAACTCGAATAATTAGTATGAATGCTTATTAATTTAATATGTGGTAGTTAAATAATAAGTAACTAATTATAAAAACCGAGGAACGGGGTTTTGTCAATCGTTACGATTTTAGTGATGGATTCTCGGTGAATCCCACTTGGATAAATCGTTGAGCTTTTCGGTGATGACTTCTTAGTGAACCCACCTTAAACAGAAACGAGATTACGCTTTCGGTGACAATTTAGAAATCGGAGAATCTTAGTACATGGGTTCGGAAATGGTCTAACCATGGTTGGGCGAGTTCAACCGAGCTTCGCTCAATCGACTCCTCCACGTGTGATGTGCGTTCTGCCAGATTCGGCAGGACTTAGCATAGCCGATAAGCCTTCGGGCTAAACGGGGCTTCTCTTGCCGGATTGGCCTGAATCATCACATATGTTCCAACGAATAAGGCGGCGTAGCTTGCCTACATAACCCGACCTATTCGGAGTACTTTGATTTATTGTTTCTTAATGTCAAGGCCAAAACCGTAATCGTAAACCCAAAGACTTTTTCAAAATATTGAGTGGGAGCGGGAAGGCGACAACCAACCCCACGGCCTCTACTATAGATGCAAGCACGTGAGAGAATGGTGACACCTCGTGCGCTTTGATTCGGCCCCCTTCGGATGGTGTTCACCGCTATCAAAATTCAAGGCTTGGTCTCCGAAAGGATAGGATATCGGTACTACGCGGGTCACCGACCGCCCGCCGTGCAGCGGACTGGGCGTACTACGAGATCGATATAGTAGGTCACACTCTTTATGGATATTTTCAAAATATCTAGGCTAGAAAAAGGAAGGTAATCAATGATTAAGGTCCGGGATGTCTGATCCCGAGAGATGTTCGATTCTCGAAGCTTAATCATTGAGAGAGATTGTCTCAGTTTAACCATCATAGTGCTGATATCGACCCTCTCGGATGATCTTATGCGAGGTTAAATCCTTGGAATGGTAGGATAGACTTTATATAGTTTATTATTCCTAAAATACAAGATATAGTAGTGTATATTTGATTAAGTTTCTGTCATTTTATTTACAGCAACATGTCTTCGCAAATTCAAACTTTACTGAATGATAAGCTAAATGGAGACAATTTTACTAAGTGGAAAAGTAACGTAAACGTGGTGCTCGTATTTGAGAATGCATAGTTTGTTTTGACTGAGGATTGCCCTGTTCTTCCCCCTCAATATCCGCCTAAACGCATTTGCGATCAACATCAAAAATGGCAAGAGGCGAATAATAAGGCAAGAGGCATCTTCTTAGCCTCAGTGTCGGATGTCATTCGGAGCAAGATTGAGGGTTTTAATACTGCACGAGAAATCTTGCAGCATTTAACCACCATGTTTGGCAAACCGTCTGATCAAGCAAGACACGAGGCCGTGAGGAAGGCTGTCAATGCCAAGATGAGGCGGGTCGATCGGATTCTTGGTCATGTGATGAACATGATTAGTTACTTCACTGATGCAGCAACTCATGGTGCGATTATAGACGATGCTACCCAAGTGTCAGTGATTCTCGAATCTCTGACATCTGATTTCATGACGTTCAGGACTAGCTACGTGATCGGCTTAAACTGGGTGTCCAATCTTACCGGCAGTGTACCGGGTCAAATTGTAGTCTAGTAAGCGGTCAAGGTCGTATCCCACAAGGATTGTGAGGTTGAACACCAAAAAGCTATTATTATCTTGATCTAAGTCGCAAATTGACAAGAAGGTAAATTTATCTAAAATCTACCACTACAAAGGGTGATAAAATTATAAAAAGCCTAGCCAAGACAATGCATTGATCAAGTATAACTCTACTAGCATCATGGGAATGAACTACCTACCAACCTTCCTTTAGTGTTCAAGTGTGTGTTACCGGTGCACTCCTAAGCTAACAATTTCCCCTCATACGAGTGCACGAAATTGTTCTATGCCTCCTCCTTGGTTTAAGAGCCTTAAACTTAATGATTTGACATGATAAATTCTCGAGTACAAATAATCTTTCCCCGGATAAGAAAGAGGGTTCCGTCAGACGGCCAATTTTACCTTCCGGTTCTCCTATTCCTTCTCCCACACCTAATATCTCCGTTCGGTCTCAACTAAGTGTGTGTGTGCTAGTGTTAGATGATCAATTAAACACCAACAAGCAATACAGTGAAAATAGGAAAAGATAACAACAACACAAAAAACTATGAAATACATGAATTAACATTACCAATTAACATAATAGAGATTAATAATTATCACAACAACATCATCTTGGCTAGTTACAAATTTAGCTACTCATTACTACAATTACTAATACATTGAAATTAGTATTCATAGCAATAAGATTATCAAAACAAAAATAAAACTAGAATGTTACCGATTACAACCGTTGAATTTCAAAGGAAAAGCTTCAATCATCTTTGTAGAGCATTCATGGAGCCGACTGATCTTGGTGTTGAGCTTCATCCAATTAACTACCCCAACCGGTTGAGTTAACATTCAAAGAATTAATTTTGAGATGAAAATAGCTAAATATTGTAACTAATTTTCGGCTCTAAGAGCCTTTTAAGTGATGGTGCCTGCAAGAAGAAATATGGAGAAGATGAAGGCCCAACTCCCTCTTCTTCTTGTTTCCTTCGTTCATATATATATATACATAATATGAATAGTAGTAGACAAGGAGAATAATTGAAGGGCCCCATTTCCCGGTTTAAGCCGGTAATTCCCGGCCTGAGCCGGAATCTTGGCATGTGCAATTGTCATGTGCACCATAAATGCCAATATTCTCCCAATATTTGCCAAATCTTTGACAAATCTGTGATATATTCCGGCGTGCGCCGGTTTCTTCCGGTCTGCGCCGGATCTTGTCACTTTTAAGGGAATGTAACGGAAATTTATAAAAATTGTTCCGATAATTATTTTTCCGTATCCATCGAGCTTTATGTCACGACCCCAAGGCGTCACCACGTGGTATCTGTAACAAAACAAAACGAGAAAAACCACGGGTAATTCTGATAATAAAAATAGGCTGATAAGCCTATAAATATGTCAAAATAGTGGGATTTTATTATATCTACTATATATAAAAACAAACCGTATTATCACGATATTTATTATATTTGATATAAAAATATCACTAAAACTTAGGAAATGGGATTAAAAATGCATTAAAATACATCATATGGTTGACATACATCAACCACTCCCCACTTAGCCTTTGGTCGTCCTCGATCAAAACAAGCGATAAAAATTGAATGAGGGACAAATTCATGAAGATATAAGATGTAAGGGACAATCAGATGTTGCAACCATTAGAATTACAACCAGGCGTTAACCTTAATATAAGTGTATAACAGAGTGTGTGTATGAACAGTCTCTTAAAATTATTATCAAGCAATTAATTATGATATCATGAAGGCAATACTTGTAAAATACAAACCATAGGCTTAAGAATGATACCAATCTCCACTAATCGAGGCATTTGGAATCAAAAAGTTAGATCGGGTAGGACTTGAAGGGTTATAACGTTAGGCCAGGGTAATTTCGGTTAATCGAAAAAGGATATTTTGGGAACTGGAGAAAAAGAAGTACGAGTGAACATAATCAATTCATGTACCACCTCATCTCTACCATACAAACCATCCAAACTCCTTTTTGATTACTTTCAACACTTTTGAGAACCATAGGATACTAACATATTCGAACTCATTGCCAAACTCGACTATGTTTTAAGCGTCATGAGGTGAGATTGAATACATTAGCACCTATCTAACTATCCTAACATCATAAAAATTAACTTGAACTCATCACTTTGATTCCAACCCCATATTTCTATATACATCCAAACTTTTATTCATTGGGAACTTCTCAAATTATTTTGAACTTTTTTTTCTGTTTTTTTTTTTTTTTAGCTGGCCCAAAAACCGAGCACCAGGCTCAACACCGAGCTCTTCCTCTCCTTATAGCTCAAAACCAAGAAACATCAACCCAACTAGAAACATCATTTCCCCCACCCCACACTCGTTTTAGAAAATGTGGTCCAACAAAAGACTAAGTCCACTAGTAGGGTTAAATGAAGGGAATGTGACCATAATTAAAGCTCAAGGGTAGGTTTTTGACTAAGTAACAAAACGGCTATAAAGCGAATGGTGGTCAGACCATTCTATCAAGGCTGAGAGGGGCTACGATGGTCAAATGTTCGGGTTTAGGCTTATTTGGCTGTGGTAGGGTCAAAGAGACGCCATGACCGTCATCCCTAACTTCGATTCCAAACACCTTTCTATTTTGCCTCGAAAGGATATCAAGCCTAAGTTCTAGTTGCTATGGAAGCGTGCTTACATGATATCATACAAAAGTTGCATGTTAACAAAAGATTGAAAATATACGTACACAAGGAATTCATGTTACACAAATAGATTTGGGGTTAAAATGCACTTACGGTTCACGTTGGTTATATACATCCAACGTGAACTCTCCTCTTGATTTCTTCAGTTCACCCAACTTATCATCGATACTTGTGAGGGTCTGTGGCATTTCAGCTGCATGGACTTTTAGGATATCCAAACTTTCCCCCTTATTGACATCATCTTTAGTAATCAAGCTTTTGATGTAAGCATTCAAGGTTTGTTGGGTTGATGCCAATATGGTTTGAGCCACAACTGAATCTTTTATGCCCTGTTCCACTAGAAACATTCGATCGACTAGATTGTTAAAAATGCCCTCCCATCTGTCTTGAGTTTCATTTTTCCTTGTTAAATGCTCTGCGGCTGTTTTCTGAATCTCGAGCAGAGTGGTTTGACAGTTGTCATTCACAGTGTCCAATTTCTTTTCAAGCTTGGATCGTTCATCTTGACTAGCTTCTAAAGATTTTAAGACTTTTCCAAACAAGCTTTTGTCATCTTTTTGAATTCTGATTATCTCATTGTGATAATACCTAATGAGATCAGTTTGTGTAGGGACATCTTGTGAATTTTCTTCTTGTTGTTCCTTTTCCTTGCTTGACTCAGCCTCAGATGGTTTAGCTTGCTGCGGAGGTGAGAGAACAACTTCCTTCAGTTTTTCTCCAAATTCAACTGATTGTCTTTTCTCTTCAGACTGCTTCTCGCCTTCTTCTGATCTTGATGAGTTAATAACTTTCGTGGGAGACAGATGTATTTCAGGTTCATTGTCTGATTCTTCTCCAGGTATGTCTGCCAACGTTCTTGCTATTTCAAGTGTAGATAAATCAGTGGGAGATTGATAGCCTTTTTCTGCTTCTTTATCTTGCTGAGTTTCAGATAAATTTTCAGAACTTGAACTTCCACTGGTTTCATCAGAACTATTTGAGTCTTCATCAGTACTTAGTTTTGCTGCAGTTTCTTTTTCTTGTAAAGAGGCAAGAACCCCTTTTTGTATGTCAGGATCTTCCTCAAAATCATCATCAACATTCTTCTTTGAACTTCCACTGGTCATGATTTTCCTCCAATAACTGTTTCTAATCAGCGCAAATCCTTGATTTATGAATTCTTCGGTATTGATTATCTCCATTAGACTCGTAATATTGAAAAGGTCGAATACCCATTTTTCAATGATTTCCATTTCTGCACGCTGACTCATTTGATTATCTATAGAACTGAACTTCCAAGTTCTATAACTTTGCAATCGATCATAATCAGCTTTCATAAGTTCTGTATTATCAGATGGAGATTCAAATGGTGTGAGGGTGTCCTCTGATTCTCTTGTGATCTCATGATCTTCTTCTTGAGTAGGAACTTCAATTTCCATAGGATCGTCAGTTTGCATGAGACTGGTTCTGCTGGTTTCTCCCTCAGCAATGGTCGGGACAACTGACACTTTTTTTCAATGTTAGAGACTGAGACTATCGGCTCAGTTTGCAAAACTTTCTCACTTGCATCTTTTTCAACAAATTGTTTTTCACTTTGCTCAGGTTCCAATTCAACAACTGGAACTTCCTTTGTAGTGGGTTCAGCATCATGAACTTGCTCATCTAACTGAATGATCTTGGATGATTCGAACACGCTTCGGTTTCCTTTTCCTCAGGTTGAGGAGCTGGAAGTTCTTTATCAGTTTCAACACGTTCAGATCTGGGGACAGATTCTTGAGGAGTAGATTTGGATTTTGAGAGCAACATCAGCATGTTCAATGTTGCTTCATCAATCAGTCTTTCATCACTGTCTGATTCTTCATCATCAGGCTCAGTTTTCTCGGTCTGTTCCCCCTGAGTTATAGCTTCTTTCTGCAAGTCAGTTTCAACATTTTGTTCCTTGTTGACAACTTCAGTTTCTTTTGTTATTTCCATTTCCTGTGGATGCATAACTGCTTCTTGAGTTGGTAAAATCTCAGTTACCGAAACTGGGATAGATTCGGTGAGATTGGCTTCAGTTTGTCCTTCAGTTCCAGCTTCTTGAATTGATAACATTTCTATTGGTTCCTCAATAACTAGATCAGTTGAACCTTTTTCAGTTTCTTCCAAATGTTTTCTTCTTTTCTTTAATTCTTCAATCTGTGTTAGTACTTCATCTCCAGTTGCAGGTTTATTCGATTTCCTGCTTCTCTTCTGCTTAGGTTCAGTCGAAGTTTTCTCAGCTTTCCTTTTTCTAGTTTTCTCTTCCTTGACAACAATTTTCCCATCAGCAACTGGTGTTTCTTTTCTCTTTGCAATTCCAAAATGGTCAAGTATCCTCTGGACTACTAACGCAAGAGTATTCTTGTGATAGAATCGTCCTTTCTTCACATCGGTTTTCTTTTTAGGTAAATCAATTGATTGTGCTGTCAATTGATCAAACAGATACCTTGCCCAATTGAAATCTTCTCCAAACCAAATTACATAAAGTAAATCTAGTTTTGCTCCAGAAAGATTGCTGAAGTTTCCAGCGTTTCCAATTACACAATTAGCCAGCATTTTCGAGAGAAAATTAAATTCTGGCTTGAGTAGACTTGTGCTTCCAGTCCGTGAAACAGCAGATCCTGCTTCAATTGCTATATCTCTCCATAACTTCTCCTTCTGCTCCTTAGATAGCTTAATAGCTGTTGTTCCTTCGGATTTGTCGAATCCAAAAATTTCTGCAATTAAATCTTCAGTGACCTTGATTTCTTTATTACTGACAGTGGTAACAAAGGTCTGTGTGTCTTCTCCTTCTACAATTGTTCTCCCAAATTGATAGAAGTCTCCAATGCTTTCTAAGCAAACACCTTTTAGATTGATGTTGAAGACAGCTTCCAGTCCTTTAATTTTCCGGATTTTTGTTATGATTGAATTGACTATAGTTTGGTCAACATACTTTGCAGTATATTGATCAAGAGAAACGATCATTCCGGGTTCAACACGAGTGAAGGTCATTTTTCTGGATTTGATTTAAAATTTGAAATTTTGAAATTCAGAGAGTAGATTCAGAAATTATGCGTAAAGATTTTGTAAACGAAAATTCAGGTATTTATAATTTGGAGTTGGGGTAGTTAAGAATTGAGTGAGACTTAAAACGTCTTGTCATAAATATTTTGAGATTGTGAAAAGGTGGGTAAGTGGAAATTATGAGTGGTTTGGATTGAAAAAGGACCACGTCTTTTCTTGATAACCGTAGCTGGATAAAAGTGAATAAAGGCGGTACGACGTATCAACAGCTGTATATGCTTAGTTTTGTCCTTATGCTGAATTCAAAAACCCGATTCTATATAAAACAACTCGCTTTTGTGAATTATATTACCGATTCTCGGTGGTGGTGTTTTCTCTGCAAAAGCAGTGTGAGAATTCTTTGGTACCCATATCTTTTGGGTCCTGGCGATTAGTTCTTGACGACGCAATTTTATTTTTAATTTTATACCTCTCTTGACATGTTGACTGAGTGAAGTCAGTTTTCACAAACTTTTCTTGTTTTGTCATAACAGTTTTAAATTTGTTCTGTTTGTGAAATTGAGGTGATGGTCTATTCCAATCTTCATCAGTGGGAAATAGTCTTCCTTTCCCCCTAAGTCTATTATTCCATGAATGATCTTCATTCTTGAGTGGATATGACTTGAAGATTTTTCTTACTGATTTTGAATCAGTTTTTCGGTTTACAGCCTTCTGAGTTTTTCTGTAAAATCTGTTGACTTGATGAACTTTGCCAATCGATTTTTCAGTTTTATCAGCTTGTGTGTTTGGTTTGTCTTTGAGTATCTATCGATTCTAATAATTTTGTCGATTTTCGAGTTTTTGGTATTGCTGAGCGATCCACAAATTTTATTGCAACTGATCCCGGTCTAAACTTAGAATTGTATTGATTATCAAACCCTAAACCAGATCTATCTCCAAATGGTTTTCCTGGTTTGAATTGAACTTTGGAAATTGGATCAACTGATGACTTATTGTTGTTCATAACTTTTGTTGGTTCATCAGTTGGTCGAATTACCTTGGTTTCATTATTAGTCATGATTAGATTGATTTCAGCATTCAATCTCGAAATCTTAGTTTTCAATAATTTTTCCTCCTTTTTGACATTCTCATAATTCTTTTGAGTTTTCTCTAATTCCTTTATGAGTATGTCCAAGGATTTATTGAAATCGTCATTTCTTTGATTGTTTGGGACAGTGTGAGATTTGGATGTAGATGCACTTACCTTCCGATGTTTGATAGATAAGTCTTCTGTTGAGGAATCATCACTGATTAAAGCCTGTTTTCCTTTATCAATAGTATTTGCAAGTGTAGCTCCTAGCAGTATGATTTCTTTATCACTTTCTCCTCCATGGCTTGTAGGTAGGTCAATATCTGCGGCTTTTGCGCTGGATGGATCTTTGGTTACCATTTCTTCTATAGAATCAGCTACCCGTAGTAATTCTCTTTTTGCTTCCTCTGAAAGATCACTTAAGGATGGGAATCCACTTGATTCATCTTTGTCTCCATTTAAATCAATGTCTTCATCATAACTGAAGTGAGGTTCCGGATTCGTGTGAGAGCTTGTAGTGCTGAATCTTTCAAATACTTGATCCTGAAAGTCATAGACAACATTTTGCAAATAGTCAGTCAGGGGATTGTTTAGCCAATTTCTGATTTTAGATGTGTGCATTAAAAATACTTTTTAAGATAGATACAGAAAGGGGTTTTCAACAATTAGTTTGAAATGTATCTTGGATCTCTTCCAAAAAGAAGATTTGCTCCGATACCAATTGTTGGTCCCTTGGAAAGGCTAACACAAGTTTAGAGGGGGGGGGTGAATAAACTTGTCACCAAAAACTTATCCTGAACAGGAAAAGCCCAGGCTGAAGTTTCTTCGAAACTCAAACCGACTTCCGATTGATTATGTTCTCGTCCCTTAACTTGTGCGGAGTTCAGTTAGTTCAACTGAGTGTAAGTCAAAACTGACTTATATTCAGTCTTGTTAACTGGCAGCGGATAAAGTAATAGCCTGAAGTATGAAAACCAAGTAAGTGTATCTATTAAGAAATAAATGAATGCGTAAAGTAAGTAGACAAGAATTATAGAGGTTCCAGGTGGTGTAATCTCGCGGTCCTCTCTTCCTGTGATGCGGAGGAAAATTCCACTAGAACTTCTTTGAGATGGCCCAATTACAAAAAGTTCCAAACTGATAGTCCTTGACTAATCCCTAGCTTCACTATCTAAACACTTGTAGAACAGGTAGGATTGCTGCTCTTCAATTGTTTGAACCACTGGTCCTTGGAGGGTAGAATTGCCTCTTCACCAGCTCATCACAAACACAGTCTTCCTGACTACACTCAACTGTCCTTCACACCTTCTTGGTGTTTCACAGTCTATGCCTTTGATAAAATCAAAGTTGAGACTTTGAATCAATAACTATGATTCAATTGTGATTTGAGCTTTTCTTCTGGATGTATATTTTAAGCACGGCTCTGTATTTCTTCAAATGTTAGATCTTGAATCTGCTTGAATAGACTTGAATAATTTGAAGAAATTTCTTGATCTTGCAATTAAGTGCTTAGCAGGTATTCTATTGAATTTGGCTTTCCCCTTTTTAATTTGATCTTTCTTTACTAGATAGATTCTATTTAATTTGCTTGCTTTTTATGCCTGCACACACACCACTGCTATCCAATGTTGTAGAGGTAGTCTATTTATAGGGGTTCATTCAATATTTGTCCTGCTTGTAACGGTTATGATTTCTGACCGTTCTGCTGTGTCAGTGACTCATCCAATGAAATTGTTTTCTTTTCAACGTTCCACTGTACTTTCAGTTGTTGGATGACTGACTTATAAAACTGAGTTTTCTTATCAGTTTTATTCTGAGTTTTCACTTGTCAGTTTTCTGACTGACTTGGAGCATTAACTGAAATTTTACTCTTCTTCAAATATCAGTACTCCAGTTTTCATCTGATTATTATTGACTTAATCAGAGTACACCATGAATCAATATCAACTAAGAATTCATTGACCTTATGATTCTTAGGTCTTCATACAAGATCCATAAAGTCAGTTCAGGTCACCACAATCTTGCCTGAAGTCTAACTTTACAGTCTCGACGTGTAATCTTCATAACTGAGTTTGAACCCTCAGTTCTTTAATCTTCAATAACTGAGTCTGTGACCCTCAGTTCTTCAATCTTATAGATAAGCCAACCGAGTCAGAACCCTCAAATGAACTTACCTTCTTCTTCTTCTTTGTGTGTGCTCGAGTCGATTTCTTGTAGAATCTCAGTTAGAACAGATCTCAGTTTCTTCATTCCTCAGTTCCAGTCTAGAACTATTACAGTGCTTGTCTGATTTAACTTATACAAATATCAGACTCTAATGAAACCTATACATTGATATCTAGACTTCTTTTTGCTTTGCACTATAACAGCTAGTTATGACACTTCATCAATGGGGTTAAAGAACAATTAATAAATAAGTGATGAATCATCATCAAAACATAAATTTTATTTCCAACAGTTTCAGACTCTATACTGTTATCAGTCCTAATCTGGATGGTTGGTTCAGGAACCACCTCATAGGTTGACTCATGTTCAGGTCCAGGCTCACTAGGTGGCTTAGCTACCTTCTTAGGATACTTCCTCACATAGGTTTTCTCATGAAACAGAAGAGTTTAACCAGTTGTAGGTACATGAACCTGGTTATTTTTGCATGTCCCACATTGGCCTTCATCATCACAAATTCCCTTATTATCAGAATCATATTCACTATTGACCATAAGATCTAAATTTAAAAAATCATAGGTTAACCTCTCATTTTCACTTTCACTTCTAGTGTAGGACTCCCTCTGAAATTGACCAGGATCAAAGTACATGGTGTTTTCAAGGAAGGTCATATCCATAGTGACTACGAACCGTTTTTTTTCTTAATCAAAACACTTGTAACCTTTTTGGGTTGGTGAATACCCAATGAAACAACACTTCTTTGATCTAGGGTCCAATTTCCCTTGATTATACACTTGTGTATATGCAATGCACCCAGAAACTTTTAATGGCAGATTGTTTACCAACCTGTTTTTTGGAAAACATTTTTGAAACACACTTAGGGGTGTCTTATACCCAATAACCTTGGAAGGTACCCTATTGATTAAATGTGTAGCTATCATTACTGCCTCTCCCTAGAATGTTTTAGGGCATTTTGAGGAGAGTAACAAACATCTGGCAACTTCAAGAAGGTGTCTATTCTTGCGTTCTGCTACCCTATTTTGTTGTGGGGTTTTTACACAAGAACCTAGGTGCACAACTCCTTTCTCAATGAGATACCCACCTAAGTATTTGTTAAAATACTCTGTGCCATTGTCACTTCCCAAAATTTGGATTTGAGTGTGAAACTGTGTTTTTACCATTTCATAAAATTGTTTCAAAATAGTTTCTACTTCATATTTATCTTTCATTAGGTAAACCCATGTTAGTCTGGTGTGATCATCAATTAGAGTGATGAACCACCTTTTTCCATTTAATGTGGTAACCCTAGATGACCCCCATACATCACTGTGGACCATGGTGAAAGGGTTTGACAGGACATAAGGGTGAGTATGGTACACACTCCTACTCTATATTGCAAGAATACAAACATCACAATGAAAATAAGTACTTTTATTATTCAAAAAAAAAGTTCAGGAAATAGTTTTTGCATATAAGAAAAACTTGGGTGACCTAGCCTTCTCTGTATTACAATAACTTTATTTTCACTCTTATTCTGATTAACTAAGGAATCTGTGAAATAGCACCCCTTCAGTAGAGAGCCCTTATCTGAGATAGCCTCCTGATTCAATATATAATGCCCCCCAATGAGTTCAGACCTGCCAATCATCTTCCCCAAGATTGCCTCCTGAAACACTCACCCAATTTTAGAAAAAACTGCAATACAACTATGTTCAGAAGTTAATTTACATATAGATAAAAGATTGCATGTCAAGTTTGGAACATGAAGGACATCATTGAGGATTTGATTTGGATTGATATGGATGGATCATTTCCCAGCAATAGCTGAGAGAGATCCATGTGCAAGTCTAACTTTTTGATTTCCTGCACAGGGAAGGTAGTTTTTAAATAGGCCAGAGGAGCCAGTCATGTGGTCAGTTGCTCCCGAGTCAACTATCCACTATATTTGGTGACTGACTCCTACATAGGCGAATGATAAAAAATACATGATTCAGCCAAGAAACAGTTTGGTTTAGGATTTAAGGAAAGTTGTGTAGCCAACATCTTACTAAGTTGCTCTAATTGTTCCTGAGAGAGTGGAATAGGTCCCGATATATGGAGATGAGTGCACCAGATCTGAAGAAACTTGGTTGGCCCTTGCTTGTTCTTGATTCTGAGAACCAGTGCCCTTATTCCTCCTATTCGGTCTCCCATGGATCTCCCAACATGTATCCTTTGTGTGACCAATTTTTTTTTGCAATGTTCACACTTCAATTTCTGTTTTTTAGCCCTGTCAAAAAAGAATAAACTCTTTCATTCTCCTCCTTTTTTTTGGAATTTTGTATTTGTCACCGAGGCGGTCCCAAGTGTCATCATAATGAGATGTCCAATTCTCGCCAAAGGGTTACAATATCATTGTAGTAAGTGGTGACGTTCTGGATTCCTCGCTTTAGGTTCCAAAGTCTTGTCTTTAGGTCATAGATCCGTGAAGAGTTCTCCAAGTCGAGTACATCTCTTTACAAACATCCCACGTGTCCTTAGCAGTGGGTAGGAACATACGCTTGATCCGGCAATGCATGGCTCCATGGAATTTATCGGCCTTGACTTTACTATAGAGTTTTCAGACATCCAGGTTGTAAGTCTTGGGTCATTTGGTGTTTGGTTCCTTGCTTGCTCCGGTCAAGAACCCTAACTTTCCTCTACCATCAACCACTAGCTTGATGGTGCGGGACCACTCCAAGTAGTTCTTGCCATTCAAACACGTGATACCGGTGAGTTAGAAGAGGAATTGGTTGTGTTTCCATCTTCTACCCCAATATTTGCTCCGGATCCTGTGTTAGCCAAAGAGCCGGTGCTGGTCAGCTCTCCGGTGAACGCTGCTTGGTAGTTCATCTCGGGAAAAAAGGTTTTTGAGTAACTAGTGTTTTATGGATCGACGCTCTGATACCATTTTGTAAAAAGGTAAACACAGAAAACTATGATTCTTATTTTCATTCACCGTAACAGCCATTTATTAATACAATCATAGGAAGCCCTAAGTTCCTAAAACGTAGGAAACTTATCCACCAAGTAAACAGGCCCGCAGCCTTTTTATTCTTTCTAGAAACCCTACCTTAATAAACATAAAAAAAGGCCTTATAAGACGGCTCACAATAATAATAATAATAATAACAGGAAATAGTAAAAGGTCTAAAATAGCCCCAACTTCCAACAGATATAGAAAGTTGGAATTAGCTGAAGTTTGATAAGGAATTGGAATTAGCCCCAACTTCAATGCTTCACTTTTAGACATAAAGTTTGATAAGGAATTGGAATTAGCTGAAGATCATTCTTCCTTCGGATTGTCATACCAAATTTTTCTGTCATGTCCAATTCTTCTGGCAACATTTCACCCGGAAGTTTCCAATCAAAATGGAAAAGCAATTGGGCAAGCGATAGATGAATGCTAGGAATAGCAAATGAGATACCAGGACAAATCCTTCTCCCACCACCAAAAGGAATATATTGAAAATGATTCCCCTTGTATTCTATATTAGATTCAAGAAATCGATCCGGATAAAACTTATTAGCATCAGTCCAAGTTTTAGGATCTCTTCCCATTGCCCACGCATTAATAAAAAACGTTGTCTTTGCAGGAACATCATATCCATTGAGTTCACATTGCTCACTACTTTCTCTAGGTAGCAAAAGCACGGCAGGAGGGTGTAACCGTAATGTTTCCTTGACAACTGCTTGCAAGTACCGTAAGTCATCAAGCATTGATTCATCGACATTGCCTCTTCCATAATAGACTTTTCTCACTTCATCTTGTGCCTTTTTCATGATCGTCGGATTTTTTATTAGTTCAGAAATTGCCCACTCTATAGTTGTGGATGACGTCTCCCCTCCAGCACCGAACATATCCTGTCAAGAAAAAGGGAGGGGGGATAAACTATTTTCACGTATGACTAATTATATGGATATCAGTATGTAATTTTCAACTTAAGCTTCATATACCATATGAGGAAAAGTTGTACGACTAAAAACAACCGATTCGGGTTCAACTTAAGCTTCATATACCAGTGGTGGTGATTGATCGCATAAACGTATTAAGATACAGAAAGTTGTAAGTTCCAGAGCCATGAAAAGCCAAATATATGTAAGATAACCCAAGTATATAGTCTAAAAGATAAAATCCATGTGGTAGTATATCATTATCGAGCAGTGATAATGCCACAACAAAATGACCACAACATTATACACAACACATTTTGACATTATTGATTATGATGTGAGATCTATTAAATTATATAGGTCCCTCCTAAAAGTTTATTGTGGCATTTGTTGTGTAAATTTTATTGTGGCTATGAGTAATGATAGATGCACAATCAATTTGACACAATGAGTGACACAACGTAATTTCTCACCCTTGATTTTGTTGAGTCTACTTCACAATCAAGGATGAGAGAATAGATTGTGTCACCCGTTGTGTCAGATCGATTAGTTGTGCCTCTATTATTGTTCTGTTTGTATACGGTTATGCCTAAAAGCGTTTTACATGTGCTCAATCATTGTTATGGGAATTGGACCGTATCGGTGGTTGAACCGGTAAAACCGGTGAACATGACACGGAATCGGGCCGATTCAGACGTTGGACTAAACCATTCAAGAAAGTCAATCATTTAGTACCGCCAAACCTGCCAGCCTAACCGCTAAAACCCTCCGAACCACAAAACATTGACCAAGACATGTATTAATCAAACAAGGGATTTTATTCTTTATTTCATTTTTAGAATAAATCGTTGGGTTTAAAACACAGTTGATGTTTTATGACAAATTGTCATGATATCGTTATTGGAATATTTTGGAAATAGTTATGAATGTCAAAATTTAAAATTTTTTTTGTCTTTAATATACATTTTTATTTTTTAAATTATTTATAACGATTCACCGGTTAAATTAGTGACTCACCCATTAAACCGATGACCCATTTACCCAAACTCTGTTCCATGTGAATTTCCGGTTTGGATCTGATAACTATATACACAATTATACAAAATGTCAAAGTTTCAGTCCGTCGTGATTTTGGCTAAAAGGGTTAATTAAAATTCATCCTATATAGATTTATGCTCAACTTATGTATTCGAACATCTTTCATATATATTATATATATATATATATATATATATATATATATATATATATATATATATATATATATATATATATATATATATAATATTGTTTGATTACCGTCTCCAAAAAAAATGTAAATATATATATTATTAATAATTTTAATAATAACAACAACAACAACAGCTTAAGTTAATGGAAAATAGATTGTTTCACATTAAGTTGATGGGAAATATATAGTTAACATTTTAAACTTATTTATAAAAAGTCTAGATGAACATTGCACACAAAAGTCATATAAGGACACTATCAAGGTCAACAATTCAACATGTCCCTAAAGTATGACTAATAATAAGGTTGAATTAACATGAAACACAAATACACGCAAAGGCATTATAAGGCCAATAAAGATATCCAACACTTATAACAATATAATTGGAAGGCAATGATGAGAGAGGTTTGATCTCATTACCTCTCGCTATTATACTATTTAAATTATCATTTCTCTCAAAACCTTAAACTGACCCGGAATCATAAATACTTCAACAGATATAAATATAGTTAGTATCAATCTTTTTTAAATATCATGAATGCAAAAAAAAAAAAAAAGGAAAAAAGTAACTATTAGTTAGCACATTTAGGCTGTCTCCAATGAAGCAACTTTACACACTCTAACTCTAACTTTACACACTCTAACTCTACAATAACATCACTTTGAAACACTCCAAACTTGAAACATGCTACATTGCTCTTGACATATGGAGGGGCTCTTAAGGTGAATAGTTCCCCATCAACTTGCATATTTTTCAATCACACCAACTTTTTCTTTTTATTTTATATGAGAGTATCTTCTAATATTAATATTTTATAACATACAAATACAAAATCTAATCATAATAATTATCTAAAGTGATATTACCGGAGACAATGAGGAAAAAAACCTTAAACACCCGATTTTTTTTATTGTTATTTATAGCAGCAAAAACATTTTCGATAGCCATCTAAAAGTTTGAAGCTGATCAAAAAAATGTTTGTTAAATAAAATAAAATGAAGGAAAAAAAATGTTTGGATTTTGATCGTATAATTTTCTTTCTTAAATAAAATAAGATAAAGAGGAAAAAATGCTTTAAAAAGATTATATGGAGAGTGTTTGTTGGAGTAGATTGATTTATAAAGTGTTGAAAAAGTATAACTGGAACAAAAAACGATGTGTTTGGAGTGTTGTTTAAAGTAAAACGACTGGGGTGAGCCTTGGTATATACTTACAAGTATCACTCCCTTTATGATTTTGTCTGTCAACGGAACATCGGTTTCGCCATCCTTTTGAATGTTGAGTAGAATATCAACAAGATCCTCCTTTCTTTCTTCATCCCCAACATCTTCAATATTTTCTTTGTGCTCCGTAAGAATATCTCCCACGACTTTATCGATTCGGTTGTGAATGTTTTTCAGCTTTTGCCCATATCCACTAATGAACTGAAGAATACCGAAAGAAGGGAACATATCCGATATGTGGTAGCTTCCTAACACATGCATTACAGCCTCAACAGCGGCAATAAACTCGTCTTGATACTTGCTTCGTTTCCCAAATGCAGCCCTTGCAATGATTGTGTAGCTCAATGAATAAATTTTTCTGCTCAGGTTAACAACTTGCCCTTCTTCCGAGATAATCGATGTGATCATGTTGAAAACTTCATCTTCGCGTGTAGTACCAAATGTCTTGACACGCTTGGTAGTCAATAACTCTAAGGTGCATATTTTACGAAGCTGCCTCCAGAGATCACCATATGGTGCAAAAGCAATGTCGGAATGATTATATGTGATTATCCAATTAGCTTGGCTATAAGGTCTGTTTGAAAATATAAGGTCATGAGTCCGGAAAATCTCTTTTACTATTTCTGGTGAAGAAACAACAACTACTGGAATTTGGCCAAGTTGTAGATGCATTATAGGTCCATACTTTTTGGCTAATTTCCACAGGGTATGGTGAAGTAGGGAACCAAATAGTTGATGGATGTTGCCTACCAAAGGTAGTTTTCTAGGTCCTGGTGGAAGTTTGAGTTTTGATATTGTCTTGGGCTTAGGATTATTAAGTAGTACTTTTACCACCAAGAACAAAATAACAAGAGAAGAAAATATAGAGATGAACTCCATCTTGTATTGGATTTATGCTTTGTGATCAAAACTTTCGGTTGTTGGTGTTATATATTGTTGGAATGGTGTCTCACTTTCAACAATGGTGGCTAACTATTCAAATGATGGCTAGAAAAAAAAAAAGTCTTCCATGGCTGCTGGAAAAATGGCTTACGGGGAAGAAGAAAATGACACCATATTCACCTATATAAACTACCCCTTCCTCATTTGTAATCTCATCCCATTTTCAGCTAAGTATTAGCTTCAGTACAAAGTGAGGATCCTGAGAGATAAATTTGTGTGTGTAAATTTTCTTTAATCTGAAAATTGTTGTTCCCGTGGATGTAGACGAATTGCCGAACCACGTTAAATCTGTGTTCTTATTCTTCCATTTACATTCCGCTGTGCTTTACTTATCGTTTCGGGTGTTTCTGCACAACAAATTGGTATCGGAGCCATGGTTTGTTAAAGAAACCCGGAACGTAAAGTAGCTCGAAATCGTTTTCTGTTGATTTCATTTGGTAGCCCTCGTTTCCAGGAGTCTGCTGCTTCAAACGGTGTGAAAAACGGACCTTCAGATCACAAGATATCAATTTCCGAAGTTCCGTTTTTTTTTCTGCGGCAACTCTCCTCAATTTGCAGGGGACGGGTGGAGAAGAAAGAGTTGACCCGGTCAGCCCTTTGACATGGCCCAGTCAATCTTTATTTTTGGAAAACATGTTTGAAACACACTTAGGGGTGTCTTATACCCAATAACCTTGGAAGGTACCCTATTGATTAAATGTGTAGCTATCATTACTGCCTCTCCCCAGAATGTTTTAGGGCATTTTGAGGAGAGTAACAAACATCTGGCCCCTTCAAGAAGGTGTCTATTCTTGCGTTCTGCTACCCCATTTTGTTGTGGGGTTTTTACACAAGAACCTAGGTGCACAACTCCTTTCTCAATGAGATACCCACCTAAGTATTTGTTAAAATACTCTATGCCATTGTCACTTCCCAAAATTTGGATTTGAGTGTGAAACTATGTTTTTACCATTTCATAAAATTGTTTGAAAACAGTTTCTACTTCAAATTTATCTTTCATTAGGTAAACCCATGTTAGTCTGGTGTGATCATCAATTAGAGTGATGAACCACCTTTTTCCATTTAATGTGGTAACCCTAGATGGCCCCCATACATCACTGTGGACCATGGTGAAAGGGTTTGACAGGACATAAGGGTGAGTATGGTACACACTCCTACTCTATATTGCAAGAATACAAACATCACAATGAAAAGATGTACTTTTATTATTCAAAAAAAAAGTTCAGGAAATAGTTTTTGCATATAAGAAAAACTTGGGTGACCTAGTCTTCTATGCATTACAATAACTTTATTTTCACTCTTATTCTGATTAACTAAGGAATCTGTGAGATAGCACCCCTTCAGTAGAGAGCCCTTATCTGAGATAGCCTCCTGATTCAATATATAATGCCCCCAATGAGTTCAGACCTGCCAATCATCTTCCCCAAGATTGCCTCCTGAAACACGCACCCAATCTTAGAAAAAACTGCAATACAACTCTGTTCAGAAGTTAATTTACATATAGATAAAAGATTCCATGTCAGGTTTGGAACATGAAGGACATCATTGAGGATTTGATTTGGATTGATATGGATGGATCCTTTCCCAGCAATAGCTGAGAGAGATCCATGTGCAAGTCTAACCTTTTGATTTCCTGAACAGGGAAGGTAGTTTTTAAATAGGCCAGAGGAGCCAGTCATGTGGTCAGTTGCTCCCTAGTCAACTATCCACTATATTTGGTGACTGACTCCTACATAGGCGAATGATAAAAAATACATGATTCAGCCAAGAAACAGTTTGGTTTAGGATTTAAGGAAAGTTGTGTAGCCAACATCTTACTGAGTTGCTCTAATTGTTCCTGAGAGAGTGGAATAGGTCCCGATATATGGAGATGAGTGCACCAGATCTGAAGAAACTTGGTTGGCCCTTTCTTGTTCTTGATTCTGAGAACCAGTGCCCTTATTCCTCCCATTCGGTCTCCCATGGATCTCCCAACATGTATCCTTTGTGTGACCAATTTTTTTTGTAATGTTCACACTTCAATTTCTGTTTTTTGGCCCTGTCAAAAAAGAATAAACTCTTTCATTCTCCTCCTTTTTTTAGAATTTTGTACTATCACCAGGGCAGTCCCAAGTGTCATCATAACAGATGTCCAATTCCTGCCAAAGGGTTACAATATCATTGTAGTAAGTGGTGACGTACCTGGATTCCTGCTTTAGGTTCCAAAGTCTTGTCTTTAGGTCATAGATCGTGAAGAGTTCTCCAAGTCGAGTACATCTCTTTTCTGAAAGATCCCACATGTCCTTAGCAAAGTGGGTAGGAACATATGCGGTCCGGCAATGGATGGCTCCATGGAATTTATCACCTTGCCTTTACTATAGAGTTTTCGGACTTCCAGGTTGTAAGTCTTGGGTCATTTGTATTTGGTTCCTTGCTTGCTCGGTCAAGAACCCTAACTTTCCTCTACCATCAACCACTAGCTTGCTTGACGGTGCGGGACCACTCCAAGTAGTTCTTTCCATTCACCAGTGATATACGGTAGGTTAGAAGAGGAATTGGGTGTGTGTTTCCATCTTCTCCCCTAGTATTTGCTCCGGATCCTGTGTTAGCAGAAGAGCCGGTGCTGGTCAGCTCTCCGGTGAACGCTGCTTGGTAGTTCATATCGGGAAAAAAGGTTTTTGAGTAACTAGTGTTTTATGGATCGACGCTCTGATACAATTTTGTAAAAAGGTAAACACAGAAAACTGTGATTCTTATTTTCATTCACCGTAACAACCATTTATTAATACAATCATACGAAGCCCTAAGTTCCTAAAACGTAGGAAACTTAACCACCAAGTAAACAGGCCCGCAGCCTTTTTATTATTTCTAGAAACCCTACCTTAATAAACATAAAAAAGGCCTTATAAGACGGCTCACAATAATAATAATAATAACAGGAAATAGTAAAAGGTCTAAAATAGTCCCAACTTCCAACACATATAGGAAGTTGGAATTAGCTGAAGTTTGATAAGGAATTGGAATTAGCCCCAACTTCAATGCTTCACTTTTAGACATGAAGTTTGATAAGGAATTGGAATTAGCTGAAGATCATTCTTCCTTCGGACTGTCATAGCAAATTTTTCTGTCATGTCCAATTCTTCTGGCAACATTTCACCCGGAAGTTTCCAATCAAAATGGAAAAGCAATTGGGCAAGCGATAGATGAATGCTAGGAATAGCAAATGAGATACCAGGACAAATCCTTCTCCCACCACCAAAAGGAATATATTGAAAATGATTCCCCTTGTATTCTATATTAGATTCAAGAAATCGATCCGGATAAAACTTATTAGCATCAGTCCAAGTTTTAGGATCCTTTCCCATTGCCCACGCATTAATAAAAAATGTTGTCTTTGCAGGAACATCATATCCATTGAGTTCACATTGCTCACTACTTTCTCTAGGTAGCAAAAGCACGGCAGGAGGGTGTAACCGTAATGTTTCCTTGACAACTGCTTGCAAGTACCGTAAGTCATCAAGCATTGATTCATCGACATTGCCTCTTCCATAATAGACTTTTCTCACTTCATCTTGTGCCTTTTTCATGATCGTCGGATTTTTTATTAGTTCAGAAATTGCCCACTCTATAGTTGTGGATGACGTCTCCCCTCCAGCAGCGAACATATCCTGTCAAGAAAAGGGAGGGGGGATAAACTATTTTCACGTATGACTAATTCTATGGATATCAGTATGTAATTTTCAACTTAAGCTTCATATACCATATGAGGAAAAGTTGTACAACTAAAAACAACCGATTCGGGTTCAACTTAAGCTTCATATACCAGTGGTGGTGATTGATCGCATAAACGTATTAAGATACAGAAAGTTGTAAGTTCCAGAGCCATGAAAAGCCAAATATATGTAAGATAACCCAAGTATATAGTCTAAAAGATAAAATCCACGTGGTAGTATATCATTATCGAGCAGTGATAATGCCACAACAAAATGACCACAACATTGTACACAACACACTTTGACATTATTGATTATGATGTGGGATCTATTAAATTATATAGGTCCCTCTTAAAAGTTTATTGTGGCATTTGTTGTGTAAATTTTATTGTGGCCTAAACATTTCTCATCATTATGATATGTAATGTCTATGAGTAATGATAGATGCACGATCAATTTGACACAATGAGTGACACAACGTAATCCCTCACCCTTGATTTTGTTGAGTCTACATCACAATCAAGGATGAGAGAATATATTGTGTCACCCGTTGTGTCAGATTAGTTGTGCCTCTATTATTGTTCTGTTTGTATACGGTTATGCCTAAAAGCGTTTTACATGTGCTCAATCATTGTTATGAGAATTGGACCGTATCGGTGGTTGAACCGGTAAAACCGGTGAACATGACACGGAATCAGGCCGATTCAGACATTGGACTAAACCATTCAAGAAAGTCAATCATTTAGTACCGCCAAACCTGCCAGCCTAACTGCTAAAACCCCGCCGAACCACAAAACATTGACCAAGACATGTATTTATCAAACAAGGGATTTTATTCTTTATTTCCTTTTTAGAATAAATCGTTGGGTTTAAAACACAGTTGATGTTTTATGACAAATTGTCATGATATCGTTATTGGAATATTTTGGAAATAGTTATGAATGTCAAAATTTAATTTTTTTTTGTCTTGAATATACATTTTTATTTTTTAAATTATTTATAACGATTCACCGGTTAAATTAGTGACTCACCCATTAAACCGATGACCCATTTACCCAAACTCTGTTCTATGTGTATTTCCGGTTTGGATCTGATAACTATATACACAATTATACAAAATGTCGAAGTTTCAGTCCGTCGTGATTTTGGCTAAAAGGGTTAATTAAAATTCATCCTATATAGATTTATGCTCAACTTATGTATTTGACCATCTTTCATATATATTATATATATATATATATATATATATATATATATATATATATATATATATATATATATATATATATATATATATATTTTGGAGACAGTAATCAAACAATATCATATATATATATATATATATATATATATATATATATATATATATATATATATATATATATATATATATATATATATATATATTATTATTTTTAATAATAACAACAACAACAACAGCTTAAGTTAATGGAAACTTATTTATAACAAGTCTAGATGAACATTGCACATAAAAGTCATATAAGGACACTATCAAGGTCAACAATTTAACATGTCCCTAATAAGCTTGAACTAACATGAAACACAAATACACGCAAATGCATTATAAGGCCAATAAAGATATCCAACACTTGAAACAATATAATTGGAAGGCAACGATGAGAGAGGTTTGATCTCATTACCTCTCGCTATTATACTATTCAAATTATCATTTCTCTCAAAACCTTAAACTCACCCGGAATCATAAATACTTCAACAGATATAAATATAGTTAGTATCAATCTTTTCTAAATATCATGAATGCAAAAAAAAGAAAAAAGTAACTATTAGTTAGCACATTTAGTATATACTTACAAATATCACTCCCTTTATGATTTTGTCTGTCAACGGAACATCGGTTTCGCCATGCTTTTGAATGTTGAGTAGAATATCAACAAGATCCTCCTTTCTTTCTTCATCCCCAACATCTTCAATATTTCCTTTGTGCTCCGTAAGAATATCTCTCACGACTTTATCGATTCGGTTGTGAATGTTTTTCAGCTTTTGCCCATATCCACTAATGAACTGAAGAATACCGAAAGAAGGGAACATATCCGATATGTGGTAGCTTCCTAACACATGCAATACAGCCTCAACAGCGGCAATAAACTCGTCTTGATACTTGCTTCGTTTCCCAAATGCAGCCCTTGCAATGATTGTGTAACTCAATGAATAAATTTTTCTGCTCAGGTTAACAACTTGCCCTTCTTCCGAGATAATCGATGTGATCATGTTGAAAACTTCCGAGTACCAAATGTCTTGAAAATATCCAATTAGCTTGGCTATAAGGTCTGTTTGAAAATATAAGGTCTTGAGTCCGGAAAATCTCTTTTACTATTTCAGGTGAAGAAACAACAACTACTGGAATTTGGCCAAGTTGTAGATGCATTATAGGTCCATACTTTTTGGCTAATTTCCACAGGGTATGGTGAAGTAGGGAACCAAATAGTTGATGGATGTTGCCTACCTATGAAGCACGGACACGGACACGGGAACGGCGAACGAGTACCGTAGTAAGCCTCTGAGTAATGATAGGGACCACCGACGGAAAAACATAAATTTTAAACACTAGAAAAAGAGAAAATAAAACAAGAAAGGGATTAAAAAAAAAATGATATAGCAACCAAGATTAGAACTCATAAGTTTAACTAGTGTTGAATCCCACGCCGTGCAAGGCACGGCGTGCCCGTGAGGATGCAAACGTAGAAGTTGAAAAAATATGAAAGTCATATAGTTTAAAAGATGAAGCATTCACATAAACCAAATAATTACAACCATGCATTTTTATTTATACTAAACCATATAGTTCAAAACTTACATAGGTTTAGCTACCATAACTTACAAAAGATAGTGGAATATGATGATTGCAAAGTTACAGCCATTCATTTTTATTGATTCCATCAATTGTATATTTTAGTCTATGATTCTCAGCATTGATATAACATACATCGGAAAATAGGAATAAATATTAATGTGATTTTTTCATCCGCTTTCATAAACTCCGGAAAAGAAACTGTAATAACAATTATACAATATATTTATTTTATGTATTCATAGTGACATTCGAATCCGTATAATTCTTTCTAAAAAAAAGATTTTTTTTATTAAGAAAAAAAATAAACCTGAAAAAAAGAGTCAAACGTTGCATCAATGTGTATATGAATATCGATGTGTATATAAATATATTATATCACAAAAAGACTACATTATTCCATTTTTTTAATACAATGCCGCTTTTTTTTACTAATACCCTTTTTTTAGATGACGGCACATGTCAAGCATACAACCTACTGTACGATGTATTTATTATATCTATTCATACTCATATTCGAATCCGTATAATTGTTTATATAGAAAGAACGAAAAATCAATAATAAAAGCGTATTACTAAGAAAAAAAATTTGCTCGAGATGGAACCTCAAACCTATGTATATTTTACTTCATCATACTAATTAATATAGCATACATCGGGAAATAGAATTAAATATTAATGTGATTTTTTCATCCATTTTCATAAACGACGATCATAAACGAATAGGAAAAATATAACAACAATAATACACTATATTTAATAGATATAATTCTTTCTAAAGAAAATAAAACTACAAAGAAGAAGAGAAAGTGATTGATATAGATATGTATATAGATACATCATATCACATAGATGCATATATAGATACATCATATCATAAAATAGATACATAAAACTTCCTTCTCCAATTTTCTGTTTTAAAAAAAAATAAAATTCCGTTAATTTTCTTTTTTAATTTTTTGTTTAACAATGAATATTAATGTGTTGTTCTTATCTGTTTTCATTGACGACGATGATAGATGAGTAAAGAAAAATATAACGAAAGTAATACATAATTCCCTGTAAAAAAAGAAAGCTTAAAATAAGAGAAATGATTAATAGTAATGTGTATGTAGACACATCTGTTAGGTGTAGTGCCCGAAAGATAATTTGTGTAATTGTTTTTAATAATGGATGACAGAATTTATCTAATTTTAGTTACTTGCTTTGTGCTTGTAAAGTAATACACTGCTGCAAACCCTAAGTATATCCGTATGTAACCACTTAACTCAGTGTATGGATTGCACGTGAGGATTGAGTTAGTGGAGATATACTTAAACTGTTAGTCCGTGGTGAATTTAATCAGAGTTTAGGGTCTCTTGATTAAAACACCAAATGCGCCTAACACCTTAGTGTGTGATAGTCTTATCCGGATTTGTCGGTAGAGAGGTACTACGTGGGGCATTTATATATGATGGCATTCATATAGGACTGGACCGATTTAATCTATATTTCTCGCTATAATTCCGTAATCGAGGAATCTTATTAAATCATTAGATGATCATATATGGATCAACCTTAATCCTGAGGTGATCACAGGGTGCTGCTTGTCCCGGGGTAGTGTTTGATGTGTTAGTTACGGTTCACTTAAATATGTGTTCCAAGCCACTTCTCATTTGCACTATCTCCAGATTAGTGAGTAGTTCTGATTTTCACAGACATGGAATCCATTCCTTCCTGCGGGAAGTAGAGAGACAATCCCCCTATTTGTTAGCCCTAAGAAAGTGATCGATTCCGGGAGTTCACATTTGACTAATTAGCTACTAGTCAGATATGTGTACTAATTGATCATCAGGGGGTTGATGGTAAATAAGGATAAGATATTACGAAGTCGGGTTCACGGAGACTTCCCACTCGAGAATGGGCGATCTATGGAGGGTTAATCCGTATGTAGTGATTATATCGATGGACGCTTATTTACTCATGGGTTGAGTATAAGTATACATCTATAATCGGTAGAGTTCGGGCCGGGTTTATGGTGGCGTAATCCCGGAATTAATAATTAATGTACTTATTACATTCGATGAATAATTAATTATTGGAGCTACTTGGTTATAGTCCATTGTCCCCGATGTGTGGCTTACGTAATTCGGACTAATAATCTTGTTGTTTGGGCCTCAATGATAATTAATTGGTGGGCTAATTAATTGATATGCATGGATATTATTTAGTTAAATTTAAATAATATAATACACATAAAAGACATTTTATGTGAAATTAAAACCCTAGGGAGGTGGCGCCATATTGGTTCTCTTTTAGCACAAGAATTGATTTTCTTGTGTTATAGAAAATAAAAGATATTCTTGTTATGTGATTGGTTGGATGACATGTTATTTAGTTTCCTATTGGTCAATAATATGTCACAATTATTCATTAAGGAAAATATCTTTTTATTTTGTTTAATTAATTATTTATTTAATTAATTAAAACTTGGAGACCAAGGATTTACTCTCCTATAAAAGGAGAGTTATTCCAAGTGTAAATCACACTTGAAAATTTCGCCCCATATCACCAAAAAATAGAGAAAAAATTAGTTTTCTTGTCTAGGGTTTTAGAGGAAGAAAAACTTGGAGTTTTTCTTGGTGTTGCATATCAAGGAGGTTCGTGTATCAAGAAGGGTGTCCACCAACCGCCGTTTGGAGAACACATCGGAAGATCAAGGCTTCTCTTCCCGTTATTGGTAACATGATCTTAAACCCCTCGTAGTAGTAGTTTAAGTCCTTTAATTATGTGTTTTGATATATAAATCGTGATCCATCCGCTGTGCGTAGATCTAATTCGTTTAGATCTAAGAACCTGCATCCTTCATGTGGTATCAGAGCAAGGTTCCACGATTTATATAGTCATAATCATAATTAGACGATTTAAAGGAGTGGAATTGCATGTAGGTAAATTTTATTTATTGGTTTATGCATTGATAATGATTAATTGTTATGGTTGAAGAGATGGATTGGGGGTTGGCACTGTTTACCCGTTAGATCTATTGTAAACTCATATAAACGATAAAAATTCGTTCATATGAGTATAGGAAATTATGTAATTTATTTTTATTGCAATTTTAATTACCAGAAAATAGATCTGTTTAGTAGCTGTTTAGTTATTTTGTTTTTCCCGTTGATCGAGCCGTTAAAATGAAGATCCCTCCGGTCAGAATTAATTTTAGAAGTTGATGAACAATCCCACAAATTTTGGTGTCGATCGAGTCCGTTTGGGTATCCGTTCGTTGCTGCGAAGTGGCTCTTTATGTAAAAAACGCAGGATTCACAGAAACCCTAAGCGTGACTTCTCCGATATTCTCGGGAACAATTGGACCGTTCAAATTAAAATCCGACCAGTCAGATTGCATATCATGGAGTTTTGGACGTGAGATAAAATTTCCAGGACGATCGAGATTCATCTTGATCCCCGACCGGTCTTGGGAAGTATATGATGCTTATTTCTTTGAAGAGTCTGCATTCAAAGACAAGTTGGGCGGCTCATCGAGGAATATTGACAAGTCAAAGCTCCGATCCGACGTCCATCTTGAAGTCCGAAGAATGAAGATTAGATCTGGAAAGTTTCATCCCGATCCAAGTTCGTTTGGTATGCCGATCGTCGAAGATTCTCAGCATTTGCAGATTAGGGTTTTAATTTATTTTCGAATAGATTAGTTACGGGGTGCCAACGGTCCATCTCGGTGTTTATTTTTCGCACTAGTATACATGTGTAGATTGTATGAGTAGAACCGGAAAATTGCCATGACATGCATCATATCATGAATTCCACTCCATATGCATACATGTAGAAATTAATTCGAGGAATTAGTTAGGCATGTATAAAACACACGATTAGTTTTAATTAATTGTTTGATATTAATTAGAAACTAATTAGGGTAAAACCGAGGAACACGGGTTTTTTCAATCGTCGAGGTTGGGTGATGGATTCTCGGTGAATCTCACTCTGCGAAAGCATAAGGAGTAAAATCCGAAACCTCGTGGTGAAGGTGTTGGATTCTCGGTGAATTCCACCTTACCTAAGAGCGAGATTACGTTTTTGTTCCGTAGTGTCTACGTGAATGTTTGATGTTTAAGGTTTGGATAATCACGGGCAAGCAGGTTCGAAAGTGGTTTAACCACGGTTGGGTGGTCAACAGTAGCTACGGCTCAATCGACTTCACCTCCACGTGTGGCGTTTGCACGAAGTGCGGCAACACCGAGCCATCCGAAGAGCCACTACGGCTCAACGGAGCTCTCCTAGCCTTGACCCGTCCGGACGGCCACATATGTTCTAACGAATAGGTCGGGTGGGCTAGCCCACATAACCGACAACATTCGGGCCTATGATTTATTGTTCCTTAATGTAACATCAAGTCCAAAAACATGATCAATAAACCCACCACTTTTTCAAAATATTGAGTGGGAGCGGAGAGGCGACACCGACCCCACGGCCTCTACTTGTTGACACAAGCAACGTGAGAGAATGGTGACGCCTCGTGCGGCTTTGATTTCGCCCCAAGGAAGGCCTTCACCGCTATCAAAATTCAAGGCTTGGTCTCCGAAAGGATAGGATTTTGGGTACTCATTGAGTCACCGACCGACCCTAAGGCGGCGCACACCTGGGGTCTATCTAAAGATCCGAAAGAGTAGGTCACACTTATAAAGAGTATTTTGGTAATACCTTGGCTGAAAAAGGAAAGGTGATTGACGATCACAAATGAGATGTTCGATTCTCAATCTGATCTTCAATATTAATCGAAACCTCTTTGACCTACCCTAAGGCGGCACCGAGGCATTAGATTAAATCCTTGGAACGGTAGGATAGACTATAAGTACTTAGTTTATGTTCCTAAAATTTATTAGTAGTGTATGATTTGGATTTATTCTCATCAATTTTATTTACAAATTATTATATATATCTCTCTAAGGTGCTAGATCGCTAGTATAAAATTGACTAGTAATGACTTCGTTAAAAGTGGTTAGTAACTAGAGCGTTGTACCTATTAATCTCACATGCGATTAATTTTTCGGAAGAGATATTTCTCTTGAGCCTTCAAGACTTAAGTGCGTAAACAAGTATGTCACTGATGTCACTCGTGTTGAACGAGAGACAACCATAGTTAGTTTGAAAGATGATTGGGACGACAAAATTCTTCTAGTGAATTTTAATTGTGTAGTGTCTACACGAGAAATTTTCTAATAGAAAAATTGGAGAATCATAAATTTAAGTGTCGCTAGTTAGACGGTATTTGGAACCGATAAACTAGTGGGAGCTTTTATCTTATGTTTTTCTAATTTATTAGAAAATTAGTCCCACTGGGTAACGCTTTCATTAGACATCCCACAGTTCACGAGTAGTGTCTACTCAAATGAACTGCTAGTTCAAGACTATTTCCTTTTAAGGAAAGTTGAGAATGGGAAAGAATGTCTATAAGTGTTAATCATCTTAACTAAAGTTTTGAGGCTAAACCGAAAAATTAATTATAGAAAGTATAGGATAAGGAAAGTGATTTCGGATCACTTAACCAATGAATCCTTAGCGACTTTCTTAAACCGAGTAACTCGACTCGGTAGCTTAGTTCTTTGGAAGAACAAGGAAGCTGTGCATTAACAATTAATAAAGTAGACAACGGGCAATTATTTCAGCTATAATAGTGGGAGTGATATAAGGAAATGAATTTCGGATTCTATCCTTGAATATCACAGAAAAATTTATTTTTCTGTTTACAGATTCGTTGAAACAAATGGATTCACTTTCATCTCGATACTACAGTTGCCTTAAACAAAGTGAAGATGACATTTGCAGTACGAATCTGTGACTCGGACTTTTGTTTGATAAAGACTGAAAACACTAAGAAAAGCTGAATAGGTATAAGTAACACGTCTTAAACTATTATAGGTAAAAGGTTTCCGTATTAAGATAAACAACCTTTCAATATCTATTAATTAGTGCATATATCCTAGAGAAAAGACCTTACGACTGGCTAAGGGTGATTCCTATCTCCCAGTCTAGGAAAACTATCTCAAAGGAACAATGACTAAGTTTCCTTTCAATCGGGAAAGGGTAATAGATTTGAAGGGGTAACATAGCTTGTTCGCCATACCTTTGGGGTCTAGTGAGAGATACAAGCTAGTGGGAGATTTTTGAGTGGTGACATTCTGTCTGATAACTACTCAAAACGCTGGTTAGTTTATCGAAAGAATACGAGGAGGAGTCTCTGATTTTAGCAGAGAATAGAGTATTCCATATTCAGAAATAGGCTATCGCATAGTCTTGGGGATGATGCTCGGCACGCCTCATAATGGAATGTTTCTCACCGAGGAAGAAACCATAAACTTGCCCTATATAGTTATTGATATGCTACAATACTTCGCTAAACTCGATTAAGATAATTCGTTGCAAAATGACGGTTAACATTATTATGTAAACCGAGAAGTCTACCTAGAAGATGCTTGTGAATTTATGGATAAGGAGTGAATTCGGTTCACACCACTTCCGTAAATGTAGGCATTTAGCATTTAATGCTTAAAGGTAGGATCGAGATTTTGCGATAACGTCGATTGTGAATGTTCGTGAAATATGTTAATGAGACGAGTGAAGGTTGGTTATAAGATTCTTGAGATCGGAAAGTGACGGTTGGACTGTCGCAAGGCTTCTGATAGAATCTATAAGTAACAGCCTTAAACCTTGGATCACGGTTACCCAAGGGTAGTTACTATCTGATTTAATCAGACCACGTCCAACATCGGTTGTTGGTGATTACACTGATAAATACTACTAGATCAGAATGTCAATCCACCTAACGCAGGTGGGAGTATGGTTTAACCATTGACCCATTGTGGTTGTGTGGACTTTATAGTCTCTTTGAGGTGATTGATAAACTGTGGCTCTTTGTGGGTTTGTATAGGATTACGATCGAGAGAGGTTGGTTCGAAAATCTTATCCCTGTGAATGGAGTTTTGGTACTTCATTTCTGTTCAGCCTCTTGTAGAACCACCTGAGTGTCTTAGGCCCAGTGGGAGTAATTGGTCCTAAGCTGAAAAGAGTCGAATGAATAGGAAAGTTTAACTTTCAAAGACAATCTTTGAGTGGTCTCAGGGTGATTCCTAAAAAGTAGAGAGTTAACCGGACCTAGAACTCTCTCACCACTCAGTCTTGCAAGATTTCGTTAGAAAGCAGAAAATAGGGGTGATTCCCTGAGACTTTCTTGCCGTAAAACGGAGTCTGGATTTATTCGGAACAGAAGGGTCTTGGTTAGAACAAATGGCAGGTTGACTGCCGGGACTTATGTCCTTTGTGGATGTAAGAGACCCTCTCGGTCATTAAAAGTCGCATGTTTTAAAATATGTGGACTTGACCAGAATATTGATAAGTCTTTTGTAGACTGGGTATCAATATTGGTAAAATAGTAGTATTAGTGTTCATGAATGATAACATTGAAACAGTTGGAAACAACATGTGTGTGATATCTGAAGTCAGAAACTGACAGGCCAAGATTCTCTGGATGAGAGAATTGGACTATATTCCAAGAATATGATTCGGTCAAATTCACGAGAATGAGTCATTGGCTATCCCACCTATCTTATTGAATAAGACGATCATGCGTATACGTATGCAACATTCATCGAGAGTAGTCCTACCCTACCTCTCAGGAATGATTCTCTAAATCTTTGGATAAAGAGAAAATGGGATAGAGTCTCTCTGGGATAAGGGCAAGTCAGCTTAACACGAGTCAATTGCAATCGAATCTTGGATTCAAGCAATAAGTAGCGGTTTAGTACGTCCTCAAGTATCTTTAGAGAACGAGGAATCATATGCTTGTATATTCAGGTGCAAACTTGAATATGGTTGACTACACTGATTCTGACTTATAGGCAGATTAAGGATGATCATTAAGTTGATCTCGGGCTCAGTGTTTACTCAAAGTGCTTAGAATTTCCTTTTGGGTCTGGGAGTAATTCCAGGTCTGATAAGCCGATATCACTTCATTGTGAAAACAGTGAAGAGATAGCTTAGAAGGATCTTCTCAGTCACAAGAAGTCAAAAGCATGTTGAGAGAGAGTACCGCCTGATTGGAAGGACCGACAACGTTTCAATCCTAAAGATCGTCTCGAGTCGACAACCTAACTAATCGATTGTACCAAGTCGAGTGCTTGGAAGTGCGGCATTGATGGATATGTCTCATCCGCTTTTAGAGCAAGTGGGAGAGTGTTGTGAATAAGATGATAAAGGGTGTGCTCTAAAAACAATCGTTGCTTGTCATTTCGTGCAAGTGGGAGATTGTTAGTTGTAGTGCCCGAAAGACAATTTGTGTAATTGTTTTTAATAATGGATGACAGAATTTATCTAATTTTAGTTACTTGCTTTGTGCTTGTAAAGTAATACACTGCTGCAAACCCTAAGTATATCTGTATGTAACCACTTAACTCAGTGTATGGATTGCACGTGAGGATTGAGTTAGTGGAGATATACTTAAACTGTTAGTCCGTGGTGAATTTAATCGAGTTTAGGGTCTCTTGATTAAAACACCAATAATGCTTGAGAACACCTTAGGGTGTGATAGTCTTATCCGGATTTGTCGGTAGAGGTACTACATGGGGCATTTATATATGATGGCATTCATATAGATTTGGACCGATTTAATCTGTATTTTCGATATAATTTCATAATCGAGGAATCTTATTAAATCATTAGATGATCATATATGGATCAACATTAATCCGAGGTGATCTGAGTCTTTGCTTGTCCCGGGGTAGTGTTTGATGTGTTAATTACTGATTCACTTAAATATGTGTTCCAAGCCACTTCTCATTGGCACTATCTCAGGATGAGTGAGTAGTTACGATTTTCACAGACATGGAATCCATTCCTTCCTGCGGGAAGTAGAGAGACAATCCCTTATTTGTTAGCCTAAGAAAGTGATCGATCCCAGGAGTTCACATTTGACTAATTAGCTACTAGTCGGATATGTGTACTAATTGATCATCGAGGGGTTGATGGTAAATAAGGATAAGATATTTTAAAGTCGGGTTCACGGAGACTTCCCACTCGAGTGGGCGATCTATGGAGGGTTAATCCGTATGTAGTGATTATATCAATGGACGCTTATTTACTCTATGGGTTGAGTATAAGTATACATCTATAATCGGTAGAGTTCGATTTCGGGTTTATGGTGGCGTAATCCCGGAATTAATAATTAATGTACTTATTACATTCGATGAATAATTAATTATTGAGCTACTTGGTTATAGGTCCATTGTTCCCGATGTAGCTTACGTAATTCGGACTAATAATCTTGTTGTTTGGGCCTCAGTGATAATTAATTGGGTGGCTAATTAATTGATATGCATGGATATTATTTAGTTGAAATTTAAATAATATAATACACATAAAAGGCATTTTATGTGCGCTAAAACCCCAAGGATGTGGCGCCATATTGGTTCTCTTTTAGCACAAGAATTGATTTTCTTGTGTTATGGAAAATAAAAGATATCTTGTTATGTGATTGGTTGGATGACACGTTATTTTGTTTCCTATTGGTCAATAATATGTCACAATTATTCATTAAGGAAAATATCTTTTATTTTGTTTAATTAATTATTTATTTAATTAATTAAAACTTGGAGACAAAGATTTACTCTCTATAAAGGAGAGTTATTCCAAGTGTAAATCACACTTGAAAATTTAGCCCCATATCACCAAAAAAGAGAGAAAAAATTAGTTTTTTTAGCATGCAGGGTTTTAGAGGAAGAAAAACTGGAGTTTTTCTTGGTGTTGCATATCGAGGAGGTTAGTGTGTATCGAAGGGTGTCCACCAACCATGATTTGGAGAACACATCGGAAGATCGAGCGCTTCTCTTCCCGTTATTTAGTAACATGATCTTAAACCCCTTGTAGTAGTTTAAGTCCTTTAATTATGTGTTTTGATATATAAATCGTGATCCATCCGCTGTGCGTAGATCTAATTCGTTTAGATCTAAGAACCTGCATCCTTCAACATCATATCACATAGATGTTTATATAGATACATCGTATAACATTCAGTAATTTTTTTTAATTTTTATTTTTGGGTTTATCAAAAAATATTAATGTGATGTTCTCATCCGTTTTCATAAATGATGATTTTGTTTGTTTTAGATGTGTATATAGATACATCATATCACGTAAATGTACATGCATATTTGATACATCATAACAAGAAATGGATACATGAATCTTCCCTATGATTTTTTTTTTTAAATACAATTTCGTATTTTTAAAAAATAAGACATAATCCCTGTAAAAAAAAAAAAGAAAGATTAAAAAATAAGAGAAATTGATTAATAGTAGATGTGTATGTAGACACATCATATCACATAGATGTTTATATAGAAACATTGTATGACATTCCGTAATTTTTTTTTTGGTTTATCAAAAAATAATAATGTGATGTTCTCATCCGTTTTCATAAATTGAATTTTGTTCTAGATGTGTATATAGATACATCATATCACACAAATGTACATACACATTGGATACATCATATGAAGAAATGAATACATGAATTTTCCCTATGTTTTTTATTTTAGAAAGCTTAAAAAATAAGAGAAATTGATTAATAGTAGATGTGTATGTAGACACATCATATCACATAGATGTTTATATAGATACATTGTATGACATTCCGTTTTTTTTTTTTACTTTTTATTTTTTGGTTTATCAAAAAATAATAATGTGATGTTCAAATCCGTTTTCATAAATGATGAATTTGTTTTGTTTTAGATGTGTATATAGATACATACACATTGGAGATACATCATATGAAGAAATGAATACATGAATTTTTCCTATGTTTCTTTTAATAATTTTTTTTTTTGGTTTATCAAAAAATATTAATGTGATGTTCTCATCCGTTTTCATAAATAATGAATTTTTTTTGTTCTAGATGTGTATATAGATACATCATATCACATAAATGTATATACACATTGGAGATACATCATATGAACAAATGAATACATGAATTTTTCCTATGTTTTTCTTTTTTGTAATACAATTTCGTTTTTTTTTTTTTTTGTTCAAAAGAAGAAGCACACTATTTTTTTATTTTTGTTTTTAAATTTTTTCATGCTGACACGTGTCAAGCCCATAGCTTTCTACGTGTCAGCCTTACATTCAATCCCCTCTCTTCTTATTAGATAGAGATGTTGTAAATAGTTAGACAATTTACCAAATAAGCTACAAAGACTTTGATTAAAAATGTTCGAAAAAAAATATACATACACAATGTTATTATTATTAGATGTGTATACTCGCTCACCATACTTGGTCCGTTCCTGCAGGTGACTTCCTTAGATTATGATTAAATTACAGCGAAAACAATCGATCTAACATCATCATCATCAAATGTTGTAATTTTGGTTGTGTCACCTGTTGCGATATAACGGTTATGCCCGTATTTTTTTTTTTCTTTTAAGAGGAGTGTTCTATTTTTATAGTTCAACAATTTATCGCACGACTCAAGGACATTCAATTACCCAACATACGTGTTATTAATTTGTGAATTGACGGTCCTCCTACTTGACAAAGACAATTGAAAGGGCTTATATGCGGGCTACAATGCCTTAAGAATACTTTTCTAAAGATAAGGTTTCTTATTTTACGTGGTGGATAATTAAAGTACATGTTGCATGTTTATATTAAATTTGCTCGCAGTTATCATTTTCACACGCTAACATTTTTTCCAATAAATTTTAGATATGCATTACATAATTGATGTGAATTCGGAACCGGCTGATACACCACCTCCAATCACATTTCGCAATGGTCCCGAAACTCGCCAACAATGCAAACTAAGGCTCGACTCTATGAACAAAGTGGTCAACTTAATTTTTGAAATTCCTACGACCAAACAATTGCAAGTTTTTGAAGTCATCAAATCCGTCATATATGCTAACGGACTGTCGGAATAATTCTTCTAGTTAATATATGTTACTACTATATATATGTTAAATAATATTCAGCTGAATTAATGAAGAAGATGGCGCCACTTTTGGATACAAGAAGAATCCTTGGAATTTTTCTACATTCAATGGATAGAGTATTCAAAATTGGATTATAAAGGGCCCGAGCAACCCTTGTGGGTATCCAATATACAAGCGTCTTAGAAAGCAAGTTTTACAGGTGTCGAGTCTTATTAAAGCTTTTCTCACGAGTTGAGATTGTGTCGGAAGTTTCATTATTAAAGTGCTCCTCATGAAGTTGGGGTTGTGTCAAGAGACTTTCCATCAAATTCCAAATACCTTAATCCTAGATCCTATGAAATCAGATCCAGTATCGGTTAGTATGAATAAAACGGATTAAAGGTATATATCCAAAATTATTATTACCTTCCTTTTTTGTTGCATATCGTACGTATTTGAAGAGCACTTTATTCCACACGAGCATCTATATATATGAATATAAAGTTATAAAAAAAAAAAAAAAGGTGCACAAGTAAATTGTGTGTACTTGAAGAATAATTTTGTTCCGTACGAGCAACAAGTGATCTAAAAACAAAAAAAAAATGGAAGAAGGGAATTTGAAGTTACCTTTTCTTACACTTCGAATCGTGCGGATACACCTTAGAAATTTTTTTCTCCTCAACATTTTCTTAATTTTAGAGAAACATTCAAAAACACTTGTGATCTTGTATCTACATCTTGTAATTGAATACTTTCGAGCGTTGCGAGTTACTTGATATCGTCCGGTTAGTTGTCTCTATCTTGAGAATAGCAACATAGTTTTCAAAGATGGAACAAGATAATCAACTTTTAGCTCAAGCACTACAACAAAGGTATCAACAAGACCTCGAGCAAAAATCTAGGGATGTTTATGATCAATATAAGGAACGTATTGCACAAATGGGAGCACGATTGGCACAATTAAATCTTGGTCCAGGTGTTCAAAACCTGATATTGAACCAAGCAATTATTCTGAACATGACAGTGAAGACGAGGAGGAAAACGATGCAGCCACACTTACGACGCACCGGAGAGCACGGGCACCACGGGAAAGACTACAAGGTATCAAACAAAAGATTCCAGCCTTTAAAGGTAATTCTAATCCCGATGAATACTTTTCTTGGGTACTTAAAGTTGAACAAATTTTCAATTGTCATGATTACTCTGAAAGAACCAAAGTTAAGCTAGCTACTAGTGAATTTGAGGAACGAGCTATGCTTTGGTTCCAGAAAACCGATGAAAAGCGCAGGAAATCAAGACAACAGGTGATATCTTCTTGGGAGGTGCTTAAAAATGAGATGCATAGAAAGTGGGTTGCCGAATCCTACCGACGAGAACATGTGAGGAAATTGCAAACACTTCAGCAAGGCGAGAAATCCGTTCAAGCATACCATGGCTCGCTTTTTGGGAGGACTGCGTCCGGAAATAGCTGATCCGGTGGAAATGATGAATTGCACAACTTACGAAGAAATGGTACACGCAGCCTTAAGTAAGGAGAAGCAACTCAAGAAGCGAAAGGCGCAATATTCTAAGAATTACTCAGGTACCACACCGGCTAAGCCGAATTCTTTTCTATCCAAAAGCGACGGAGGTAAGTTTCCTGTTAAAAACTCCGCTGTTAAATATACCCCTCCCCAAGTTCCAAATGACCGTCCGGTTAAAGAAAAATCTGAAAGCACTTTGAGATGTCATAAGTGTCAGGGATTAGGACCCAAAGCAAGTGAGTGTCCAAGAAAGCGATCTTATGTCGCTAATAAAAAGGGAAATTATCAGTCAGATTCGGAAGGTGAAAATGAACCAGGGTATGAGGAAACAGATGAGCTGGCTGAGGAGGACGATGAGGGAATTAAGCTTGACGAACGAGCCATGTTTGTGAACAAAAAAATCCTTAGCACCACGAGTCAACTCAACAACGATGAGGTACAACGCGAAAATATTTTTCAGACGTGTTGCATCATTGGAGGTAAGATCTATATGTGATTATTGATTCAGGTAGTTGCACGAACGCCATTAGTAGTGAGGTTGTTGAAAAATTAAGCATTCCCACACTTAAGCACCCACAACCTTATAAATTGCAATGGTTGAATGATTGCGGTACTGTTAGGGTAACTAGGCAGGCATATGTGAACTTTAATCTTTCAAAATATGAGGATAAATTCTGTGTGATGTAGTTCCTATGAATGTCACCCATCTGTTACTTGGCCGTCCTTGGCAATTTGATAAACGTGTCACTTATGATGGTTTTCTTAATAAGTACACTTTGACGCACAAGGGAAAACGAATCACTTTGAGTCCATTATCACCACACGAGGCTCATTTCGATCAAGTTAAATATGCTAAGAAACAAGAGGCTGATCATGCCAATGCACCCACTAACTCTGAGACTGCAATTGTTAAAGTGCCATATGAAACCGTCAAAGTACATTCCCAGAATCGTGACAAGAAAGTAAATTTTGCGGCTGTCCGAAGTCCTATTTTATTCATTTACAAGGATTACTATCCATTAGTTCCTCATTCGGAATTTAATGATCCGTTTTTTACTCCATTTCCTTGTTATATGATTATTTCTGATCTTGCGGGAACTCATCCCCATGTTGTACTAACCCTTTTGCAGAAATTTGAGGACGTGTTTCCGGAGGAAGAACCAAGTGGATTACCACCACTTCATGGAATGGAACATCAGATCGACTTTATGCAAGGAGCGATGCTACCGAATCGTCCAGCATACCGGGCAAATCCTGAAGAAACTAAAGAAATTCAGCGTCAAGTTCAAGAATTATTGGAGAAAGAGAAAATTTGAGAATCTTTGAGTCCATATGCGGTTCCCGTAATCATCGTGCCTAAGAAGAATGGCGAATGGAGAATGTGCACCGACTGTCGTACCATCAACCAAATCACAGTAATGTATCGCTATCCTATTCCCCTTCTTAATGATATGTTGGATGAATTGCATGGAGCCAAATTATTTTCCAAAATTGATTTAAAAAGTGGATATCACCAAGTGAGGATTCGTGAGGGAGATGAATGGAAAACTGTGTTAAAACAAAGTTTGGATTATATGAATGGCTCGTTATGCCTTTTGGTCTTACCAATGCACCAAGTACATTTATGCGGTTAATGCATGAAATCCTTAGGGAATTTATTGGTCGATTTGTCGTGGTCTATTTTGATGATATTTTAATCTATAGCCATGATTTAAATTCACATCTATCACACCTAAGGTCTGTTTTGGAAGCCCTGCGTAACACACAACTCTTTGCTAATCTTAAGAAATGTCATTTTTGTTTAGAATGAGTTGTCTTCCTTGGTTTTGTTGTAAGTGGACAGGGCATCGAAGTGGACCAAGAAAAGGTAAAGGCGGTGGCCGACTGGCTTGTACCGAGAAACGCATCGGAGGTCCGAAGTTTTCATGGCCTTGCAAGTTTTTACCGACGATTCATCAAGAATTTTAGCAGCATAGCCGCACCTCTGAACGAGTTAGTCAAAAAGAGCGCACCATTCCCTTGGGGTCCTACTCAAAGGGAAGCATTCGAAACTCTAAAAACTCGTTTAATTTCTACACCTATACTCGCTTTGCCTGATTTTTCTAAGATGTTTGAGGTTGAATGTGATGCATCCGGGGTGGGTATTGGTGGAGTTTTAATACAAGAGGGGTGACCTATTGCATATTATAGTGAGAAGTTAAAAGGCGCACACTTAAATTATGCCACCTATGACAAAGAGTTATATGCACTTGTTCAATGCTTACGTGTATGGCAACACTACTTGAGTCCGAGAGAGTTTGTGATTCATTCTGATCATGAGTCGTTAAAGTATTTGAAAGGGCAATCTAAATTGCATTTGCGTCATATTCGTAGGATGGAATTCATTGAGTCGTTTCCCTATGTGATTAAATATAAAAAAGGAAAAGAGAACACGGTTGCCGATGCTTTGTCGACACGCTACACTCTAATCACAAAAATGCAAACCAAGCTACTTGGTTTTGAACACATAAAAGAGTTGTATGCATCTGATCATGATTTTGCTGAGTTATATAAATCCACTGAACTTTCAGCTCATAATAAGTTTTATCAACACAAGGGATTTTTGTTTAAAGAAAATAGATTATGTATTCCTCGAGGGTCTTTACGTGAATATTTGGTGCGTGAAGCACATGGTGGCGGACTTATGGGACATTTTGGCATTGCTAAAACTTTAGACGTGCTGCACACACATTTTTTTTTTGGCCTAAGATGGTTCATGATGTTAATCGGGTGTGTGAGTCATGTATTACTTGTCTTAAGGCTAAGTCAAAGTCACAGCCACATGGTTTGTGTAAACCTTTGCCCATTCCCTCGTCACCTTGGACTGATCTTTCTATGGATTTTGTACTTGGATTACCGCATTCTCAAACGGGTAAAGATTCTATTTTTGTAGTGGTTGATCGATTTTCTAAAATGGATCACTTTATTGCATGTCATAAAACAAATGATGCTTCACACATTGCTGAGTTGTTCTTTAAGGAAATTGTGAGACTACATGGTGTTCTTAAGTCCATTGTTAGTGATCATGATGTTAAGTTTGTGAGTCACTTTTGGCGAGTATTATGGATGCGTTTGGGGACTACTTTATTGTATTCTACTGCTTATCATCCCCAAACCGATGGACAAACAGAAGTTGTGAATCGAACTTTGGGTCAATTATTGCGCACCGTAGTACAAAAGCATTTAAAGAATTGGGAGTCTTGTTTGTCTTATGTTGAATTTGCATATAATCATGCTACTCACTCAGCTACGAAATATTCACCATTTGAGATTGTGTATGGCTTTAATCCTATCACTCCTATTGATTTGGTTCCTTTGCCTCCAGGTATGCTCACGAGTCTCGATGGGGAAAAGAAAGCGGCGATGGTACGTGATTTGCATGCAAAGGCAAAGAAAAATGTGGAGGCTCAAACGGCTCGCTATGAGAAACAAGCGAATAAAGGAAGAAAAGATATGGTGTTTGACCCGGGCAACTGGGTAAGGCTGCATTTACGAAAAGACAGATTCCCGCACAAGCGCAAGACCAAATTACATCCACGTGGAGATGGTCCGTACCAGGTGTTGGAAAGAATCAACAACAATTCCTACAAACTCGACATTCCATCCTACTGAGGAATTTCAAACTCCTTCAACATGGCTGATTTGCATCCCTTCGAAAATCCACATGATCTGAGGACAGATCCTTCGCAAACGGGAGGGTCTGATGTGAATCCGGAACAGGCTGATACACCACCTCCAATCACATTTCGCAATGGTCCCGAAACTCGCAAACAACGCAAACTAAGGCTCGACTCTATGAACAAAGTGGTCAACTTAATTTTTAAAGATCCTACGACCAAGAAATTGCAATTTTTTGAAGTCATCAAGTCCGTCATATATGCTAACGGACTGTCGGAATAATTATTCTAGTTAATATATGTTACTACTATATTTAAGTTAAATAATATTCAGCTGAATTAATGATGAAGATGGTGCCACTTTTGGATACAATAAGCATCCCTGGAATTTTTCTACATTCAATGGATCAACCAAGAGACTTTTTGAAGAAACCAAGAGACTTTACATTGGATCTACCAAGAGACTTGCATTGAACATCCAAGAGACTTTCTTGATGCATGTTGGACGAATTTTATTTTATATTTTCAGCTTGGATTCTGTTTTTACTCCTATAAATAGTCATTCCATGTACTTGTAATTTTCAACTCATCTTTGATCAAAAGAAAATATATTTTCTTCACTTTTTAAGTGTTGTGTGAATTCTCTGGATAGAGTATTCAAAATCGGATTATCAAGGGCCCGTGCAACCCTTGTGGGTATCCAATATACCAAGGTGCTTAGAAATAAGTTTTCTAGGTGTCAATGTGCTATTCCAAGGTGCCTTCTCATGAGTTGAGATTGTGTCGGGAAGCTCATTATTCCAAGATGCCTCATTCCTCACAAGTTGGGGTTGTGTCAAGGAGACTTTCCATCAAATTCCAAATACCTTAATCCTAGATCCTACGAAATTAGATCTGTATCAATAATGGGGGGGCAATCAGTGGTAGCCCTGAGCAAAGGCAAAGTAGGCATGGGCCTTGGGCTTCCGGTTTCTTATGGACCCTTGTTAAAGGTGATTTTATGCGATTTATAACGTTATATTTTATAATGATTTCCTCCATATTCATATAATTTGCATAGAAATTAAGGGTTTAATCGAATTATTGAGCAGATGAGTTTTAAAAGTATTTAAGTGTAAAGTTGAGCTAATTTCGTGATTTTATTGGTAATTATCTATGGTTTTACACTTTGCGTGTTTTTGTGGTTTTGTAGGTACATAAACATGTCATAAAAGGAGTTTGAATGGAAAGGGAAGGATGCAAGTTGAAGATGGAATGAAGAGATTTATGCAAGACTGAACGAGCATTTGCCATCCGTCCAGCCTGGACTGGCGTCCAGAAGCTTGAACTAGCGTCCAGTGGACGAGCGTCTGAAGTGATGGACGTGCGTCCAGGAAGAGCCACTTGATTCTGAGTTTTGAAGATTTCAGTGGACGAGCGTCCCATTTTACATAGGACGGGTGTTTGAGAAGACTCGGCCCGATTCGGAGATTTGAAGCACCTTGGACGGGCGTCCAGTCCACCGACTTCGTGAAACCGACTCTAAAACCTATAAATAGTCGCGTGTTTTCAACCCTAGAACATACCTATTGATACATATTGATAAGAATTCGACCACTGGCGGCTCCATTTACTTTGGGGCGGCCGGTGTCTTCTTGCGGTTTTACACCAAGAAACACTTTTCTTTCTCTTTATTTTATTTTGTTCGATCGTGATGATGATTAGAGGCTAAGCAATTCGAACAAGCGTGTGAAACCGATCATGCGATGTTTTGATTTCGAATTTGGATTTAGTTTTGTGAGTTTTAATTAAAGTTGTTTCTTTTCTATGATTATGTGTTATGCAAATTTGTATCGAGAGATGTTTTGCTATTGATGTTTGCCATATGATGAGAATCGGTGTAAACACTAGATCACCATAGGAAAGAATAGATCTTTTTTTAACCTAAAAATACGAGAGTTGCTAGGTTAGAATATCTAGATTGTTAGATTGAGAAATCTTGCACCTTGGTTTGAAAGCGTTAATCTTTAATATCGAGAGATAAAAGATTGATAGGCGAACTTTTCTAAGAGATTAGGAGTTCATACCTTTGATAGGTGACTCACAATTTTAGTTAAATCATCATAAGATAATCTAGAGAGGAAATTAAGGGTTGCGGGATGGTGGATCATTGCTTGTTCTATGTTTAATCGCTATAGTCATTATCATGCTTTTATGAGTTTTATTGTTTTTTCTCGTTTATAGTTTAGTTATGTTCGCAACGATCTTTCCTGGCTTTGGACTGACAATCCTCTGTCCAGTTTATCTTTTCGTTTTGTTATTTTAGGCTTTAATAATAATGGTATCAAACTTAGGAAAATTAATGAACTAGATACCCCGATTCCCTGAGATCGACTCCGGTATTAATCGCTATGCTACGATCCCTACACTTGGGGTATACCGGATTTATAAATTTATTACTTGTTTATTTTTTCTTAGATAAAATCTGTGACAAGTTTTTGGCGCCGTTGCCGGGGAATCGGTACGGTTGTCTAGTTTATTAATTTTTCTGATTTTTTGTTATAAGTTGGGATAAAAGGGATCGTTAGGGCACATGGTAGTATTTTGGCCGTAACTTTCGGCTCCAGTGTCCGTTTGGCGTGCAGGACCCCAATTCGGAAAGCTCGTTCCGACTCCGACGACGTTATGAACGGCCAAAGGCCGTTCAATGCCGTTTTCGAGGTCAAAATCTGCTGTTTTCCCTTCCATTTTGGGCTCAGAAGGTTTCAACACGTTTTTCTCCCTTTTATCGTTTTCTTGTTTTCTGTTTTAAATTTTTCATTGGTAGATTTCTATTTCTGTTTCCGTTTCTTTTTCTGTTTCTTTATCTTATTAAAAAAAATAAAAGGCCTTCTAGGGTTTCTAGGGTTTCTGAGGTTTCTAGGGTTTATGATTTTATCTAGGGTTTATGAGGTTGCTCAGGTGTCTTGTTTTGTGCTTTATGCTAAGACCAGACGGGAGTCTGCTCTCTGTGAACGCCCGGCCACTCTTTGTGGTTACCAGACGTGCGTCCATAGTGAGTGGACGCCCGTCCGTCCAACATGCACCAACTCTGTTATGTCTTAAGAGAACCAAACTAGCGTTTGTCCTTTCCAAACGCCCGCCCGATTCATCATTTCTGAGGAGGACGGCGTCTGGATTGTCTGAACGTCCGTCCAGTGTGTCAGTTTCTAGTGAATAGAATTTGTTTTTTTATACATGCTTCATTATTTGACATGGATTTTTAATGCGAGCCTCTGTGGCTTTTATCTGATATGCGTAGATGTCCTGTTCTTTCACCGTTATGGTTATTTTTCCATCTATTATGGTCCATGTTGAGTGATTGTGTGTGTTTCGAGTCTATTGATGCAAGAGCACCGAGCTAGACGTGATTCCAATTTGATTTATGATGTTCCTTTTGTCGTCTATCTAGGGTGTTAGGGTTGTTTAGGGGTCGTTTGTTTTTGTTGTCCCTTACTTGATTCATCTGTAGCTACTGTCGGTTTTCCGTTGCTACTTCCTTTTTGATGGATCTTGTAAGCTTTTAGGGCCTTCTATTCGTTCATCTTTTATTACTTGATTCATATGTGCTTAAGTTTGAGCTACTGTCGGTTTTCCGTCGCTTTCACTTTTAGATGGATCTTGTAATCCTTAAGACCGTTTAAACTTTCAATTTTCTTTTCTATATGATTTATATTTGCTTTAGTATAGCTACTGTCGGTTTTCCGTTGCTATCACTTTCTGATGAGTCTTAAGGCACGTCTACACTTTACATGGCAAGCTTCTGTGGCTTTGCATACTCGAATTTTGTTGCGCTTCTGTGGCATTATTTAGTAGACGTTTATATATTTGACCTTCCTTCTATGGTTGACATGTTTCATCGCTTAGTCGAATGCAGATTAGGGTGATATCTATGGAATCTTGATTTTCTTTTTGCCTTTTTAGTATAGTTGCATATCATTTAGTTGCATTGTGTTATATTTTTTATTTTATTTAGTGCACCTAGCCCTACTACTTTGTAGTGTCCTCTATCATTATTTCTTTTTGATAAATCTTGTAAGGCGCATTTACACTTTCATTTGGAGTTTGATATTTCTGTATGCACATGTGGTCCATATTTGTATTGTAAGCTTCGTGGCTTATTTGGCGCTTAGATGTCCTGTGTTTTCCCGTGTGGTGATTTTCCATCTCGAGCAATTATTTCTGTGCTTATATCAAACTTTTTCTGCGCAATATGATATATTTTCCCTGTGTTCCCAAGATATCGCCATGTTTTTCAAGTGGTGCAGGCACATTTTTATTTATTTTGCCAAGCTACCTTTGGAAGTCGTTCTTTGAAAAAGGACTCCATATGACATCACCATTGTTGTCCTCTTGACCACTCTTGGATCATTACCAAATCAGCTAAGTACTTCATTTCTTCTTAAATTCTGCACAACCTGAGGACATGTTGTGGTTTAAGTGTGGGGCAGGGGAATGGTTATGTGTATCGATCATTTGCTTACTTCGTTATGTTTCTATGCAAGATGAGCTAAAATTTTCAAAATTTTTGTTTTGTCCTGAGTAAGCAATGCACATCTTTTTTTCATTTTTTTTAGTCATCGATGCTGTATACTGTATGTTCAGTAAGTTAGTTGTTTCACCCGATATATATTTTTCACGAACCATAGTGAATGATGAGCTGTAATATAAAGCTATACCTCTTTTGATTAGTGATTTTTGTTATCTTATAAGTCGTGTGCTTAGTGCTAACGTATGTATCGTGACGATTATGATAGTTTGTGTTTAGATCCAAAGTACGACATACTGTGAATATCTGAGGTTTGAATGTGATAAGTGAAACGTAACTATTGTTCTTTAAAAAGTATGTTCAAAAACAAATATGATGAATAAGTTGGGTGTGTCGGAAGCTGGTCGATGATTTGAGTGAGGTAGGTCATATCTCGAATGTCCTATACCACTACGATGACCAAAAGCTCACGACAGTCAGAAGAATCTGCCTTATGATTTGATTAAGGTAGGGTATATCTCGAATATCATATTCTGCTATGACAGGGCAATAGCTCATTCTGATGTGCGTTTAAAAGTGGAATAGTTAAATCAACTTATATAAGAAGTGGTATGAAATGAATAAAAGACTTAGTTATCGCATATCTTATCCTCAGTATAAACTGACAGATATGTTGTAGGGATTATCTTCTGAGTATGTCAGAAAGGTCCTAAATGTATTCTATCATCTTTTTCGGGATATGTTACGTTTTGTAGGGTGCATCTTATAAGTATCATTCATTTCTAGTTTGAAGGGGGTATTAGCTAGTTTGCTTGAAATTTTCAAGTTTGGACTTAGTGGAAGTTTGTTATGGCTATGCACACACACCGGGGTGAACCTCTAAGTTATTGCATATGTGTTATATGTGCTGAGATGTCTATCTTATTCTCCGAGCCTCGGTTTTGTTTTGTTTTGCTCGGGACGAGCAAAAGATAAGTGTGGGGGAGTTGTTAAGGGTGATTTTATGCGATTTATAACGTTATATTTTATAATGATTTCCTCCATATTCATATAATTTGCATAGAAATTAAGGGTTTAATCGAATTATTGAGCAGATGAGTTTTAAAAGTATTTAAGTGTAAAGTTGAGCTAATTTCGGGATTTTATTGGTAATTATCTATGGTTTTACACTTTGCGTGTTTTTGTGGTTTTGTAGGTACATAAACATGTCATAAAAGGAGTTTGAATGGAAAGGGAAGGATGCAAGTTGAAGATGGAATGAAGAGATTTATGCAAGACTGAACGAGCATTTGCCATCCGTCCAGCCTGGACTGGCGTCCAGAAGCTTGAACTAGCGTCCAGTGGACGAGCGTCTGAAGTGATGGACGTGCATCCAGGAAGAGCCACTTGATTCAGAGTTTTGAAGATTTCAGTGGACGAGCGTCCCATTTTACATAGGACGGGCGTTTGAGAAGACTCGGCCCGACTCGGAGATTTGAAGCACCTTGGACGGGCGTCCAGTCCACCGACTTCGCGAAACCGACTCTAAAACCTATAAATAGTCGCGTGTTTTCAACCCTAGAACATACCTATTGATACATATTGATAAGAATTCGACCCTAGGCGGCTCCATTTCTTTCAGGCGGTAATTGAAGCTCATGTTTTTACACCAAGAAACACTTTTCTTTCTCTTTATTTTATTTTGTTCGATCGTGATGATGCTTAGAGGCTAAGAAATTCGAACAAGCGTGTGAAGCCGATCATGCGATGTTTTGATTTCGACTTTGGATTTGGTTTTGTGAGTTTTAATTAAAGTTGTTTCTTTTCTATGATTATGTGTTATGCAAATTTGTATCGAGAGATGTTTTTCTATTGATGTTTGCCATATGATGAGAATCGGTGTAAACACCAGATCACCATAGGAATGAATAGATCTTTTTTTAACCTAAAATTACGAGAGTTGCTAGGTTAGAATATCTAGATTGTTAGATTGAGAAATCTTGCACCTTGGTTTGAAAGCGTTAATCTTTAATATCGAGAGATAAAAGATTGATAGGCGAACTTTTCTAAGAGATTAGGAGTTCATACCTTTGATAGGTGACTCACAATTTTAGTTAAATCATCATAAGATAATCTAGAGAGGAAATTAAGGGTTGCGGGATGGTGGATCATTGCTTGTTCTATGTTTAATTGCTATAGTCATTATCATGCTTTTATGAGTTTTATTGTTTTTTCTCGTTTATAGTTTAGTTATGTTCGCAACGATCTTTCCTGGCTTTGGACTGACAATCCTCTGTCCAGTTTATCTTTTCGTTTTGTTATTTTAGGCTCTAATAATAATGGTATCAAACTTAGGAAAATTAATGAATTAGAAACCCCGATTCCCTGAGATCGACTCCGGTATTAATCGCTATGCTACGATCCCTACACTTGGGGTATACCGGATTTATAAATTTATTACTTGTTTATTTTTGCTTAGATAAAATCCGTGACAAGTTTTTGGCGCCGTTGCCGGGGAATCGGTACGGTTGTCTAGTTTATTAATTTTTCTGATTTTTTGTTATAAGTTGGGATAAAAGGGATCGTTAGGGCACATGGTAGTATTTTGGCCGTAACTTTCGGCTCGAGTGTCCGTTTGGCGCGCAGGACCCCAATTCGGAAAGCTCGTTCCGACGCCGACGCTCGTTCAAGGCACAAGGAACATGAAAACTCTTGTGGAAACTCTTGTGGTAACTTTCTGTATCTTTGTAGCTGTGCATGTTGATTTAGTTTCAAACTTAGGAATAAAAACATGGCGACCCCCTGTCATCAGCATGTCCTATAGCACTACAAGCTAAGCAGCACCAATTGCCTTCACATATGATGTATGTATACTCATGTCGACGAGCACGTTCTTTCAACACAGAAGATTCTGTAATCATAAAGTAAAACGTAAACTCAAATTTTCAAATAAGTTTCAACCTCCCAAACTATGTAATGTGAATAGGAGAAGAAATATGTTGCCACAATTATTAGAAGGTTGTACCGTGTGAATGGATGTGATGCATCCAAAGTGAAATGCATCCATCCATCCATTTGGTACAACACTTATAACAACTATTTAGATTCTTTCTCCTTACCTTTTTCTGTAGCTTCCTTGGGATCTTTTGTAAAACGTTTAACAGAGCTAGAATCAATGGAACGAAAACTCTGCACCTTAAATGAAGAATTTATAGATGAATAAGCAGATGAAACATAGTTTAAATATAGAAAATTTTAGTAAAACCTGCACATTCCAGGTTTCAAAGTCATTAACATGAACAAAGGGGATCCTTCTATTTTTAATATATGAGGAATTCTAGCAAGTATGAGCAATGGATCGTCGTGTGAAGGTTTAATCTTTTGAACTACATGACGTTTTGCAGCCCTATTCTGACGCTCTTCGAAGTTTGTTAAGATATCGTATGCAGCATGACCATCAACACGACAATATAGATCATGCCATGGTTCTCTTGGGAAACCAGTTGTAGGACCCCCTGTAAATGAGATATGAAACAATAACTTCAAACGAACTATACTATCTGTCACACATCTAAAAATTTTAACTGCACAACCCGAGTGATCCAAGTCACACGATCCTTGCATGTGCATTTATACCCCCACGTAGTATTTTAAAAAAAATGAAGTTCTTACCGTGATGTCAACAAAATCAAAGAATACAAAGATGTCAAAATCGATAACACCGAGCTTTTGCCAATAATTGCTGCTATATAAGTTGATATCTAACAATAAAGAAGGTATAATTACCACGCAAGTGAAATTCAAAAGAGCCATTGTGCATCAATTCATACAGAAGCAGCCTTGTTTCACTGCTAATGATATTACCTAACTACGAAATGATATCCGGATGCTGAATTTTACCCAACAATTGTACCTCAGTCTGCAAATAGACAACCACATCGAATCATCAAACACTATATCCAATCAAGAAACTAAATCAATAGCATAAAAATTCAGTTGTTAAGCACCTCAAATTATTTAATTGCATCACGAGTCCCTCCTTTTAGCGTCTTTACTGCAACATATAAGTTATCCCCTAAGAAAGCCTTGTACACACATCCAAGCTACAGCGAAACTAACAAGCCTTGCACAATCAAAGCTACAGATGTTGGGGAATCATCTTCTGAATGAAAAAAAAACTAAATAAGTATTTATGTCCATAAAATTGGGATTTCTTTCTCTGTATATGCTGTGTCTGATTCGCTATAGATTGCAACATTAGTTTGTAAAGATTAATCAGCTAGTGCTATAAAAGATCCCCAGCAAACATTAGGTGCTTTCTCAGCAAAAAAAGCAACAGCTAAAAAGTGGTCAATCAGCATCTAACTGAAAATTCAGCAGATAGATAACTACTTACAGACTCCCATTAGGTTATCAATTGTGTATCAATAACAAAATTAGGTTGTTAAGCTCTTAACAACCTAATTTGAACATATTATCATGAGAAATACTTATAAAAAATAAGGAAAAGACCACAACTCCATCTGTACACAATTCCAAAGCAAGATCCGTTAATACCAAATCCAACTTTTATCAAAAACCATCAAAAGATGCCAGCTTTCGAATAGGAAAAAAGAAAAGAAGAGAAAACAACAAGAACAACCAAATATTAGAAAATATTAGAAAAAATATTGATTATTGTAAGGCTCAGATAGGGGATAACAATTTTCAAAAGATCAATTGTATTCAAACATCACTCCATGGCTGTGAACCAAGAAGCAAAACCCAAAAGGGCTTCGCCATTCAAGTTCAAGGTCGCCGAGCCAAGATATTGATGAATTTCTTCAAGAAAGCAATAGTATGTTATCATCGCAGCCCTACAACCAGTTGTAGGGCAGGAATATGCTTGAGTAATCATTTTCGGCGTTTGGGTCATATTAAATCATCAGAAAATCAAGGGTCATTACTTCCCTGATTTCCTTTGCCTAACAGAAAGCATAGAGTCACGAATCAGAGCAGAAATCCATTCAAAGCGATATAAACCAAAGCAGAAATATGGTGAGTAATCATTTTGGCGTTTGGGTCATATTAAATCATCGTAAAGCGGGGTCATTACTTTCCTAATTTCCTTTTACTAACGAAAGCATAGAGTACGAATCGGAGTAAATCCATTCAAATCAGCATAATAAATGATAGATAAACGAACTGATAAGGAAAGAATGCACCTAGGAATGAAATAGATTCGAAATTCTTCGAGTCAGAGCCTTTGTGTATAAACACGTTGCTCAAGGTCAATGAATTGGCATAAAGGTGGAACCTTTACAGCAGCAAACCTTCCATAGACGGTTCAAACACAGAATAAAGGTAGATATCAAGTTCAAATCAGTGTAATAAATGAAAATACGAGCTATAAACAGAAAGGTTTCACCTTGCCATAAGTTTGACTGCAAAACCTTTAAATTAAGGATTAAATGCTCGAATCGAAGCCTTCCTTCTATGGGTTGCTCGTATCTCAGCATAATTGAAATCGAATCGGCATTAAAGCAGAGGTTTTTTCGAGCCTTCCTTAACCGATTTCATCACGTGGTTGCTCGATGGTAGCATCGGCTTCTTACTATAAAGGAATTCGCCATGTGGAGAAGGAGACACAGAGAAAACGATCGTATCTGTAATTGATTTGCAGAAAAACGGGACCAAGAAACGGAGTAATAGTAGAGTGAATTCAAAGGCGGGTTTCAAGGTAGGAGCGTTTCGTAAAGGAGCAGACGTTGAAACTGAGGCTGAATTTGGAGGAGGTTCTACCATGGGGCTGAATTTGGGGGTTCAATCGAACCCTAGAAGCCATTGCCGGAGATTTTGGGAGTGGGGATGCAGGGGCACGAACGAGAGAAAGTTGAAGAGGAGTCATTTTCTATCCAAGCTATACTTATCTGGAAAAAAAAACGAAAAAAATGAAAATAAATGAATAAACGAATGCATTTTAAAAAAAAAATTAATAGCCGAACCAATCAGGAGGTGACACGTGGCAAGCCCACAATGATCCCCCTTGTCTTTGTATTAGATAGTAGGATATTTTTTATTTTTGGATAGTATTAGGTTCGTTTAGTACAACTGTAGGCTGGTCGTAAAAGGGAAAAAAAGGGAAAGTAGCAGCATAAGAAAATGATGGTTTAATATAAATATACGATGTATAGTTATTTGGTATTATTGTGTTGTGTTATTTTTTTTCCGAAAAATATGAATATACGATTTGGTTGACAATGGATTTTGTGGCTAATTTTATTTCAATATTAATTGAATGGTGGTTTTTCTAATGAGTTTAAATAAAATTAAATGAAAACGAATAAGCCCCGATTGAGTTCTGATGCGTTTGGTTCCGGCACCGGACTTACTCTTAAAGGCTGTTGAAGTCCGGGACCGTCGGAGATTGAAAGGGCTTGTGCTTTGGTGATCTAGAGTTCATCAATATCTGTGTAATTGCTAGGCCTTGTCTGTGTCTAGAGGTCTAGGAAAGAGGGTTGAGTTTGAGAGGGAGCTTACTTGAAAACAACTCGGTGGCTAGTTAACAACTAATGATGATTACATACTTGACTAGTAAAAGACTAAACATCATGTCATTCTTGGATAGACACAAGTTTATATCACAATGTGTAGGCTTTCGGATAAAACGAGTAAACTTGCTGGATTTTCTAGAGCACCAGGAGTAGAGGGTACTATTGGATGGATAACTTTGCTAGCCATTAGAGGGCACCAGGAGTAGAGGGACTTCACCGAACATGTATACTATCGGGACTAGCCCGTGGCTATTGGTTTGATCCACTAATAGGTTGCACCCAGATACTTCATGGTGAGTAGCATTATGCGTAGTGCCCTAGAATGCGGATGTAACAAAGATAAGCTAAGTTAGAAACGTATAGTCATGACATGTTGATGTACGTGAAGTGAACCTTAGATCGAGTCAGTGTCATAAAGATAACTATTATAATAAAACTTGTTAAAGAGCCTTAGTTAATTTGTAGCTTCTACCTCGTATTGAGTACTATGTACTTACCTCAAATGCATTGTTTTTCCATGTGTTTAGGGGAGAGAAGATGAATAGATAGATCCGGAGTTCGAGGCAGACTTTGAGGACGCCGGAGTTGAAGCATTTAGTTATTCTGTTTTCTTTTATATTCATTAGACATGTTGTTCTTTGGGAAACATTGTAACTTCTTTTAGTTTCACTTGGAGGATTTCGTACGCTTTAGATTTCGTTTGGTTTTCCAATGTAATAATGTTACATTTCTATCTTTAGTATGTTGAGTTCTTTTCATAGTAGCATTTATGGTGTTTGCGAGTCTTTTGAGCTTCCGTTTTGCTAAACTCGATACGACGTAGTAGAGGATTACATGTAATATTGGATTTAACTAATATTATACGTGCCGAGCGTTTCGTTTCCGGAAAATGACTCGGTATCCGGGAGCAGGGCGTTACAGTGGTAGATCAATTGAGGGGTTTATTGATTTTTTCCGTGGATATAGAGAGCGTGGATTCAATGATGCCCTTAAAGAAGTCCGAGAACTTGCTCAAGAAATGGAAATTGAACCAATTTTTTGTGAAGAAAAGAAAATCCAGAGAAAAATGCATTTTGATGAGGTTTTAAGTGTAGATGTCGTGTTTTCTGCTGAAGAGATTTTTTGAGTGCAATACTTCATGTATATAGTTAACAAAGCTTTTGCCTCACTTGATGAAAGATTCAAGCAATTTCCGTTGTATGAACAAAATTTTGGCTTCTTGTTTGATTGGACAATGTGCTTAGATGAAAAAAATTGAAGAGTTCTTGTGACAATCTTTCAAATATTTTGACACACAATGGATAAACTGATATTGACGGGGAAGATTTCTATAGAGAGTTGCAACTTTTAAACATATTCTTCCATTTGAATTTGGAGAACCCATCCAAGTCTTGAATTATTTAAAACGTCAAAATGGTTGTTTTCCAAACACAGAGATCGCTTACCAAATCTTGTTGACTATTCCAGTTACCGTTGAATCAGGAGAAATAAGTTTTTCGAAGTTAAAGTTAATAATTAACTATCTTTGAAGCACAATGTCACAAGATCGTTTGAAAAAGGTAGCAATGATATCGATCGAGAAGAATATGGTTGATGAAGTTGATATTTTACATTGATAAATGATTTTGCTTCTATGTATGCTAGAAGAATGGTGTTGAAGTAGTATTTTGCATTTAGGCCGTGTCGACATACCTTTGAATTTGAAATAAATTTTTTTTTTATAATTTTTATTTTTGTTTCTCTACAGGAAAAAAAATTGTTCTTCATATCTAAAGGGTCTTGTCGGGCAAAATGGCATTGGGCCCCGAATTTCATAGGGCTGCCTCTGGGGGCAATCGTGAGAGAATGACAAAAATATTTTATCAATTACAGAATAACACAACTTTTCAAAACTTTTGCAACAAAATAATTATAGAAAATCAGGTAAAAGGACACATTCTGAATATTTGTAATTAACAGAACATCAAAATATTTTTTTATGGAGGGAATGACAACTTCTATACTTTTTATAACATACTAACTCCGTTCCAAAATATAAGTCATCCTACACTTTTAGTTTTGTCTCAAAATATAATTTATTCTACATTATCAATGCAACATTTATCTTTTCTCTATGTTCACCATAATTTATTATCAATCCAACAATTTTCATTAATTAAGCCGTTCTGGGCCATTATGCAGACGAAAGTATCTTCATCGGAGAAGACAATGATAATGAACACATCGAATGATCCTTCTTCTTCACTTTTTTCGAAATTAAATGAGAAGGGGGGTAAAAATGAAAAAAAAAAAGGAACAAAAAAATGGATACATAAGATAAATAGAAGAAAATATAAGAAGAAATGCGCCCCGAGGAAGGCTTTTTGTTATGCTACTAATACTTGCACTTGCTCTGCTATTGCCTGGCTGAGGAAGATTTATGGAGCCTAAACCAAAAAATACGCGAGCGGGGCCCCGTGACTTTTTTGACAAAAAGCTCCATTCAAAGCGGTCGTTAGACCTATTGCGTTAATGATAGTCAATGGGCATTTTAGAAGTAACCATGAAATTTATGACATTCATTCACCTTCTTAATTTGTATGAAAACTCCTACGATGACTTATATTTTGAAACAGAGGTAGTATATGACAATATATATATATATATATATATATATATATAGACAGAGATGTTGTACGCTGCTCCTCCTTCTCTTTCTTTGTTTTTTTTCTCTTTCCACCTTCATTTTGAAACTATTATATCTTTTGATCTAGATCACCGAACGCAATGAAAATTTCAATGAATTTTTTTTTTTTCATTCTCTTCGTTTTGAGATTTGGTTATATATAATTACATCGGTTTTTCGTGAGATTCACTGCCGAAATTCATTCGGTGAAACCGAAAAGCAGTGAATTTCAACAGTGAATTTCGATAGAAGATTTTCGGAAATTACGCCGGAATATGATGATTTTGGTCTCAAAATAAAGAGCATTAAAAAATAAAAAATTGGTGAAAGAATTTTCAAATTTGAAATTCTAGATTGAGAATTACAAGTGTTAAAAAAATGGATGAGAAAGAAAGTATGTTGGTTTATTATTGTAATTTTTTTTTGGAAGGAAGCGTCCAGAATTTAAAAAAAAAATAAAAAAATAATTATTATTGTGAATGCGGCTAAAATCTACTTATTGATACAAAATAAATAAATTGTGATATGCCAAGCCCCGTTTAGAGGCCCGCAAATTCATACTGGGCCTCCAAATTGGCCCAGCAACAAATAGGGAGTTGGCCCAACTGGTTAGCAACCAAGTAAGAAGAGCCAGGCCGGGATCGTTCCGTCCCACTAGGTACCATTGCAATAATCATTGGTCAAATAATGCTGGAAGCAAAGCCTTTGTTGAAGTTCGTAGAATTACAAACAAAAATAAAGCGCGGAATTATTTTTGATGAACTAAAAGTTACAAGTTAAGTAACAATGTAGCTGATCATGGGGTATTTATAGCTTCATATACCTCATGAATCAGTTAAGAGTAAGTTACAAATGATTACAACAACCTATAACAGAATAACAGTTTTCTATAATAAACAGCTCAGTAGTCTGCTGAAGCTTCATATGGTCTGATGAGTTCATCAGCCGACTGCACTCAGGATCCCCTTTACTCCTTATAATGTAACACCCTCCTCAAGCTAAGAGTGGTATATGAACAAATTGCACTCATCATCCCTTTCAACCACTGTAACTCTGAAATATATTTGAAATTCCCAATTGTCTAGCAGATAAGAGAACATAGGTTCATCTAAGGCCTTAGTGAGAATGTCGGGTATTAGTTCTTTTGTGTTGACTGGAAGGAGTTTGACAAGTCCAGACTTGACTTTTTCTCTAACAACATGACAATCAATCTCAATGTACTTTGTTCTTTCCTGAAACACGGGATTTTGAGCAATGTGCATTGCACTTGCATTGTCACAAAATAGTATATCAGGCATCTTCACAGGAACCTTTAAATCTTGTAGTATGTAAATCAACCATTAGAGTTCACAAACTGCATTTTTCATAGCCCTGTACTCAGAACCTAATGAACTTCTTGCTATAGTAGTTTGTTTCTTAGCCTTCCAAGAAATTGGAGCCTCTTCTAGAAACATCATGTATCCTGATACTGCTTTTCTTGTTTCAGGGCAACCAGCCCAATCACTGTCTGTAAACCTCTTAGGACAAGGTTATTCTCTGCTGGAAACAAGATTCTTTGACCTAGATTGCCTTCAAATATCTCAATAGTCTATGTGCTGCCTTTATATGGTTTTCAGTAGGGTGCCCCAAAACTGACTCATCTGCTGAACTGCAAAAGCTATGTCTGGTCTTGTAAAAGTAAGGTAGATCAGTTTGCCCACTAACGATCTATATGCAGTATTATCTTCCAAAAGTGGTGAATCACCATGCTGTAAGGTCTGCTTGGACTCCATAGGTGTCTAAGCAGGTTTAACCCCCTAAATATTCATATTCTTCTAGGAGATTGAGTGTGTACTTCCTTTGAGTAATGAATATACCTACACGAGTTCCAGCAGCTTCAATACCTAGGAAATATCTCAATTTTCCAAGATCCTTAATAGTGAACTGCTGATGTAGGGCATCCATGACTTGATGAATCAACTTCTCACTGGGACTTGCTGTTATTATGTCATCTACATATACCAGAAAAGCAATAATAGATTGTCCTGACCCTTTGGTCAATAAACTCTGGTCATTTTTAGACTGAATAAATCCTTGCACTTCCAAGTATTTAGTTAACTTTCAATTCCATGGTATGCTAGCCTTCTTTAAACCATACAATGATTTTGTTAATCTACAGACTTGATTTGGTTTTGTTGCTGCAAAACCTAGGGGTAACTGTATGTATACTTCTTCATGTAAATCTTCATGTAAGAAGGCTGTGTTGACATCCAATTGACGTAGATGCCAATTATTAATTGATGCTGCTGCAAGTAAAGCTCTGATTGTAGTAATTTTAACAACGGGGAAAAGGTTTGTCGATATCAATGCCATATGTCTGAGTGTAGCCTTTTGCCACTAGTCTTGCCTTGTATATCTCCACTGAACCATCAGGATTATACTTGATCATGTATACCCATTTGCATCCAATAGGCTTCTTTTCTAGAGGCAAATCAACTACTTCCTAGGTGTGAGTCTTTTGTAGAGCTTCAATCTCTTTCTGCATTGCTTCTTTCCACTCATCATGCTTGATTGCTTGATTGTAGGTCTTAGGTTCCTTAATAGCATCAATATCATTGATGAATCTGGCATAGTGTACTGAAAGTTTTTTGAGATTCATGACCTCACTCAACATGTGTGGGGTCTGCTGAACTGTATGAGCACCCCATTGACAAAAGGTTGGTGATTTCTTTATCCTTGTGGATCTTCTCAATTATGTGGGTTCAGGTTCCTGGCTGACAGGCGCATGCACTTCATTAGATGCCTCTGTTTCAGATGACCATGTGTCTGGCTGGTCTGCTGACTCATTCATCAGATCATCAAAACTGTCCATCACTTGTAATGGTACTGGAATATCGGCAAGATATCTAGCCCTGCCTAATACATGTTGAAACAAAGGAAAACAAGTTTCATGGAATTGAGTATTTCTAGCAATAAAGTTATCTTTGTTGGTGATGTCTAAAAGAATAACACCCTTGGATGTATTTGAATTTCCAAGATGAACACAAGTTCTACATCAGGAATCAAACTTTGTCATGTACTGCTAAAGTGTGCAAGAAAAAAACTATGTAACCAAAAACCTAAATATATAGAATAATCTTGTTTAGTGTCATAAAGCAGTTCATGTGGAGTGCTTTCATTCACCAGTGGTGTAGGTGTAGCATTAATTAATTTGACAGCATGTGAAAGACAGAAACCCCAATACTCAATGGGTAAATTACTCTGGAACCTAAGCCCCCTGGCAACATTCAACAGATGCTGATGTTTTCTTTCAATAATACCATTTTGTTTTGGTGTGCTGACACAGGATGTCTGATGAATAATACCCTACTGAGCATAAAAATCAGTAAGTTGAAATTCAGCTCCATTGTCAGATCTAATTACTTTAATAATTTTGTGAAACTGTGTAGAAACAAATTTAACAAAGGACTTAACAAGATCAACAGTTTCAGATATATGCCTAATGAGAAAAACCCAATTATCTATAAAGATAATCTACAACAGTAAGAAAATATTGTTGTCCATTCACAGTATGTTGTCTTAAAGGACCCCAAATATCCATATGAACAAGGTCAAATGTAGCATTTACATCAGTAGTACATAATGGAAAAGGGATTTTTCTTTAATTTTTCCATAGGACAAATATAACAAAGATCATGATTACCGAATTTGACATCAGCAGACTGTGAACTAATGACTTGCAGTCTCTTATCTTGCAAGTTCCCTAGTTTGTAATACCACAAAAGAGCATCATCTAGTCTATCAGATAAAGTGTGATTTTCTATACCATTATTTGCAGAACGTTTGATTGGCTGATTCATGAAATATAGTCCTTTGTGTAGCTCAGCTGAACTAATCACTTTCTTGTTCTTGTCCTACAAAACACACGTGTTAGTAGAAATAACAGTTGCACCTTTTGTGTGGTTGATAAAAGAAGGTAAGGACAAAAGATTATACTGAAAACCAAGAATGCAAAACACATAACATAGGACCAGCTGAGGGTTTACCCTTACTTGTCCTATATGAGTGACAAAAACATTATTTCCATTGGGTAATCCTATTTTTATATCAAGTAGATTGGACCAACAAGAATAAATTGTATAACGTCAGTCAATAGAGAACTAATTCATTAGCTCACTAACAAGTTGTGCTCACTTACTACAAATCCCTAAGTATGCACACTCTGTACACATATTAACAGACTTCTCAGCTTGATTGCACCTTAGGCAAACACAACACAACATATAGCTTAGAACAGGACTGAGACCAAGACTCAAAACAAATTTAGGTCTTGACCTAAACAAGACTCCGACAGAGACAGGAATACAGACTCAGACCAGATTTGCATGCTCACATAGCAGCATGTCGCTTAAGAAAACATACCATCAACTTCTATCTTGCATGTCACTTGATCACAAAAAAACTTGTACTTAAACTCAGAAAACCAGAGAATATGAAAGCACAAATTAAGGTATGCAAGAAGGCACAAATAAGAGCACTAAAATCATCAGGAGGGGCTGCAAAACATGACATTTAATTAGCTAGCAGCAGGCATATCAGATGCACAAGAACATAGTTTACCTATGCTTAACAGACTGATACAAACACCAGATAAACTTTTTGAACTGAGAAGATAGCAACTAATACATGACTTAATACACTCAATCAATAAACATGACATTCAGTTGAGCAGATTGCATAAGATAGCAGGTTTAGTTTAAACATGCCCAAGCTTTATCAAACTACAACAAACATAGCAAAGAAAGACTTTTAAACAAACTTACTGAAACGTGTGCAACACTTAACTAATCTATTTGTTCTTAATCAGATTAGTTAACAATCATATTCACACAGGTAGTAAGACAGATACACACAAATCAGTTCATTAACTCAGCAAAACTGATAAAAGCTCAAATAAAGATCATGCATGATCACATAAGAACAAGATGCATGTTTAAGGATACTAAGGCCGACCCCTAAAATTATTGCAAGGACTGATGCAAACTGAATGAATTAGCAGGTTCTTACACAACATCTTTTTGAACATGCATACAAGACAGAACCAGTTTAGCAGGTTATTTTCTCAACCCTTTATACTTCGGCTTATCATAACAAGTTTGTTTAAATGCAACTCAGAATCCTAGGATAAAAGAGAAGGCAAACATATCTCTATATCATCATAGGCATCATTTGTCATTTAGTTTGCCTAGATTAAATATACCACACTTGTTAAAAGGTCACTGATCCCTTGCCTCCCACCTATTCCTCAAGGTCTTAATATATGATACATATATATATATATAAATATATAAATTCTTATTGCAAACAATATTAGACAAGGATTGCTCTGCATCTTTAAATCAACTTATGGATAGTTTTCATGTCGGCAGCTTCTAGCAAGTTCCCCTTCTCTACATGATCCCACCAGTTGAACAAGAAGTTGTCTACCAATGGTCAGAACCAAGGGGAAAGTTTTAAGCCTTCTTCCCATGCATTTGTTTCTCTCAACAGATCTTTTAATTCCTCACGATTCACGTGCTTAGCATCCGCTACTTCATCTGGATTTGGGATATTGGCATTAGCTTTTTACAATTTGTGAAAAATGATGCCAATATTACCAAATCCCAACCCTCAAGCCAATGAAAGTTGAATACAACTACTAGTAAAAAGCTATCAACTATAAACCTACATCTAAGTTACAATTTCCTATTATACAGTGTAGTCCTTTACAGGAAACCATCTTACTTATGCCAAATTAAGGGAAGGATCCGCCCATTTAGGCATATTCATCACAAAAAGTAATGTTAAATTTTGTAATTATTTTGATTTAATCTAAGGAAAACCATCCTTATTTCCGTACTAGTGATGTTAAACTAGTAATGCATAAATTGCCACTCATCCCAATTCAAACCAGCGTACACTAGCAAGCTTATTAAAACTCACTATAGAAATTCCTGCAAAACCAACAATCACAATCCGATTTAAATCTATCACATCAAATGTATGAAAAAGAAGCCGAACCCAACACCAAAATCTCAAGCCGATACAAATATTACAGTTACCTGTTTCTTAGACTTGGTAGGAAGAATGCTACCGGGTTGTTTTTATTATACTAATCCTTGATTTGCGGTTGCAATTGAAACTCGCCGTTGTCGCCGATGCTGCTACCAAACCCTAAACATTAGATAAAAATAACCACAATCAATTGGTCGATTGATGGTGAGAAAGAAGAGACTAAGAAAAACATTATAGCAGAGATAATAACCCCACATTCCTAACGATTGAATAGCAGAGGAAGAATTTTCAAAAAAAAAGGTAGATGAAGAACTGATGCAAGGTGAAGATATTTTAGCGTTCTTTTTTTTTATCCCAGGTTTTATGTCTCCTTAAGTGATGTTTTTATTACACCAAAAATATATATACTTATATATATATATATATATATATATATATATATATATATAAGTGGGTTAAAATATTTGGAAATAAGATTTTGACCAAAAACGATGGAGGGAAGGTTTGCCGTCTATTTCACAAAACAAATACCATTGGGTCTTCAAATTTTGAAAAATAAAATCAAACCAATGAACTGAGTGATTGGGTCTTCAAATTTTGAAAAATAAAAAATAGATATAAGTATGATCACAACGGTTGTGTCCAAACAAGCGGAGTGAACGAATATAATAATTGGCCATCTATATATTTTATCATAATGGTTTACATCATAATCAATTTAGACTCGTCTTTCTCAACGGTGTAAATGACCATTGTGACACAATGGTTGTGTTTGTATCATTAGTCTAAAAAAATTTAGATAAAATAAATTTGTTAATGAGGGGACCATTTTAGTGTGTAAATAAGGACGGGATACGATACAAATAGTGATGGGAATAAAGAGTTTATAACAAAACTACATCAATTAGCTATATAATTTTTTTTACTCTCACAAAAAGTTTTAAGTATATGATTTTTGTGAGAGGATTTGAATGCTCTTACAATTTTTTCCTCACAATAAACCATTTTTCTTGTATTGTTTTGTGTGTAGTCTTTGATATAGGCTTTGGTGAGAGTTTTTTATTCTTTCTTTAATGTAACTTGGGACTTTTTGTGAGTGTAAATGGCGTGATTATCTGTATAAGAATCACTGTTATTGAGGATAGTGGGGGAGTGGATCGAGGGTGTAATGATGCCGTAATATGAGGTGTTGCCGCCTTCTCCCTAATTTTATGACATTAATCTCCATGATTTAATCCTCGTGTCCAATTAAAAATAATATCCACGTGTGCAATCACCAATAATAAATGCTCTATTATTCCTCTGTTTTTCACATGTATAAATCATTTATTCGATTCATACTTCCATTAGCTGATTACTTCACTGTTTGACAACTTAAGCACCTTAGCTGGTTGTAGGATGGTCTTTTTTACTGAGCTGCTTGTGGACTTCATCAAAGCTGATGTTCCTAACAATCAGTTGAGTGTTCTTGGCTGATCCAGTGGTTGGCCTGCCAAGTGAGCTTACCCGAAATGGCAAAGGCCAAACCCGCTGGTGAAGTCACTTAGCTGGTTACTCCAGTTAGCTGTTTAATGTTGATGTAGCTTAGTCAAGTTCAATCATCCCTAGCTCAGTCCTTAACTTGCAAAATCTTTCATGACTGAGTGGCTTTGTGAATATATCTACTCGTTGATTTTCAATAGATATATACTCTAAGATCACATCTCCTTTCTCCACATGATCTCTGAAGAAGTGATGTCTCACATCAATGTGTTTTGTTCTTGAATGAAGCTCTGGATTTTCTATGATTGATATAGCACTTGTGTGATCACACATGATTGGAATTGTCTTCTTCTCTATTCCATAGTCTCTTAGCTACTATCTAATATATAGTACTTGAGCACAACAGCTGCATGCTGCTATATATTCTGCCTCAGCAATTGATATTGATATGAAGTTTTGGTTTTTGCTGAATCATGATACTAGTCTGCTGCCTAGAATTTGACAAGTTCAAGATGTGCTTTTTCTGTCCACTTTCCATCCAGCATAGTCTAATTCTGAGTAGGATATCAATTTGAATCCTCCAACTCTTGGATACCAAATCCCTACGTTAATTGTATGCTTCAAATATTTGGTAATCCTTTTAGCTTCCAGTAAGCGAGATTCCTTTGGTTGTGTTTGGAATCTTGCACATACTCCTACTGCAAATGCAATGTCTGGTCTGCTTGCAGTCAGGTAGAGTAGTGGTCCAATTATGCCTTTTATAAAGCTTATGATCAACATCTTTTCCTTGTTCATCCTTTTCAAAAACAACTGTTACACACATAGGTGTCTCTGATACGCCTCTAGTATCCATGCCATGCTTGTTTATCAAGTCCTTGGTGTATTTGGCTTCATTAATGAATATGACATCTTTCATATGCTTCACTTGTAGTCCAAGAAAGTAGTTGAGTTCTCACTTCATGCTCATTTGAAATTCACTCTTCATTAAATTTGCAAACATATCACATAGATTTTCATCTTCAGATCCAAATATAATGTCATCTACATATATTTGGATAAGTAATGTGCTTGATCCATCTTCTAATTTGAAACGTGTCTTGTTAATGGTTCCCTTTTTGAATGCTTGAATCCATTGTTGATCAAGAATTGTGAGAATGTCTCATACCAAGATCTAGATGTGTGTTTGAGTCCATATAGAGCTTTCTTGAGCTTGTACACTTTATTTTCTTTTCCTTTGATCTGGAATCCAGAGGGTTGCTCTACATATACTTCTTCAAGTAGTCCATTTAGGAATGCACTTTTCACATCCATTTGATAGACTTTGAAGTCCTTATGTGCTACAAATGACATGAACAGTCTAATTGCCTCTAATTTGGCTGCTGGTGCAAAGGTTTCATCACAATCAATGCATTTTGCTTGTGAGTAACCTTTTGCTACCAGTATTGTTGTGTTTCTGACAGTTTCTCCTTGTTCATCCATCATGTTCCTGTTGGAAGTAATACCCGAAAGACAATTTCTGTAATTGTTTTTATAATTAATAAATGATAGATTTATTCTCATCTTATTATTTGCTTTGTGCTTATATTTAATACACTGCTGAAAACCCCAAGTCGTATCATACATAGCCATATAACTTAGTGTATGACACATATGAGGATTAAGTTTATGGTGATACACTTGAACAATTAGTCTGTGGTGAACTTAATCAAAGTATGGGGTATATTGATTAAACCACCATTAATGCGCCCAGAACACTTTATGGTGTGACCGTCGTGTCCGGGCCGTCGACATTGGTTGTCTAAGTGGGGTATTTATATATTATGAGAGTCATATAGGACTAGACCGATTTAATCTTCGTTTCTCATATAATTCAATGATGAGAAATCTTATTAAATCACAAGATGATCATATATGGATTAACCTTAATCCTGAAGTGATTGCATACTCCTACTGGTTTCAGGATAGGGTTTGATGTGTTCATTAAGGATCGCTAAGAGGCGCGGTCCGAATCAATTTCACGTTGGCACTATCCTGGAATGAGTGAGAAGTGTGTGTCTCATAGATATGGAATCCATTCCTTCCTGCGGGAAGTAGAAACACGATCCCCTTATTTGTTAATCCTAGAAACTGATCGATCCGCGGAGTTCGTATTGGTTATGAACTAATTGATCACTAGTGGGTTAATGGTAAATTAGGATAAGATGTATTGAAGAAGGTTTACAGAAATAATCTCGCTTCATTACAGATAGTCTATGGAGGGTTAGTTTATATGTAATGATTATATCAATGGACACTTATCGACTTGACTCGACGTTTTGAGAATAAGTTATATCTATAATCGATAGAGTTCAGTTTCGGATTTATGGTGGCGTAATTCCGGAATTAATGAATTAAGTAGAAATATTCTGTTCGATGAATATTTTATTTAATTTATTGTAGCTACTAGTTATAGGTCAATGGTCCCCGGGTTGGCTCCTAACACGCGAGTGTTTTCGTTTTATGGAACCTCAAAAATAAATTAAATAGTTGGTCTATTTAATGAATATGCAATATTATTTATTTGGTAAATAATATGTAAAATAGAAAAGACATTTTCTATTAATATAATGACATAAAAGTCTTGTTGATAAAGTTAGGAAAAGAAATTTTCCTAGATTATGTCACATGCGTAATTAATTAATTATCTATTTGTTGGATAATTAATAGAAAAATAAGAGATTGATTTTTGGGGAATTATCTATTATCTTTTGGCAAATATCTTTTCCTTGTGGGAATAGGTAATTGTGGTGTGAAAATGATAACTCTATTGGCCAGTTATTTTTCTATATAAAGAGAGTTCCTCCTAGCACAAAATACACAAACATATTGCGCCACATTCACAAATAAAGGAAGAAAATTAGTTTCTTTCCTTAGTCATTAAGAAAAGAAAAACCTAGGGTTTTTCTTGTGCATATTTGAGGAGATCTGCGGCGAGGATCGACGTCCACCAGTCGTCGCTAGGAGATACAATCCGGAAGACTGCGGCTTCTCCATCTGTCGATTTACTATTCCTCTTAAATAAGGTAAATCTTCAACATTCACATAGTTGTATTAATTATTTATACGAATCAAATCATGGTAAAATCGCATACGAATTTATTCGTAGCTTCCGCTGTGCAAGATCGAGTGTCTCGATCGGTATTGTGAATCAGATCTGACGATCCAATTATGGATTGGATCCGGATTCGGGTTTCTGTATATCCAGCAGTTCCTAAACACCCATTTTGTTCTAATGATATATAACAGGTTTGGTCTGTCCACAAGTTCTCAGACTTCATTTCTTTCAAATTCATTGAGTTCTTCTTGCATTGTTGTTATCCAATCTGCATCTTGGATTGCATCATCAATGGTCTTGGGTTCAACCTGTGACATAAAACAAGTTAACATTCTCTCTAATTATCTTCTGGTTCTGACACATGTATTCACATCTTCAATGACTTGCTCACTTGAATGATCTCTAAGCCAGTTGATATCAGGTTAGAATTGTGTCTGAGCTAGTGCCTCTACTGGTGTATCAGCCGGTGCATCTTCTTGATCTTTAACTGAGTCATCCAGTACTGTAGTTGGTGTCTCTGCTTCTACACAGTCTGGTTCAGATTGTTTTTCTTATCTCTTCATCTTCTGGAGTGAGTAGATCTTCACAGCTATTGTTTGGCTCATCAAACACTACATGATTGATTCTTCAATCACCATGGTTCTTTTATTGAGTACTCTGAATGCTTTTCTTGTGTCTGAGTATCCCATGAATATTGCTTCATCAGCTTTTTCATCAAAGGTACTTAGCTGGTTTCTAGTTAGGACAAAACAATTGGCTCCAAATATATGCAAGTGTGATATGTTTGGTCTTCTTTAATTCTATACTTCATATGGTGTTTTGCCATGTTGTTTATTGATGATTGATCTATTTTGTGTGCAACAAGATGTGTTAGCTGCTTCAGCTCCGAAACCTCTTAGGTAGTCTTGCTTAAGCTATCATTGTTCTAACTGCCTCCTTTATTGTTCTGTTTCTTCTCTTTTCTACTCCATTCTTCTGTGGAGTCCCTGCTGCAGATAGCTGATGCATCACTCCATTTTCTTCACAATAACTTCTGATTGCTTCATTTAGGAATTATGTTCCTCTATCTGATCTAATTTTGACAATCTTCAGCTCTTTCTCATTTCGTAGTCTTCTTAGTAAATTTGGAAGCTTCTTGAGTGTTTCTCTTTTCTTGTTCATAAATATAGTCCATATGTATTTGGAGAAGTCATCAACCACCACTAGGGTGTACTTCTATCCACTTACAATGACTGGTGTAACTGGTCCAAATAGATCTATGTGTAGTACTTGCAAAATTCTGGTTGTTGTCTGGTGAGGCTTTGACTTGAAGAAACTTTTGACTTGTTTTCCTTTCTGGCATGCATAACACAAGTGATGACGGTCAAATTATACCCGTAAAAGTCATCAACGTTGACCTTAAATCGAGATTAATAATATATATTTTATATTAAATCACATGTTTATATTTATTATTTAATGTTATGTGATTTATAATTTATATTTTGGTATTTATCCGTTTTTATTATTTTATTATTTACTTTGAGATAAATATCTATTTTATAGATTGAGATAATTTTGGAGGATAAATACAAATGGAAGAATTAAATCTCAAGATAAATCCAAGAAAATCCGGATGCATTAAAGATAAAGATCGGATAAGCACGAAAAGAGGAGTAAGGCATGACAAGAGCAAGCGAACCAAGCCGAAACTTGAGAGCACACATGCGCCGACTTGGGGGGACGCAACTAGGGGGCATTATTCTTTTGATCGGCCGAGAGTTATCTCTTATTTGTTTTGATATTTTGAAATATATCTCTTAATTAGCTTGAACCCCTATAAATAAAGGCATGTCATACACGCCATATACACACAATACACCTTAGACACTTCTCTTGAATTATAATAAAGTTCTCAGTTTTTCTTAGAGCAGTTTTTATGCAAGTTCTGCAATAATGTAAGTTCTTGTATTTATTTGTTCTTTGTTCTTTGTAATTAAGTCCCCAATTATTATTTATCGTTTGAGGTTGTTCGTTCTTCTCCGAACAATGTAGATCTAAGGATACAATATGAGGCAGTGGGGATTCCTTGTTTATAAGGATCCACGCGCCCAGATCTGTCATCCGGTGACCTATAGATGACTTTGGTATGATCGACAATCGTGTTTTTAGTAGATCTATATAATTGCTTTATGAACTTCTATTTTATCCGATAAGTATAGAGAAACGCTAAGATTTAGTTTTTCGCCGCATCAATCTAGCCACGTCTTTATGGTGTGATTGTCCACCTAGAATTTCTTATCTTAGTAGGTATGGCTACGGCTACGTTGCTCATCTGTTTTAATTAGCGTATGATTAGGAAATACCAATATAGTACTCCTAGGTCAGCTCATGAATTGATCTTCCGGGACTTTCAGCGAGATCTAGATCTGTGTTATATTTGGGAATTGTCGACACCTAGTTATACGTAAATCGTAGATTAACATGATACCTAAAACGTTAGTGTTAGTGGGACGGAGACTGATGTGATCGTCTAGGAAGTACGCCTAATCACATGAATGTTGCCCAGGTGAGGAATACGGTTAATATCGGCATCCTTAGTTTTGTAAGCGTGCAAGTCATATGAGATGGAGGCCGAAAAAGCGAAGTCACGTGATGTAGCATAGTGATCTAGATGGCCTACCCGGTGTTAGATCTAGTTTAGGGGATGACTCCCGTAGCCACTATAAAAGGAATACGGATCGGGTTAATAGTTCTCGAGTCTAGCTTAATTATATAGAATCTCTAGATCCAAACGATAACATGATAATTGGGAAGGTTAATTACGTTGTTTATGTGTTGTGTCGAGTCGTGTCGTTTATCTTTTCTTGTCTTTTGTTGGTCGTAGACCGCCTTTGTGTCCTTGATATGAATAATTAATTGTTTGTATATAAATGACCCACAATTGGTTCCCTGTGGGATCGACCTTGATTATTGTGTAGTTGTACTCACGATGGACCTAGTCCTCTTGCTAGTATTGGTTTATGGGGGTCAAGTATTTTATTATCACTTGATCTACGTCATCAAGTTTTTGGCGCCGTTGCCGGGGAACCAACAGTCAATCTTATATATAAATAATTTTTTATTCATGTCGAGTTTTATGTTGTAGAGTCTGTTTTTATGTTTTTGAGTCCCTCTGGTTGTCTGCTCTGTGTAAAAATTCCAGAATCTGGAATAGCTAGTTTTCGCTCCCGCCGAGCGCGCTCTCATTGACAATGAGCACATTTGCATTCTCTGGTATTTCGCGTGTCTGTTTATCTCTGTATGTTTAATCCGTAGGTCTGATAGCAGCATGGGAAACCATGTTAAAATCAGTCTACGGTCCTTTTTGTTTTTCTTCTGTTTGCAGAAACCAGGGAAGCAATAATCTGAGTCAGTAATTTTTTGTGGGCGCTGAGAAATAACCCAGCAACATGTGGAGCTACGAATCTGCGATGGAAGCAATACCTTTAGAGCACCAAGATGGCTCCGAATTTTTTTTAAGGCTTAAATTCCTCGTGGTATAATGTTGAAGGCAATGTACTACCTTCTTTGCTTGTGATTTACAATCTTAAGGTTTTTTTGAACATAAGTTAGCCTATACATGAACCTGAGTAAGAATCTTAGCCCGGAGTTGGTTTGTAAGATTAATTTTATTAGTGCGGAAGGTTCTGCCCCAAATCTGTCTCATCTAGAGGGTGTAAGGAAACATGTAGTAGTTGAAGGAAGCAGTGAATAAAGAGTTCCTCGTAGTTCTGTTAAAATCTCATTGTCATATGCATGAGATTGCTTCTACTCGCCATGGGAGCAACAATTTGTGTAGTTTTAAGAATTCACAATCTAAAGAAGACGTTGAGTTTTGAGAGAGCATAATGAAGCAGCATTATAGAGGATGTGATTAAAATGGGTCCCTAGGACTAAATCTTCTTAGAATTCACTAGTTCCTAAAACGAGAGCCGAGGTAAGAGCTTTGTATAAATGGTATGGATAAATGTCGTTTCCTAGGTCTTACAACCAAAGGAAGGGTATTAATCCGCAAAAGCAACGAGCCCACCTCTTATAGTGCTCAGAGGGTCAAAGTCTGGCGAACTATGAAGGATGACTGACAAGGATGCTTTTTGGAAAGTTGAGCTGAGGACTTTAAACTCAGAACTACTTCTTTAAAACCCTTAGGATTTCTTTTTGGGATTTTAGGTTTTGTTTTCTTTGAGTCAAATAAGAGTAACGTGACATATGATGAGGTTTTTTATTTTGCCATGTTCCGATGGCCATTAGGCTAAAGATGTGCAAAACGTTTTTACTCAATATAGGCCACGTGAAATAGATTTTCTTAGGAGAGTCGAGAAATTGCTAAAGAAAAGGAAATTTAGCAATCAACCTTAAGATGGAAGCATTAATAGAGCTTGAGAATTACTGAAAATGTAACAGAGAATGATTGGTGCGAACAAGAACAATTTTGGTCAACTTCCAAAACTTTTTAGAATAGCGATCCGAGTGAAAATCCAAAGTTGTGTGCAATTCGTTCTGCAACTACCCTTATCCTTTCCTTTACACTTTTCACCCTTCAACCTTTCTATTCTCTCACCAATCTGCCTCACAATTCACATTTCTAACCATTCTTTCATCCCCTCTCTTTCTTTCCATCTATTTCACTCTCCCACTCTCACCCAATCCCTTAACCAATACCCACCCAAAACACAATTCCTTACCCATCCTTACCATCGTTATATATCTTTTTCTAAACCCAGCACATTCTCAACCTCCATTTGGTTTACAAAATACCCTTGTGTTGCGGAATTAGAAATATTGCTAAGTTTAATGGTTATCTGTCACGGATTTTATCAATGGAAAATAACAAGTAATAAATTTATAAATCCGGTATTCCCCAAGTGTAGGGATCGTAGTATAGCGATTAATACCGGAGTCGATCTCAGGGAATCGAGGTTGTTTAATCTAGTTTATTAATTCTTCTAATTTGTTACTACTAAAACAAAACTAAAAACGATAAAATAAACTGGATAGAGGATTGTCGGTCCAAAGCCAGGAAGGATAAAAGCGAAAACGAAATCTAAACTATAAACTATAAAATAAACAGTAAACAAGAAGATGATCATGGTGATTAAACAATGAACAAACAAATATTCCTCCGATCCCGCAACCCTTAATTTCCTCTCTAAAGTTATCTTGTGATGATTTAATTAAAGATGTGGTCCACCTAACGGAGGTATGAATTCCTACTCTCGTAGATAATTCGCCTATCAATCTCTCATCTCTCGATATATAAGATTGACGCTCTCAAACCAAGGTGTAAGATCTCTCAATCTAGCAACCTAGATATTCAACCTATCAACTCTCGTTATGTCAAGATTAAAAATCCCATCTTTCCTATGGTGACTCTCGTCATACGGTAAACATCAATAACAACAATCTCTCGATATGCGTTGCATAACAAATAATCAAAGGAAAGAAACAAGCTTTAATTAAAACACTCACAAAATCATCCAAAGAAAGAATAAAAACGCTGCTGGAAAATCTCCCATGGCTGCTCCAAGTTCACAGCTTTAGGACAGCACCATGGAGAGGAACAAGAACAGAAAACGAAAACAAAAACCTAACTAATCCGCAACCCCAGCCTCCCCAAAGGGGCTGGGGCCGCCTAGGGTTTTTCTCTAATGATTTTGTATCAATAGGTCTCGATAATATATGTTTAGGGTTGAAATCCGCGCTGCTATTTATAGATGTTTAAGTCGGCTGTGCTGATGTCGGTTTAAGGACGCCCGTCCACTCCTTTGGACGCTCGTCCATTCTTCTGGACGGAGGTGAACGCTCGTCTAATAAAAATCTGCACATCCTGTATCGAACAGCTTCTCTTGGACGCCCGTCCACCCAAACTTCATGTTGAACGCTCGTTCAAGTCCTTGGACGTTCGTCCACCATCTTCACTTCAACTTCAAACTTGAGCTCCAATCTTCTTCCTTCTTCTTCTACTTGCATTTAGATCTTCAAATGAACACCATTCAAGCTCGTTCCACCTCATGCAAGCGTACCTACATCACGATAAAAACATGCAAAATGTAACATCTTACATCTAAAGATATTTATCCAATAAAATCACATAATTAGCTCGATTTTGCACTTTAATACTTCTAAAACTCATTTGCTCAATATTTCAATATAAAGCTCGATTTCTATGAAAAACATCCAGATATGGGGGAAATTGACATAAAATATATCCTTATAAAACGTATAAAATCACCCTTAACATTATCTTTTATCATTTTGGTTTCATGATCCTAGCTGGGGTAAGTGTAGCTCTGAGCCTAGCTAGATTTTAATAAGTTTTGATTCGATCGAAATACAACTTATCTTTCTACCGGAAGTTTTAAATTTTACACTTTTCCGCCTATTCCGGCATTTATAGATGATGAGTTTTGTTATAAGCTATCACACCGATCCGACCTTGTTGATGACAGTTATGACTTTTACGTGATACATTGGGTTATTAGTAATTTCGAGGAGAAGCAACATCTCCCTAAGTTGTTGATATCCAATCCAAGCGTGAAGAGTCTGCGCTCAGTAACTGATTTAATCTTTAGCCTATATGTCACAGTGAATCTGCTATACCTTACCGAGTGTCTCTTTTCCGTTTGATTAAATACCTTATTAATCCGGTAAACCTCGTGTTTTCGCACATGGGGTAATGCTTTTTTGATCTTTGTCTTCTCCACCAGGTTTTAATAATATTATTGTAGTGGAGGATTTCGATGAAGACTATAATCTTTAGTTGATTGTTTATTTTTCTTTTTATTTAGTATTTTTCTTTTTGCGTCTATATATGTGTCCTTTTCTTATTCGTTTTAGTATTCGTGTCTGAACGAGGCGTTTTAACTCTTTGGTTTTCCTTGTCATTGGTTGTATGGAATAAAGTGGCTTAATCTGTTTTTGGATGTTTTATATCTAATTACTGCCACATTATTTTATAACTTCCATTGACATGTTATTAACGGTTTCGTGGAGTTTCTGCTTGGTTTGCTTAAACAGGTTTTCACTTGCTTCTCCACGACGTGCTTGGATTAATCGGATGTTCTGCATCTACTTGAGATCCGTTTCCAGAGCTAAGTCTTTTTCTTAAATTCTCATTTTTATTTGTCATTGGGGACAATGACATGTTTAAGTTGGGGGGGGGGGGGGGGGTAGGAGACTTAGCTATGATGTACTATAAATTTTTTTGAATAAAACGGTGAAAAGTTGAAAAAATTTGAATAAATGCATATTATTTATCTCGTACCCTTAGAATTGTGAGTTCCTAGCTAAGAATTGATAGAAAAGGAACCAAGTTGCATGAGTACGTGATCATTTTATACTTATGTGAATGTAAATTTAAGGATATTCATGCCGATTGTTGCAAGTAGTTATTTATTATTCGATTACTCAATCTTTGAATCGAGTTTTACCGCACAAATTATAATAACTGGAGAAATTATGTGTACATTGCATAGATGATTGATTATGTGAACTTAGAGTCGATATTTATCTGCTGATGTATTCTTATCTTCTAGCCATCAAAGCGGAGTAATAAGCTTGCGAATAATCTGTGTTTTGACAAAGCGTTAAACACTGGGCTTGTAGTAACATTACCAAAGTAGCCTCGCGCTTGTGGTAATATTCATGTTATTGACCAATCCGTGAAAGGGGATTCTTGCAATTCATAATTTACTTTTAAAGCAAGTTTCTTTCTTGAGATGTGTTAATGCTTGAAAATATGAAAATGGAAAAAATTCAACTTTTAAGAGGCTTCGAGTATTTTTCTCGGTCTCCAAGTCCAAAAACCTTATGGATGACGCTCTTGCTTATTGCACCATGTCTTTAACCATTGCGAGGCTTAAGAAGTAGGAATGCTGATGTTGGTAGGTTGAGATTGCGAAGTTAGAATAAACTTTAATCTTGCCACGAATAGATAAAATCAAATGCACATGCACACATCACTTCGATTCATAGCGAGTAGTGAATAATGGATACCTTATGAGCATGAATGGTATGGGTTGACTCGAGTTTCTTGCGTAAGTATGATTTGACCACGGGAAATGTTGTCTTGGGGAATGACTTATTGATGCTTTGTTCGGGACGATCAAAGTCTAAGTGGGGGGGTAGTTGATGACGGTCAAATTATACCCGTAAAAATCATCAACGTTGACCTTAAATCGAGATTAATAATATATATTTTATATTAAATCACATGTTTATATTTATTATTTAATGTTATGTGATTTATAATTTATATTTTGGTATTTATCCGTTTTTATTATTTTATTATTTACTTTGAGATAAATATCTATTTTATAGATTGAGATAATTTTGGAGGATAAATACAAATGGAAGAATTAAATCTCAAGATAAATCCAAGGAAATCCAGATGCATTAAAGATAAAGATCGGATAAGCACGAAAAGAGGAGTAAGGCATGACAAGAGCAAGCGAACCAATCCGAAACTTGAGAGCACACATGCGCCGACTTGGGGGGACGCAACTAGGGGGGCGCATTATTCTTTTGATCGGCCGAGAGTTATCTCTTATTTGTTTTGATATTTTGAAGTATATCTCTTAATTAGCTTGAACCCCTATAAATAAAGGCATGTCATACACGCCATATACACACAATACACCTTAGACACTTCTCTTGAATTATAATAAAGTTCTCAGTTTTTCTTAGAGCAGTTTTTATGCAAGTTCTGCAATAATGTAAGTTCTTGTATTTATTTGTTATTTGTTCTTTGTTCTTTGTAATTAAGTCCCCAATTATTATTTATCGTTTGAGGTTGTTCGTTCTTCTCCGAACAATGTAGATCTAAAGATACGATATGAGGCAGTGGGGATTCCTTGTCTATAAGGATCCACACGCCCAGATCTGTCATCCGGTGACCTATAGATGACTTTGGTATGATCGACAATCGTGTTTTTAGTAGATCTATATAATTGCTTTATGAACTTTTATTTTATCCAATAAGTACAGAGAAACGCTAAGATTTAGTTTTTTGCCACGTCAATTTAGCCACATCTTTATGGTGTGATTGTCCACATAGAATTTCTTATCTTAGTAGGTATGGCTACGGCTACGTTGCTCGTCTGTTTTAATTAGCGTATGATTAGGAAATACCAATATAGTACTCTTAGGTCGGCTCATGAATTGATCTTCCGGGACTTTCAGCGAGATCTAGATCTGTGTTATATTTGGGAATTGTCGACACCTAGTTATACGTAAATCGTAGATTAACATGATACCTAAAAAGTTAGTGTTAATGGGACGGAGACTGATGCGATCGTCTAGGAAGTACGCCTAATCACAGGAATGTTGCCTAGGTGAGGAATACGGTTAATATCAGCATCCCTAGTTTTGTAAGCGTGCAAGTCATATGAGATGGAGGCCGAAAAAGCGAAGTCACGTGATGTAGCATAGTGATCTAGATGGCCTACCCGGAGCTAGATCTAGTTTAGGGGATGACTCCCGTAGCCACTATAAAAGGAATATGGATCGGGTTAATAGTTGTCGAGTCTATCTTAATTATATAGAATCTCTAGATCCAAACGATAACATGATAATTGGGGAGGTTAATTACGTTGTTTATGTGTTGTGTCGAGTCGTGTCGTGTCGTTTATCTTTTCTTGTCTTTTGTTGGTCGTAGACCGCCTTTGTGTCCTTGATATGAATAATTAATTGTTTGTATATAATTGACCCACAATTGGTTCCCTGTGGGATCGACCTTGATTCGCTGTAGCTATACTACGATGGACCTAGTCCTCTTGCTAGTATTGGTTTATGGTGGTCAAGTATTTTATTATCACTTGATCTACGTCATCAACAAGCTCTCCTTCTTGAAGGTCATTTCTGGTAATTCTTCCACTAATTTGATCTTTGCTAGCTTGTTCATTGACTTGAAGTTTAGACGGTTGAGTCTTATGTGCCAAATCCCACTAGGTGACTGCTTGTGTTTCACCAGTAGCCAGGTTTCTGTCTTTGTTGTGTTCCAATCCACGACATATATGTTGTCCTATCTTTTTCTTGCAAGTACAACAATGTAGTTTGTTTGTGGATCACTTTTCATCCCTCATTGTTGAAGTGCACATTTTAGCCCTTGTCACAGAATCGATTGATGCTATAAAGATTGAAGTTCAATCCCTTGACATATGCTACATTTTGAATCTTCAAGTTGATCTTCAACATTGTGCCTTTCGCCTTAGTCTTTCAGGCTTCTCTTTGACTCCAAAAATGAAGCTGGCTTCATCAAAAGCCTTGAAATCATTCAAATATTTCTTGCTTCCAGTCATGTGTCTGGAACATCCGATGTCTATGTACTAGACATCCTACAAATTAGATTAAGCAATTTTAAGTACCCAACACTGTTTGGGCCCATGCCTATTAGCAGTCATGCCTCTTACCCCAAGTGTATTCCTAAGGATCTTCTTCTTGGAGGGTTGAAATCATCAACCTCATATGTATAAAGCATGGTAGAATAGCTTCTAAAAGATTTATTAAAAGTATTCTGATACACTTTCTTGCCTTTTGACATTCTAGCATCTTGTTTCACTCTCCAATAAACAGGAGGTGGCCTATTCACATATTGTCTTTTGTATCCAAGACCAGGCCTCTGTTGGTTCTTCTTAAATGCAGTTGACTGTTTATGAGCTGGTCTCTTATTGAAAACTGGGAGTGGAACATTCCATTCATCTTATGATGGGTAAAGTCTTCCCTTACCTTTCTCTATAGCTTTTCTTTAAATAGGTTGGCTATTTGATGACTTGACTTTCTGATTTATTGCACTGGTTTGTGACTTAGCTGGTGCAGGATGAGTAGTTGACACAATGGTTTGTCCTTTTTTCTGAATCTAGGACCAATTTTGGTCTTTCATTTAGATCAGTGTCGACCATTACGTCCTTTCTCATCATGACTATTATAGCCAAGACCAGATCTAGATCCAAACCTTTTTGGAGGTTTGTAAGCTGGTAGTTGAACAGTCTCAACTGGTGTTTTCTCTGCTGCTTTGGATGTTCCTTCAACTGGTCTGTCGACATCAGATGACTTGTCATCTAATATTTGTTAATCAGCTATGTGAACTTCCTTATCAACTGAGTTAGATTTTAGTTCATCTAGATCTCTTTTTAATCTTTTATTTTCCCTCTTTAAATCTTCACATTCCTTTTTAAGGATTTCATGGTTAATCTGAATTTCTTCAAATCTGCTCATGAGATTTTGAATAAGATTTGCATATTCAAGTGGGGAAATAGAAGATTGTGCAGTATTAAAAGTAGATGAGGATGCACAAGATAGTAGCTCTGTTTCTTCTACTTCTTTAGCCATTAGACATAGACAAGCTTTTTCACCCTCCGAGCTGGATGAGTTTAAACTGTCAGCTGAGTCATTGTCAGATGACTCTGTTGTGCTGCTATATTCTTTAATGCTAGTCTCATCCTTCAGTGCGCTCCTTCTCTTTTTCTTATCTGACGAGTGCTTATTTTTGTCACTTTTCTTGTGCCTTATCTTCTCATCATCATTTTCTTTCTTCTCTTCAGGGAAGGCAACTTTGTAGTGCCATTTCTTCTTGCAATTGAAGCATCTGACTTCATCATCCCTTTTATTGGTGTCTTTGTTAGAGGAAGACTTGTTTTTTGATGATCAGCTTCCTTTGAATTGCTTCTTCTTGAATCAGTCAAATTTCCTGATCATTAATGCAATCTGTTCTTTCAGTTCTTGAGTCTCTATGCTGACATTGTTAGCTGCCTTACTCTGCTGTGGTTCAACTAGTGCGCTGGTCTTGTGTGCCTCTGCTAGTCCACAATCTTCACTGTTAAGTTCAAATTCATGTTCTTTTAATTCTGACATCAATGTTAATGTGTCAGTCTTGGTAAGATCAAGTGTCCCCTTAAGTACCAAAGTAGTGATCTTCCATTCATCAGGAAAACTTCTCAAGATCTTCAAGATGACTTCCTTCAATGGGTAGGTGTGCCCAAGTTGTAGCAGTTCGCCAAGAATGCTTGAGAATCTGATATCCATTTGCTCTATTGTTTCTCCATTCTTCATCTTGAAATTTTCAAACTTCTGTTTTGTAACAAATAGTTTAATCTCCTTGATTGCTTCCGAGACTTCATTGACGAGGGCCAGTTTGTCCAACATCTCTTTTCCAGTCTTGCAATCTTTGATCCTCATAACATATTGATGTCCAAGGTCTTCATTATCATATCCTTGGCCACATAATCCATATTAACTCTCTTTATGCCATCTTTGGTCCAATCACCTTTTGGTTTTTCTATTGATCTCCCTTGATCTGGACCTGTTGTTGCAACTGTCATGATGTTGATAGGTCAATCATTTATGAAATCCATCATTTCTTCATGGGTAGCTGCAAGATAAGATAGCATTCTAATTTTATATTCTTCAATTTTGTTGACATTAAACACAAGAACTTTAGATATAACCTCGTGATTCCATATATATATATATATATATATATATATATATATATATATATATATATATATATATATATATATATATATATATATATATATATATAAGATTTAAAAATACTTTGAAAATATATTGATCTCCTTGTTACCAGAAATCAGATCTGAAGAGGTTCTAATACAAAGAACATTGCTCTGATACCAATTGTTGGTCTCAGAGATTGGTGAAACTAAAGTCAGAGGAGGTGGGGTGAATGACTCTAGTAGGAGGTTAACAACTTTTCTTAATGAAATCTTTTGTGAAGTGGATTAACCCATTCTTAAATAAATTCTTCAAAGTAAATATAAACACACATAAGCAAGTAATTGACAGAAAGTAAATGCTCATAATAAAGTGCAAAAAGTAAATGGCACAAAACACTTCTAGTGGTTCAGGGTGGTGTATTTCCTTAATCCACTCTTCTCGTGTGATGATTGAAGAAATTCACTATCATTTTTCACCAATACAATAGTGTCATTGTCCATAGCTACAAAAGCTTCACAATCTACAAGATGTTACTCCTTTGCAGCAAAAGCTTCAGTGACTAAGCCTTCAATCACACTGCTCTTTGAGATTGAATCCTTCAGCAGCTTATCACCAAACTTGCAATTCCTTCTCAGAAAAACTTATTCAAATTGCCTCAGTCATTGAGGACAACCAGAGTCCCTTCACTAAACAAAAAATCTCTAAATAAGACGTTAAGAATGTGAATAAGATGATCAAACTCAGTCTGAATGTATCTTTTTATGCTATGTATTTCTAAGTTTGAATTTTCTGGATATTTCTATGTAAGATCAAGAATATGAAGGCTTTTGATTTTCTTAGAGTTGTGGCAATTCAGATTTCCCAAGAATACTTCATTATTTTTTGCCCCGAATGCCTTCCTTTTATAGCCAAATTTCCATGATTTTGAATTTCCATCCGTTGGCTAATTAATGCAGAGAATAAACCTTGATTTGTCTTGATTTAATCCTCCTTGATTTGTGTGAACCAAATTTTGTTCCAACGTTAATCATAAAATCTGTCCTTGATTGGTTATGTAATAAATGCCTTGTCTTCAATATTTTTCACATTTCTGAATTGGCATTGTTAGTTTAATGTCTCAGCTGACTCTTCTTTACTTAGCTATTTCTGGATTCCCTAATCTGTTGATCTTTTACTCTGTTGTCTTCACTATGCTTTTTCAATAAATAGATTCTTGATCACTTGGCTATTGCCACTCTACCATTGCTTCTCTGATGGCATTCTTTAGTCGATATAGATTCACTTCACTGATCTTTGTTTTGGATGAGGTCATTGTACACCATATTCAAGAAAATTTGATTCCATCACTTATCTGATATCTCAGACTTACCCAAGGTCATCACAGACTTCTTTGGTTGTAAGCCAGTTCATAGGTATTTACTTCACTAAGTCTGGATCCTCAGCCTTCTCACTCAGTTGGTCATCTGTCTTCACTGAGCTGGCCTACCAGACTACTATTACAGTGCTTAGTCCGATCAACCTATACAACATCAAGATTTCTTTCATTGTAGCCTATAAAAAATCTTTAGTTGTACTCTTTTTAGACAGACAACTTTTGACATAAATATATTTTATTTGAAGCTTTTAAGCTTTGGTGAGTTTTCTCACGTTGGTGGATTCAAAACCGGACTTATCAAGGTTGTGAGCGAACCTTGTGGCGAAACTGATTTATTTGATACTATGGATGACTGGTTACGTAGGGACCGTTTCGTGTTTGTAGGCTGGTCCGGTCTATTGCTCTTTCCTTGTGCCTATTTCGCTTTAGGGGGTTGGTTCATAGGTACAACCTTTGTAACTTCATGGTATACCCACGGATTGGCTAGTTCCTATTTGGAAGGGTGCAATTTCTTAACTGCCGCAGTTTCCACGCCTGCTAATAGTTTAGCACATTCGTTGTTGTTACTGTGGGGTCCTAAAGAATAAGGGGGCTCTCGTTTTTATTGTTTTTTATGTTGAAACCGTTTTTCTTTATCCATGGGCAATGGGTTTCGCATATTAGGTGCAAATCCATTTTAGTTTGAAACTCATGTAATTAACCTCTTTTAGTTAACCCAAATAAAAGAAATTATATAGATAAAAGAATTAATTAATGAGCCATATGAGCCAGGAAACCCTCAAGTACGGTTCTAAAGGAAGGAATTGACTTACCTATTCTAACCGTGGAGAACAGGCCGTTCGACAGGGAGATTCGGAAATCGTGGAAGCTTGGTTCGATCAAGCCGCTGGAATATATAACCTACAGAAAAGTGGGCTAATCCAACTAATCTTGCTTGCATAATGGAAAGGGCTACTGGCTTATCTCTCCAGCGAATCAAATTGGCTAAAGTTGTACGTTCATGAGCCCAGACTAAAGTTTCAATCAATTCCTGCCAATACCCACTGTAATAGCATCTACTATACCAGGAATATCAATGAACCCGATTATTGCAATTGCTCAGGATACGCTTTTTTAGCTTCTATTTAGCTTCTAGGGTCTATTTCTTAGTTCAAGATCCCTCTTACTAACTGGAATCAAAGAATTAGTAGACCTGTTTCACCCAAAATGGGAAGTCCATATATACCAAGGTCTTTGGTTACGGGTTAGCCAAGGGTCGCGGTGCTCATCTTATTGGTGCCTTTAATTAAGTCCTCGGGCATTTTTGGATCTGATTCGATTACGGATCACATCAGATAGTCTTCATCGACGACAATAGATCTACTGAAAAGATAAGAAAAAGCATGAAGAACACCTGAGGATAGTGTTACAGGCTCTTAGAGAGAAGATGTTGTGTGTAAAGTTCAATAAGTGCGAGTTTTGATTGGATCAAGTGAACTTTTTGGGTCATTTGATTTCAAGAGAAGGAATTAAAGTGGACCCAACTAAGATAGAAGCAGTGACTAATTGGCCTAGACCGACAACAGTTTCAGAGATCAGAAAGTTCTTGGGTTTAGTGGGCTACTACATACGGTTCGTCAAGGATTTCTCAAAGATTGCATCACCTTTCACATGAACCACTCAGAAAAGTTTAAGGTATGAGTGAAGTAGGGAATGTGAGAAGGCCTTTCAAACTCTTAAGAAAAGGCTAACCACAACCCAGTGTTGTAACCTAACTGAAGTATTTGATAACTATGACGTATATACGGACACTTCAGGTCAAGGTCTTTGTTGTGTGTTAACTCAAAATAGGAAACTTATTGCCTATGCATCTAGACATTTAAGGTCGACTCATACAAGAAGAATTATCCTACCTATGACTTAGCAGCAATGGTTTTCACTTTGAAGATTTAAAAATAATTACATGTATAGAGTTAAAGCACAGATTTTCACCCACCACCATAGCCTTAAGTATTTCTTTAAACATCAGCACTTAAATATGAGAGAAATGCGATGGTTGGAGTTTGTAAAGGACGATGACCTAGATATACAATGTCACCCAGAAAAGGCAATTTTCATGGCATGTGACTTGAGTAGAATGCCAGTAAGTGCACTTATCAGTGTGCCAGAAGTGGTAGATCAGTTGTAAAGTTTGAATATTCAGAATATAAGACAACAAGAACAAGTAAACTATGTTGCACCGTCGATTGCTAGGTTAGAGTTGGTTGATGAGATTAAGGAATAGAAAGATGATGATCTAGTTATGGTTGATTTCAAGCAATTGTCCAGAACTAAACCAGCCAGTGGTAATAAGTTGGATGAAGATGGAAACCTATGGTACCAGAATCGGCTGTGAGTTCCGAAGGTGGGTGAGTTGAGAAAGATAGGGATGAATGAAGCCCACAATATAGCATTTGAAGTTCATCCCAGAGCGACCAGTATGTATAGAGAGTTGAAAAAATATTATTAGTGACCTTTTATGAAAGTGGAGATCACAGAGTTTCTGTCAATGTGTGACACATGTCGGAGAGTAAAGGCTATGCATAAGAGACCAGCGGGGTTGCTTAAGCTTTTATAGTTTCCTGAGTTGAAATGGGAGAAGATTACCATGGATTTTGTTAGTGGATTACCGAAGACTAAGACGGGTTATGATAAGATTTGGGTAATAGTTGATCGGTTCACCAAATTAGCACACTTCTTTCCAGTTAAGGAGAACATGGCATAGAAGATGTTAGCTACTATTTACCTTCACTGTTCACAAAATGGTGAAGCTTCATGGGTTCCTATTTCTATCATGTCAGACAGGAACAGTCGGTTTGTTAGCAGATTTTGGAAGAGTATTTAGAAGAATCTTGGAACCAAGTTAGATTTGATTACAACATTTCGTCCCCAGATAGATGGACAGTCCGAAAGAACTATACATACTCTTGAGGATATGCTGAGAGCATGTGCCTTAGAAGTAAGAGGATCATGGGATGAATACCTACCCATGACAGAGTTTGCGTACAATAATAGCCATCACGCAAGTATCAAAATGCCTCTTTTTGAAGCTTTGTTTGAAAGAAAATGCAGAACACCGATTTATTGGGATGAAATGGGACAAGTGCATGAGAACAAAAAAAATAGAATTTGTGTTAAAAAAAACTTTTATCACCTTTTGATTTTATTTTTTTTTTTTGCAAGGAAATGGTGGGTGGTGGTGGTGGTGGTGGTGTTGTGGTAGTGAAAATAAAAGGTTAAAAATAAAGATGATATGTGGAAAGATAAATCTGCACTTAATTTAAGAGTGGTCTTAATAATGTTTTAAAATAACCATTCAAAAAAAGTAATGTTTTAAAATAAGAATGTAAATTAAGCAAAACAATTGTTTAAGGTCGTAAATTAATTAAATAATAGTTTGTGGTTATAAATTTTAAAAATGTTATAGATAAATATTGTGAATCGATTAAATAATAGTTTAAGGTTGTAAAAATTACATGTGACAAAGTTTAAGGGGATAAATTGCATTTATCCCTTAAAAATATAAATTATTATATCTTAATTCATTTGAACTCATCTCAGTTATATTTCGTATTTGTAATATAGTAATTATTCATCATTAATTTCATACCCCAAGTTGCGCTCACTTATCTTTCAATATTTTCATCTCTAAATCGAAGAACACAACACATATCAATTCATAACACACAATTCTACCTATCTATTCTATTTATATCTTCTCAGCACCAATATTTGAGAAAACCTATCATTTTAATTTCCGGATATGTTTGAAAACTAATTACATTTCACCTCACTCATCCACTTATGGAAAATAATACGTTCATTTTCCCCCTGGTCGCACTCATAAACTATTTAACCTTGCGCATGTTGTTATTTATCAATGTTGTAGTGGTAGTTTTTTTAGGAGGGTGTTATTTAAATATTAATAATGTGTAGATGTTAATTTTTTTTTTTTCTTGAATTGAAAAGATTAAGATATGATTATTTATTATCTTGTAGTATGTTTCAGTCTAGGAAATTTGGGTGGTTGGTTTCGGGATTTTACTTTGGCGTGGTGACATTAGTTCAGTATAAATAATTTGTTAAATCATCTCTTCAATTTAACTCACCTAATAATATTTTATTTGATGTAGACCAGATCTTTAATATAACTTGAAAAAGAGAAAGTATGTACAACACCCACAATAACACTGCCTCTACAAACTTTAATAAAAGAACAAGGAAAGTTTCCGTGAAAATAAGTGATTCCTAGCTATGTCATGTTATTTCTAGGTCTCTCGCCTTGCTTGTGATAAGAACACCATCGTTGGAGGACGTTGAGCACCCGTATGGTGTATCAGTGACGGACCCAGAAATTTTTCTCAGTGGGGGCCGAATTCTCACTAAAATATAATAGTGAAATTTTTTTCTTGAAAAATTCACAAATGTTAATAAGAAAAAAGAGAAAACATATTTATCAAATTCTAGAAAGGAAAAAATAAAACATAAATTACAAACCGTAGATAAAAAATCAAACAAAAAAAGGATAAAAAAAATTTGTAGCAGCTAGGATTCAAACACTTGATTGCTTGGTTAATGCTTAGGCAACATGCCAATTGAGCTACAAGGAGACTTTTATTACAATGTTCGAAATTATATATATACACAGGTATTTAATATTATTGGAGGGGTATACTAGTAATTTCACTCCGAAATTTGAGTGGGGGCCATGCACCCCCCCTCCTCCATGCTGGGTCCGTCCCTGTGGTGTATTACCTAATTGCGCCAATACTAGACTCCATGATCCCGTGGAACAAGAACCGCCACTTGGTAATGTCGTCTTTCCCGTGCATATCCCGGTTCAAGAAGCCATCCACCCAATCACCAATATTTCTGCTGCCAAAGAAGCGATGTTGGTTGTTTTGAGCCAACGACTTCTTCCAAATATCGCGTATCCACTCACAATCCCTGAACGTGTGTAGTAGTGTTTCCTCATGATTTTGACATATCATACATGTAGCATCATCTAAGACATGCCTATGCTTTAGCGCTTTACGGCGAATAAGCCATATCAGCATATTGACATAACAAATATATCATCATAATATATTTCTAGATAAGTTATGATTTACGATCATTAGTTTTATTTGTTCATGACCTTTTAAAAAAAAAGTTTTATTTGTTCATGAGAATCGTAAAAAAACCGGAATGAGACCAAACCAAACCGGTACGAATAAATAGTTTTAGTCTAGAAATCGTTTCAGTTTGTATTGTGTCATTGAAGACTTTTATCACTAATTTAAAAGCCGTATAAAATAATTTGGTTTTATAAATCGAAAAAAACCAGTCGAAATAATTTTCACCCCTACAGTAAAGTGGCGTTGATCTGAAGCAGAGTGATTGACTATACCTGATAGGACAATGGTATAAGTTGAACGGGTAATTCTACTCTAGGATTACATATTAGAAGGGACTGTCATATTACTGTCATATTACTGTCACGTCTACCAAACAAACAAAACAATGTCTTTTTTTTTTTTTTTTCTATAAACAGCAGTCACCCAACCGTCTCTTCCCTATATCAGAATTTTCCATGTTGATCGGAAGGGGCAAACTTAGCAATAAACCGGCCGTGTTGGGTTAAGCGTCTCCGACGAGAATAGCAAAACCGACCAGCTTCTTACCAGATAATCAAATCACGTCCAATAATTCGCAGAAACAAAAATGGGGAGATCTCCAAAATATTCTCACCATCTGCAGTTACAGGAATCCGGATCCCCTAGCCGAATCGAAAATCCTCCAACTTGGCTTTCAGAACCGTTAACCGATGATCGACTTCTTCAAGAACTAATTATCGAAATCCTTCTACGTCTTCCGGTGAAATCTCTCTTGAAATTCAAGTGTGTCTCCAAATCATGGTTGTCTAATGTCTTTGATCTCAAGCCCGCAATTTATCAAGTCCCATTTCTCCATATCTTCTAGGCAGGGTGAGTATCTGAATCATCTGCTCTTAATCACTGTCAAAGACCCTATTCCTGGTATCAAGATGTGTTCTTTATATTCTGCATTACATGAGCCCTCTACACATGTTTCTGATATGGAATATCCGAGCCAGAGTCCTGATCGCAAACCTTGGATTGTCGGTGTAGTTAATGGTTTGGTTTGTTTAGCTATAAACAAAATTGATGTGTTTCTGTGGAATCCAGCTTTGAGAAAATGTAAGCATTTACCTAGCTCGAATGTTAGTCCGAAAGATATTATGTATGTTAAATACGCATTGGGGTATGATGAGTCAAATGATGATTATAAGGTCGCTTCTTTGCTAAATGTATATGTTAGTGCAGGCGTTTGTGAGACCGAGGTTAAGATTTATAGTCTCCGGGCTAATTCGTGGAGGATAATTGAGGATCTTAAGGGTTTTCCTCCTATGTTTTATACTGGAACGTATGCCAGTGGCAAGATCTTTTGGTTTGCCTGTGAACATGTTGATTCGACTCTGATCAGTAAAATTGTCAGCCTAGATATGGTGAGTGAGAAATATGGGGAACTACAACAGCCACATTATGAAGCCGGTGACTACAGATGGAAATTTTGTGTGGTAGGTGGACGCCCTTCTGTGCTTTATGATTATTACGGAAAAAAAGCGGATTTATGGGTAATAGACAGTGTTGAAGAATCTTGGAGTAAAGTGGTTTCCATTCCATATGATGATGTTCATACTCTAACGCCTTACTTTGATCAACAGATTCTTTGCATTTTAAGTAACGGTGAAATTGTTTTGAGAAATGGATTTTCTTTGCTTGTATACCATTCTAAGAAAAAAGAATTTAGGAATATTGAGCTGGGTGTTTGCAGATCAACATATTACGAAGTTCCTGCGTATGTTGAAAGCTTAGTTTTGCCTAATGGATCAAGTGTGTAATGCTCTACATAGCTCTGATGCTATCTATATAGTTGTAAAAATATGTCCTTGTTTCTAAACATGAGTATTACTACTTGTGTTAGCTTCAGTTTCTGAATTATTTCAAGGCAATGTGCCAAGTCATGTTCAAGATATCGTGATAAGATAATTGTTAACCTTTTTGTTGGTCTTTTCCTTTTTGATGACCTCTGTATATGGCGTTTCTTATTGTCCCTGTTTGATGTATCAGTTCAGCTGAATTCTCTTGTTCATTGAACCTCTGCTGTCTTCTTAAGATCTTAATATGTTGAATTTCATTGTAAGTTGTAATGCACTAACAGGCATGCAGGGCATGCACTTTGCGCAAAGCTCGTTGCATAAACTGTGCCCGTAACGTGAACATTTGGGCCTATAAAGGTCGTGAGTTCGATTGTGCTCTTGTTTTGTTCCCGATGATGGGTGCATGTTGGTTCTTCGGCTCAGTCCATCTCCATATGCATACCCGAAAGGCCCATACTTCTAATATTGTTGAGTATTCTTCCGGTTTAGGTAAGAGGGATCATTCCTCATTTCTTAGAAATGAAATCTCAGTACTTATTGTTGATGAGGGATTTACATCTGCCAAGAAATCAGGTGGCTATCTGACAACCGTCTTCATCGAACTTGGATGCAATATTGACAGATTTTGCATCAAACAAAAGAAAATTAAGCTAGAGATGCATGTTTTAGACAGAGAAGCTCTTTAAACAGGTTTTGTCAAATCTACATTTTGTCATTGATTTCTTGATATCATTTGGCAACTTCACACCACACACACATCACATTCATGACACACTTTTAGGCTCATTATTTCAGTGACAAAGTGGTCGACTAGAAGTGGCTTATCAAACTGGCTAGTGTGTGTTTCACCTGAAGAAACGTGTACTAGCCCGGATAAGACCGCCAAAGCAGCATTAGACAAATGTGGGTTTCTGCTGCTTCTTTCATCTTTAGTCTCTACTTGCGTTATTTGTTCTTGTTGTTTTATGATTTTCTTCAAGGATCGAACACATGTGGAAATGACTAATATCAAAGAGAGAAAAGGGAGAGGAAATGAAGCCTAGTTTTGTTGAGATCTTATTTTCCATTTTCTTCTGCAGTAATTGGTCCACTACTTTTTTTTTTTTTTTTTTTTGAAACCGGGTATTTTATTATATCTGCACAAAACTATACAAGAGTAAAAGTTTTACAAGCTGTACATCAATACTAATGTTTACGGTGTTTTTTACGATTTATATTACACTATTTCGTAATAATATCCTTTGTATTTTATTAATTTTTATAGAAAATTAAGTGTTTAATGGATTTATTGAAAGAATGAAGTCGGAAAGTATTAGAGTGCAAAGTCGGGTTATTTACGTGATTTTATTGGTAAATATCTATTTATATATGTGATGTTACACTTTGCACGTTTTTATTAATGTAGGTACACGAGCATATCGTGGAACGAATCGAAGAGTTGAAGGAGTTCGAGCAGCAATTTATTTGAAGACTTATCGAGAAGGACAAAATTGGAATTGTTATATTTTTATTAGGGTTTAGTTTTTATTAAGAAATGGAAATAGGATAATTATTACCCTAGCTCGAAAAACATTATAAAAGGACGGCATTCAGCAGCAGCACAGAACACGAAAATTTCATCTGGAACGGAGGCAGAACCCAAAAAATAAAAAAAAAATAAAAAAAGAACTCACTCGGTCAACCGAGTGAGCACCTTCGGTCGACCGAGCCATTAAATTTATTTTTTTTTTCTTTTTTCGTTCGGTCTGAGGATGAGTAGAGGCTGAGTCCGAATTGAACAAGCTTTGTGAAGCCGTCTCAGCAGCGATTTGATTTCAACTCTTGGATTGTTTGTGAGTTTAATTAAAGATTGTATCTTTATTATGTTTTTATTGATGTTATGCAATTTCATTGATGAATGTATTGCTGTGTGATGTTTGATATGTGATGAGAATCGTTGTTAAACTTAGGTCACCATAGTAAAGATTGGATTTTTAATCTAGTTAACGATAGTTGTTAGGTTAAAGATCTAGATTATGAGATTGACAAATTTCGCACCTTGATTAGTTAAAAGCGTTGATCTTTTAGGATCGAGAGATGAAAAGATTGATAGGTGAATTTTTCTAAGATATTAGAAATTCATACCTTCGATAGGTGAATCACAATTTTTATTAAATCATCACTAAACAATCTAGAGAAGAAATTGAAGGTTGCGGTATCGGTGGATCATTGCTTGTTCGTTGTTAAATTTATAGAAAAAAAATCAGTTGTTATCATCTTAGTAAATTTTATAATTTTATTGCACTTTTTCGTTTATAGAATAGAATTATTTTAGTTAGTTCGGTCCGCGACTATCCTTCCTGGCTTTAGATTTTTGATCTTCTGTCCAGTTCATCGTTATTGTTTTCACTACTAGCTCGTTTTGGTTTTGTTATTCTAGTTGTAGTCTTTAATTGTTAAGTGTAGGTTAGTTTTATTTTTCTCGTGACAACTTTAGGAAATTTATTAAAACTAGACAAAGACGATTCCCTATGAGTTCGACTCCGGTTTTAATCATTATACTACGATCTCTGCACTTGGGGTAAACCGGATTATTTTTATTACTTGTTTGTTTTGCTTAGCATAAAATCCGAGACAAGTTTTTGGCGCCGTTGCCGGGGAATCGGTACGGTTGTCTAGTTTATTAATTTTTTTGATTTTCTGTTATAAGTTGGGATAAAAGGGATCGTTAGGGCACATGGTAGTATTTTGGCCGTAACTTTCGGCTCGAGTGTCCGATTGGCGCGCAGGACCCCAATTCGGAAAGCTCGTTCCGACGCCGACGACGTGGTGAACCACCGGAGGCCGTTCGACACCGTTTTCGAGGTCAAAATCTGTTGTTTTCCCTTCCGTTTTGGGCTTAGAAGCTTTCAACACGTTTTTCTCCCTTTTATTGTTTTCTTGTTTTCTGTTTTAATTTTTTTTTTCGTAGGTAGGTTTCTGTTTCTGTTTCCGTTTCTTTTTCTGTTTCTTTATCTTTTCTTAAAAAAGAATAAAAAAATAAACTCGTAGAAATTCGTGCGGACAACTTGATTTTGGTTTTGGTTTATGCAAACTCGGAGTCAGAAAGGTCCACTACTCTATACCCCTGACCTCGAGCGGACCATAGTCCGACCAAACAGGAGAAGGCTCTGTTTTGCGGACCTCTCTGACGAAGAGAACACAGTCGATCGAGATATCGAGCAAGATCTAGCTCAAGAGATCGAAAATATAGTCATTATGGCGGCTGAAGATAGACGTACATTGGTGACACGCCATGCCTGGCGAAGTCGAGTCAACCCGGCTATCGTTCTACCAACCATCAATGCACCTACCTTTGAATCGAAACACTGGCTTATCCGGATGATGCAAAGATGCATCGATTTTTCACGGTTTTATCGGAAAAAATCCTCATACTCACTTACACACGTTTCTAGAGATATGCGGTACAACTCGCATCCAAGGAGTAAGTGAGGATGCCATAAAACTTAAATTTTTCCATTTTCCTTACGAGGGGAGGCAAAAGAGTGGTACCACTCTCTTCCCTCTGAAACCATCACTACCTGGGCGGAACTCGAGAAAGAGGTCCTGAGTCAATACTTCCCACCTTCTAAGACAACCCAATGTTTAAGTGATATTTTCACATTCTGCCAGAAGGAAAATGAGTCATTTTTCGAGTGTTGGAAGAGGTTTAAGACTCTTCTTAGAAAGTGTCTCCATCATGACTTGCCGTTACAAAGGCAAGTAATACTTTTTTCAGTGGATTGACCGAGCTCACGAAGGGCATGGTCAATAGTTCTTCTGGTGGGGTATTTTTAAAGAAAACACCTGAAGAGGGGTGGGCATTATTCGAGGATATTGCCAAATACAATTATGCCCCCTCATATCAAGCTATCCAAGTACCTCCTCCTCCCAAGATCGAGGAGGTGAATATGCAAAGTCGATCGCCATCTTTGCAAAGCGGATGGCGACTTCTCAAATTTCTCCTAATCCGATCAATCGTAATTCTTCCTTTCAACAGAACTCTCAAGTTCTGTACTGCGAAAATTGTTGTCAGACTGGCCATATGGTTGACCAGTGTCAAATTGTCCCCCCTCTGCTTATCAAGTTAATACTGTTCATGACAATGGACAGTACAATCCAGTCACATGCCAGAATTGTGACAATGTGGGGCATACATCTTGTTTCTGTCCTATGAACGGACAGAATGCTAAAGTAAACGCTTTCTCTGGCCAGTCCAATCAGAGGTTTAATAATCAATTTTCTGGCCAGAATAATCCTCAAAACCAGGGTTTCAGTCAAACTCAAAATTTCAATCCAAATTCGAATTTTAATCAAAATCAAAACTTCAATCGAAACCCTACTTACAACCAAAACCAGAATTCCAATTTTTCCAATCAGAATCAAAGGTTCAGTCAGAATTGGCCTAACAATTCTAATCCTACATTTCAGAATCGGTCCAGCCAGCCTTATCCGCAGAACTTCCAAAACTCTCATGGCCCCTCGCACTCGAATGATATCCAAGCTGAATGGAGTTCCTTTCGGGAGGAGCAAAATAAAAACATCCAACTCCTGATGAGCACAAACAAGAATCTTAAGAGGCAAATAGGGTAATTGGCTGAACAGTTAGCTTCTAGACCCCCAGGGCAGTTGCCCAGCTTCACAGAAAAGAATCCAAATGGTGGTCAAGTTGCTCAGGCCGATTTGAATAATAGCCAATGCACTGACCTGGTACCTTCAATTTCCTACGGTAGAGAAGAGGCCAGTGCGATGAACTTAAGGTCAGTGCATTGGCTATTATTCAAATCGGAGAAGAGGCCAGTGCGATGAACTTAAGGTCAGGTACTCAACTGAGTGGTCCCCCTCACCAGGGAAACCACTAACCCCTCCTGCCAGCGATAAGGCAGGAGGGGAAGTCGAGAACCTACGTTCCCCTTGGCTGCAAGAGAATACTCAGGCGGCTGATCCCCTGAAAGGTGAAAGAGTTGGATGTCCTCAGGTGGCTGATCCCCTGTGGATTGAAGAATCAAGTGAGAGTCAGGAGGCTGATCCCCTGACTAGTAAGAAGAATGAAAAAGTGGTGAGGTGGAAGGACTTGGAAGACAAAGCTGTCAGTTCATCCTTGAAGAAAGTCTTTTCTGAGAGTGAGAAAAAGCTTCCATTTCCACCTAGGAAAGGCAACATCTCCTTGAATGAGGATAAAAAGTATGAAAAAGTGCTAAACCTTCTGAAAAATACTCAGGTTAATCTTTCATTATAGTTTTGGTTGAAATGCCTAAGTATACCAAATTCATCAAGGATGTTGTTTCTTCTAAGAAGAAGTTAGCAGACATGGATCGGTTGATTGGTGAGGATTGCTCTATGATCAATTATGAAGATCTACCAATCAAGAGGGGTGACCCTGGGAAATTTGTTCTCACATTGCTGATGGGAGGCCTAGTCTTCCCAAACTCTTTATGTGACCTGGGTGCATCCATAAGCCTGATGCCATTGTCTGTCTGCAAACAGCTTGGGTTAGACAATCTTCTAGAACCCACCACCATGAATCTTCAATTCGCGGATAGATCTTCCAAGAAAGCTGCGGGAATATTAAAGGACGTGTTAGTTCAAATTGATAGATTTACCTTCCCGGTTGACTGGTACGTTCTGGACATAAAGAAGGATGAGAATGTCCCTCTAATTCTTGGGAGACCTTTTCTATCTACAGCGAGAGCCCTCATTGACTGTGATGGTGGGCAAGTGACGATATGAGTTGGTGATCAAGAGGTGAGTTACAATGTTTCTAAAGCTATCCAGAGACCCTCTGAAATACCAACCGGCTTCTCCATTGACGATATGTCTGATGACTTCAATGATTTCATGGAAAAGCAAGTCATGGCTATTGCAACTGAATACGAGCGACTAGTTGAGAAGCTGAATAATCATGGTGTGATGAATCTAGAACAGTTAGAAGCTGAATTTGAGGACGAGTTGTTGAAAGGAAAAGCTTTGGCAGTAGGACCACTAAGTAAACTCAGCGATGTTGAGTTGAAAAGTGGAGATCTTAAATCAAGTTTGGAAGACCCCCGCAGATCTCTGCATCAAGCCGTTGCCTAAACATCTAAAGTATGTGTTTTTAAGAGAAGGTGACAAGCTTCCATTGATTATATCCGCAAGTGTCTCGATTAGAAGAAATGAAGGTGAGTAAACGTCTTGAGGAAAAATGAGAAAGCCTTTGGTTGGCAAGTAGGAGACATCGAGAGGATATCTCGACATCCTGTATGCATAAAATCAAGATCAAGAGGGTGCGAAATGTGTTAGACAGCCCAGAGGAGGCTCAACCCTCATATGCAAGAGGTGGTCAAGAAGGAAATTATCAAGCTTTTAGATATGGGTATCATATATGCAATCATTGATGGTGAATGGGTATCCCCTACTCAGGTAGTTCCCAAGAAAGGAGGAATTACTATTGAGAAGAATGAGAAGGGAGAAGAAATAGCATTGAGGCTTGTTACTGGTTATAGAGTCTGCATTGATTACAGGAAACTCAATGAGGTAACAATGAAAGATCACTTCCCACTTCCTTTCATTGATCAGATGCTTGAGCGTCTGGCGGGACACGCATTCTACTGTTTCCTGGACGGATATTGAGGATATTTTCAGATACCCATCGATCCAGTTGACCAAGAAAAGACCACTTTCACCTGCCCTTATGGTACATTCGCTTACAGGCGAATGCCATTTGGTCTTTGCAATGCCCCATCTACATTTCAAAGATGTATGATGGCTATCTTTGACGGGCTAGTTGAAAAGTGTATGGAAATTTTCATGGATGACTTTTCGGTCTTTGGTCAATCCGTCGATGATTGTCTTGACAATCTTGACCAGGTCTTATCCAGATGTGTGGAAAAGAACTTAGTCATAAACTGGGAAAAGTGCCATTTCATGGTAGATGAGGGAATAGTTCTTGGCCACAAGATCTCCGGCAAAGGTATTGAGGTAGACAGAGCCAAAGTAGAAGCTATCGAGAAGATGAGTTATCCTAAGAATGTTCGCGAAGTCAGAGGTTTTCTTGGACATGTCGGTTTCTATAGGAGATTCATTCAAGACTTTTCCAAGATAGCCAAGCCCCTGTCTACACTACTTAAAGAAGACGTTGTATTCGATTTTGATGAAAGTTGCAAGCAAGCGTTTGAGGAGCTTAAAAGTCGATTAATCTCCGCGCCGATCCTTATTTCGCCTGAATGGAATCTCCCCTTCGAGCTTATGTGCGATGCATCAAACTATGATGTTGGCGCAGTCTTAGGACAGAGAATAAAAGGGAAATTCCAGCCAATCTATTACACCAATCACACACTAAATCCGTCTCAAGTAAACTACACGATGATGAAAAAATGAATTATTGGTGTAGTCTTTGCTATGGACAAGTTTCGTGAGTTACTTGTTGGGTGCTCAAGTGGTTGTGTGTGGGTGATCACGCGCTGCGATACTTGATGACAAAGAAAGAGGCTAAACCGCGCTTACTACGTTGGATATTGATCCTACAAGAGTTTGATGTCCAAATTAAAGACAAAAAAAGTGGCAAGAATGTTGAAAAGCGAAGTGGGAATGATCATGTTTCAAGAATGTTGAATGAAAAGAAATCGGAGCTCGGACGAAGAAGTTATGAAGGTTTTACTGCAGCAGTAAAAACAGCAGAATCTCAAACGCGCGTTTGAACACTTCAAACGCGTTTGGGCTTTTTTACGTAGAGAGTTATATGAAACGCGCGTTTGGGAACCTTCCAAACGTGCGTTTGGCTCATTTCCTGCTATAAAAGCTGCAAATTTCACAAAGAAGGGGAGACGCGAATGGAGTTGTTTTAGGGTAATTTTGGGCGATTTTCTTCGTTTTTAGGAGTTAGAATTAGTGTAATATACCGTTAGAATCGTCTTTCAATCCTCTCTTCGATTCTCTAACTCTTAGCTTCGATTTATAACATTTCATTGGGCAAAATTCGATCTTTTGTATTCAACTTTTGTGCTCTTCTTCTCAAACTCGAATTTCTACACTTTAATGGTACATTTCTTTCTCTCTTTACTTATTATGTCTTTAATTCATTGTTTCTTTCATGTTTTAATTAGTATAATGAGTAGTTAATTCCCTCCCATAGCCGGGTCATGTGATATGTGATGAAATCACCCTTTGGGTGATGATGGGAGTGGGTAGTTTTGTGTTTTATTGTTGTTTCTTGCATGTTTCACGTCTTAGAACTTGTTCGATATAGATCTTTACTTTCCTCTTGAGAATGTCATGCTTATTGACGGTTGTGCTCGGATGTTCCATGGTATTCTTCCATCGTAAACTACCTTCATTCCCAATATCTTGATCCGTAATTGTCCTATCGGAGAAGAAGAAATTCTTCTCGATTTGAAAACATTCGTTTGGGATGAACCTTACCTCTTCAAGATTTGTAAAGATGGTTTGCTGAGAAGATGTGTTCCTGAATCTGAGCAACGTGATATTATTGAGCAAAGCCACAGTGGACCTACTGATGGCCACTTTGGTCCCTGGAAAACCGTTGCTAAAATCTTTCAATCCGGCTTCTATTGGCCCACGATCTTTAAAGTTACAGAAGCTTTATGTAAAGCTTGTGATAGGTGTCAAAGAACCGGAACTTTAACAAGGCGTTTCGACATGCCATTGAAACCCATCCTAGAATGCGAAGTCTTTGATGTATGGGGTAACGATTTTATGGGACCATTCCCATCATCTTGTGGAAAAAAATACATCTTAGTCTGCGTGGATTACGTATCAAAATGGGTGGAGGCTCAAGCCACTTCTCACAATGATCACAAGACGGTCATGAATTTTCTAAAGAAAAACATCTTCGTGAGATTCGGGTGTCCACGCGCTTTGATTAGTGATGAAGGGACACACTTTTGCAACCGACCCCTGGAGAAAGTGCTTGAGTAATATGGTGTCCGGCATAAAACTGGTACACCATATCATCCTATGACTAGTGGTGCTCGTTGAAAGAAGCAACCAAAGTTTAAAGAGGATCTGGAGAAAGCGATTCATGATCATAGAAAAGACTGGAGTCTAAAGTTGGATGACGTACTGTGGGCGTACCGTACTGCCTATAAGACCCCTATGGGTACATCTCCCTATCAGATGGTGTATGGAAAACCGTGCCACTTGCCAGTCGAATTAGAGCATAAAGCGTATTGGGCCATTAAGTTCTTAAACTTTGATGCCCAGTCATGTGGTGAACATCGACTGATGCAGTTGCATGAATTGGATGAGTTTAGACTCCAGGCCTACGAGAGTGCCAGGATTAGCAATGAAAGAATGAAACTCCTTCATGATGCTAAAATCAAGAAGCGAGAATTTCAAGTTGGGGAGCAAGTCTTACTTTATAATTCCAGGTTACATCTGTTTCCTAGGAAGTTGAGGACGCGTTGGTCTGGCCCCTTCGAAATTCTTCAAATTATTCCCGGAGGTGTTTTAGAGCTGAGAGGTCACTGTGACCAGCCATTTAGAGTAAATGGTCAAAGGTGCAAGCACTATATTGGTCAAACTAAAGAAAAACCTTTGATTATTCATTTCCTCGACATCCTCGGGTGTGGTATGACTGAAGTCAATGAGCTTGAAGAATTCTCGCCCGATTTATTTTCTGAGGATGAACGGCAGTGGTCCAGTAGAGGAAGTTATGGCTGGTAGTTGGGATATGGAAGAGTTTAAACGGGAGGCCAAGTTAAAGAAGAAACTGAAAAAGAAAAAGGTCGACAATGGGGAAGATTAAGAGCGTTTGGAAAGCAGTACGAAACCTAACCCCATGTGTTAGATGCTGTTTTTGTGGCCACACGAATGATCGGAGCTTACACGAAGTAGTGGCCGGAAGGAAGGTTAAATGGCCCGACCCGGGCTGAATACGAAGATTGTCGAGCCAACGACATAAACCAACAACCATACTAGGGGCATCCACTATATATATATATATATATCCTAGATATATATATATATATATGTCATTTTTCAATTACTTTTTTGTCTTTGGTTTATGTGTTTTAGTTTTAAGTCTAATAAGAGTGTTGTATAAATCTGCTTCAGTTCGGCTTTGTTTTGAAATGGATTACGGAGTTCCCCTGCATGAGATTCCATTCATTCATAAAATCCGCCATATAACTCTAGATGATGGACCTGGAGGAACGCTTATCCTTGACGTTGATTACCATATCATCACGCGCGTCAGGACCATTACTTATGTTGTCATTGTACCCCACACTATGGGTGGTGGAGAGTTTAGTACTGAGGACCTTCAACGTGCGTTAGGACGGCCGTATACGATTCTAAATGACCCGATGCTTACTGATTTGTTGCTGGTACTCCGTGATGAACATTTTAAAGGAGTAGATGTTTCGGGAGAAGATTGGAACTTGCAAGATGAATATGACACCCCTCCTGCGATCGATATGCTTCGTCGCCTAATCCGGATTGTAGATTGAGGCGACATCTATGAAGATTAGCTTGGGCTAGTGTTTTGTGTTTCTATTTTCTTCGTGTATCCCAGAATTCTTTGCATTATTAGTATATTTGCATATCATTTTGTAGCATTATGTTTATGTGTCTGTTGTCATTTTGTTGCATCTGGCCCTGCTACTTTATAGTATCCTCTATCGTTACTTTTGCGCGACGTGTTATATTCCCCTGTGTTCCCCGAGATATTTCCGTGTTTCTCAAGTAGTGCAGGTACATTTTTAGCTGTTTTGTCAAGCTAGTATTGAAGTCGTTGCTGGAAAAAGACTACATATGCCATCTCGAACATTGGCCTTTTCATGCTTGTGCATGACCAACGGGTCGACTTTCTATACCAAATCAGCTAAGTGCTTTATTTCTTCTTAAATTCTGCACAACAAGAGGACATGTTGTTTTTTAAGTGTGGGGGAGGGGTTGTATGTACCTACAATTGTGCTTAATCTATTACCATGCTTAGAAAGAGCTGAAAAACTTGAAAATTTTAAAATTTTTTGTTTTTGTTCCGAGCAAATTCATATTTTGTTTGGCTTACTACTGTTGTGGTTTCCAACCGTGGCATATTATAGTCATTGATGCTTTATACTGTATGTTTAGTAGGTTAGATGTCTCACCCGACATACATTCACGTAGCCATGTTAAATGACGAGTAAATTATAAAGCTGTACCCATTTAGATTAGTAACATTTGATCATCTTATAAGTATTCTGTGCTTAGTGCTAATGTACGTGTCATGGGAATTATAATAGTTTGTATTTAGAATCAGAGTATGACATACTGTGAATGTCCTAGGTTTGAATGTGATAAGTGAAACGTAACTACTGTGCTTTGGAAAAGTTGTTTTAAGAAAAATATATGAATTAATTGTGTGTGTCGGAAGCTGGTCGATGATTGGAGTGAGGTAGGGCGTATCACGAATGTCCTATACCACTATGATGACCAAAAGCTCACGACAGTTAGAAGAAGCTGCCTTATGATTTGAGTAAGGTAGGGCATATCCCGAATGTCCTATTCTACTATGACGGGCAATAGCTCATTCTGATGTGCGTATAAATGAAAGTTAATTGAATCAACTTACGTAAAGTAAGTGGTATGAATAAGTGGAAGACTTAGTTATTGCCTATCTTATCCCCAGTATAAACCGACAGGCATGTTGTAGGGAATATCCTTTGAGTATGTCAGAAAGATCCTAAACACATTCTATCATCCTTTTCAGGACATGTTACATTTTGTAGGGCACAAGTTATAAGTATCATCATCTTTTTCTAGTTTAGATGGGTATTGGCTAGTTGCTTGGAAAGTTTCAAGTATGGACTTAGTGGAAATTTTATATGGCTCTGCACACACACCGGGGTGAACATCTAACTTATTAAATACGCTGTATACTTGCTGAAGATGTCTATATTTATTCTTTTGGGTTGGAACTTTGTGGTACTAAGTAAATCTAAGCCTTGGTCTTGTTTTGTCTTGCTCGGGACGAGCAAAAGCTAAGTGTGGGGGAGTTTTTTACGGTGATTTTTACGATTTATATTACACTATTTCGTAACAATATCCTTTGTATTTTATTAATTTTTATAGAAAATTAAGTGTTTAATGGATTTATTGAAAGAATGAAGTCGGAAAGTATTAGAGTGCAAAGTCGGGTTATTTACGTGATTTTATTGGTAAATATCTATTTATATATGTGATGTTACACTTTGCACGTTTTTATTAATGTAGTAGGTACGAGCATATCGTGGAACGAATCGAAGAGTTGAAGGAGTTCGAGCAAAGCAATTTATTTGAAGACTTATCGAGAAGGACAAAATTGGAATTGTTATATTTTTATTAGGGTTTAGTTTTTATTAAGAAATGGAAATAGGATAATTATTACCCTAGCTCAAAAACATTATAAAAGGACGGCATTCAAAGAAAGAAAGACTGTAACACAAAAATTTCATCCGAACGGAGGCGTAACCCAAAATCAAAAAAAAAAAAGAACTCACTCGGTCGACCGAGTGAGCACCTTCGGTCGACCGGGCCATTAAATTTATTTTTTTTTCTTTTTTCGTTCGGTCTTTGGATGAGTAGAGGCTGAGTCCGAATTGAACAAGCTTTGTGAAGCCGTCTCAGCAACGATTTGATTTCAACTCTTGGATTGTTTGTGAGTTTAATTAAAGATTGTATCTTTATTATGTTTTTTATTGATGTTATGCAATTTCATTGATGAATGTATTGCTGTGTGATGTTTGATATGTGATGAGAATTCTTGTTAAACTTAGGTCACCATAGTAAAGATTGGATTTTTAATCTAGTTAACGATAGTTGTTAGGTTAAAGATCTAGATTATGAGATTGACAAATTCCGCACCTTGATTAGTTAAAAGCGTTGATCTTTTAGGATTGAGAGATGAAAAGATTGATAGGTGAATTTTTCTAAGATATTAGAAATTCATACATTCGATAGGTGAATCACAATTTTTATTAAATCATCACTAAACAATCTAGAGAAGAAATTGAAGGTTGCGGGATCGGTGGATCATTGCTTGTTCGTTGTTAAATTTATAGAAAAGAAATCAGTTGTTATCATCTTAGTAAATTTTATAATTTTATTGCACTTTTTCGTTTATAGAATAGAATTATTTTAGTTAGTTCGGTCCGCGACTATCCTTCCTGGCTTTAGATTTTTGATCTTCTGTCCAGTTCATCGTTATTGTTTTCACTACTAGCTCGTTTTGGTTTTGTTATTCTAGTTGTAGTCTTTAATTGTTAAGTGTAGGTTAGTTTTATTTTTCTCGTGACAACTTTAGGAAATTTATTAAAACTAGACAAAGACGATTCCCTGTGAGTTCGACTCCGGTTTTAATCATTATACTACGATCCCTGCACTTGGGGTAAACCGGATTATTTTTATTACTTGTTTGTTTTGCTTAGCATAAAATCCGAGACAACTAACCAAAGCAAAATGCGAAAATTAAGGCCATGCTAATCTAAGCTCTCTAGCCTGTCGTATTGCTTCAGAAATAAAAACATTCTTAGGCACTGTCGAAGACCCTATTCTTGGTATCAAGCTGTGTTCTTTATATTCTGTGTTACATGTGCCCTCGACACATGTTTCTGATATTGAATATCCGACTCAGAGTCCTGATCGCCAACCTTGGATTGTCGGTGTAGTTAATGGTTTGGTTTGTTTAGCTATAAACAACATTGATTTGTTCTTGTGGAATCCAGCTTTGAGAAAATATAAGCATTTGCCTAGTTCGGATGTTAGTCCGAAAGATATTATGTATGTTAAATACGCATTGGGGTATGATGAGTCAAATGATGATTATAAGGTCGTTTCTTTGCTTAGTGTTTGTGAGACTGAGGTTAAGATTTATAGTCTCCGGGCTGATTCGTGGAGGATAATTGAGGATCTCACCGTTTGGTTTCGGACTGACTGGATCCATTTGGATCCAAGAAAGAGAAAGAATTATAAAATATAGTGAAGTAATGATGATAAAGTTGAAAAGTTGTATTGAAATTTGTGTAGTTAAAGTAATGATTGTTGATTTGAAATATTATATTGAAAAAGTAATGGTTAAATAGTGTAATGAGTGTATAAAGTGATGGATTAATATTATTTTATTTGTTGATGTTGATTGATTGATGAAAGAATTTATAATAAAATAATAGAATTAATAAAATAATAATAAATAAGTTAGTGGGGTGAATAAAATATTGATTTGGGATCCAAATGGATCAACCTAGTCCCAAATTAAACAAGGGCCAAGGGTTTTCCTCAAACTTTTTATACCGGAAAGTATGGCAATGGCAAGATCTATTGGTATGCCTATGAATTTCGTGATTCGACTCGGATCAGAAAAATTATCAGCCTAGATATGGTTAGTGAGAAGTATGGGGAACTAGAGCAGCCAGATTATGAAGCCGGTGATTATAGATGGAAATTTAATGTGGTAGGTGGATGGCCTTCTGTGCTTTGTGATTATGACGGAACAAAAGCGGATTTGTGGGTAATGGATTGAGTTGATGAATCTTGGCGTAAAGTGGTTTCCATTCCATAGTATGATGTTTATCAAACGCCCTACTTTCATCATCAGGTTCTCTGCATTTCAAGTAAAGGTGAAATTGTTTTGGAAACTGGATTTGATTTGCTTGTATACCATTCTAAGAAAAAAGAATTTAGGAATATTGAGCTTGGTTTACCATTGAGTTTGTCTTTATATTACTACAAATATTCTGTCATGAGCTTTTTTTTTTCTGGGGTTGTTCACTAAGCCTCTGCCCTCTTTAATTTGTTAGAACTTAAAATGTTGAGCTTGGTTTGATGTATGATATTATTTAATGTTCACTAAGCCTCCGCCTCTTTAATTTTTAGAACTTAAAATGTTGAAGAATATAATGTTAGCATTTTGCTTCCTTCTTAACAAGTGATGTATGTCTGTGATGATGTGTTTATACTACTAATTTGGTTTGAAATGTACGTGTATGGATTGATTCATCGTGCATTACAATGTGTCTATACTAATAATTTGGTTTGATGTATGAATCGATTCATCTTGAATTTGACATTATCTTGGATCAACATTTTGTTTTTGTGTTTTAAACACGAAAGAGATAATCTCCTTTAACATCTGCATAATCCACTGAATTTCTGATCCCAGATTTGTCAAAGCTCTGTATTCAGACTCACAGCTTGACTTGGCAACCACTGACTGTTTCTTAGAACTCCAAGTGATTAGAGACTTCCCTAAGTAAACACAGTATCCTCCTGTTGACTTTCTATCAGCAGGACAGGCAGCCCAGTTGGCATCAGTAAATCCATGTAACTCCAGGTTGTTACTGGGAATAAAGTGCAGTCCTTCTCTTAAAGTACCCTGCACAAATCTGAGAAGTCTTTTTAAGGCTTGCCAGTGTTCAGTATAAGGCTCTTGCATGAACTGACTCAGAGTATTGACAGTATAAGCAATGTCAGGTCTGGTCAATGTCAGATATTGAAGGGCTCCTATGGCACTTCTGTAAACTTCTGGATTTGGCAATGGTTGCCCTTGTTTGGGTAGCAGTTGTTTGCCAGAAACCATTGGGGTAGGACATGGTTTCAGATATTCCAAATTCAACCTCTTGAGCAATTGGGAAGCATAGTAGGTCTGTGTTAAATACAAACCTGAACTGTTTCTAGTGACCTGCATCCCCAAGAAGTGTGAGACCTGTCCTAGATCTTTCAGAGAGAACTTAGAGTCTAGCATCTTGATGAACCTCTGGATCAACTTTGTAGAGTTTCCTGTAAGTAGAATATCATCTACATACACAAGAGCAAACAAAACCTTATCTTCAAACCTGAGCATAAACAAAGAAGTGTCACTGACAGACTGTATAACTCCCCAACTCAGCATCTGTAATCTTAGGGCATCAAACCAAGCCCTAGGATCTTGCTTTAAACCATATAGAGTTTTGTTCAGTTTACAAACAAAATGAGGCTTTGTGTGATCAATAAATCCCTCTGGCTGCTCCATATACACTGGTTCTTGCAAAGGTCCATTAAGGAAGGCATTGTTTATATCTATTTGATTTATAGGCCAATTCATAGAAACAACCAAGGTAAGAATGATTATAATTGTTGAGGACTTGGCCACAGGACTAAAGGTCTCATTATAATCTATGCCATAGCTCTGACTGTACCCCTTGGCAACCAATCTAGCCTTATGCTTTAGTATAGTCCCATCAGGTTTGAGTTTTAATTTAAAAATCCACCTGTTCCCTACCACACTTTGACCTGGAGGCAATCTCACTAATTCCCATGTCTTGTTATGTATAAGAGCCATGTACTCTTGTGACATGGCTTTTTTCCAGTCTGAACTCTGAACAGCCTCATTCACACTAGTAGGTTAAACAGGAAAGGAATGAGCACTTGCAATAGCAGCAGAGTAAACCTTTGGTTTAAAAATTCCACTTCTAGCTCTAGTTTGCATGGGATGAATCCTTTGTGGAACAGCAGGTGGTGAAGGACTGTGTTGAGCCACGGATGGTGAAGGACTAGAAGGTGGAGAACCATGTGTGGAATTTCTGGAGGATACATCACTTTGAGTGTCAGTGAGTGATGTATTAGTGTTGTGTATCAGAGGGGAATTAGTAGCAAGGCTATTTTAAGGTGTCTGAAGTTGAGTCTGTGAAGTGTGAGTAGGTGTTTGACCAGTAGTGGGACTATTTTGAAAATTTGAAGTATTAGAATTTGAAGTTACCTGATCCTCAGTAAATACAACAACAATGTCTTCTTCAGGCAGGTTGCTCAAGATGTCTGTATGTTCCCCCTCTGACTGAGAAGATGCCAAAGTAAAAGAGGAAAAGGGGACAGTAGGATCAACAACAACTTGATTGGATGGACCTTGGGTAAAACCATGTTTAAAAGGAAACAAGGACTCATCAAAAACAACATTGGCTGAGATGTATATCCTGCCAGTGTCATCAAGACACATATAACCCTTATGAGAGGGACTAAGACCAAGATTAACACACCTTTTTGTATGAAACTGAAACTTATGAGACTGATATGGCCTAAGATTAGGATACACAACACAACCAAAGACCCTAAATACTTTGTAGTTAGGTTTATGGTGAAACAGGAACTGTATAGGAGACTTGTGATTCAGAATAGGTGTAGGTAGACTGTTTATAAGTTGAACACTAGCTTGGAAGCTGTACCACCAGTATCTTAAGGGCATGCCAACTTGAGCAAGGAGAGTCAGACCTGTCTCAACAATATGCCTATGTTTCCTCTCTGCCCTACCATGTTGGGCATGATCATGAGGATAAGGATGTCTAAATCTAATGCCTTCTGAGTCAAGATAATTCTGAAAAATCCTATACTCACCTCCCCAATCTGACTGAAGACACTTAATCTTAGTGGAAAATTGAGTTTCAACAAGACTTTTAAATTTTTGAAAGGCCTGGAAAGTATCAGATTTGGACTTCAATGGATAAATCCATGTGTGCCTAGTGTTTCATCTATAAAGTGTACATAATAAGAATACCCTTCTACAGATTTAACAGGTGCAGGCCCCCACAGATCAGTATGAATTAAATCAAATTTAGCTTGAGCATGGGAATCAGAAACAGGATGAAATAAAGCATGACTCTTGCCATACTGACAAGGCTCACAAAAAGACAGATCACCACAAGAAACAACATTGCATTCCCTTAAAATTAAAGACAAGGTTTGACTGGAGGGATGGCCCAGTCTCATGTGCCAAACATCAAGATTCACATCAGATTTATTACAACTCACAGTCTTTTTAGAAACATAAAAGCAATTGGCTGGGGATTTGGAGTGAAGGGAGTCCAAGCATTGTATATCTTCAAGAGGCATTGCTATCTTGTACAGACCATCCTGCAACTGACCCCTGAGAAGAATTGTCCCTGTAGCTTTGTCCTTCACAATACAAGACACATTATCAAACTCAACAAATATAGGATTATCTGGGATCAATTTGGAAATGCTCAAGAGATTTTTTTGTGATTTGTGGAACAAAAAGGACATTATTCAAGTGTAAGTGCCTGGCAGGTGTGTATAAAACAGTGTGGCCAATACTAGCTATTGCAAGTCTTTCACCATTTCCTACTACAAGAGAGTCCTTACCACTATACTTACTGTCACACTTCATATTACCTGCTTCAGAAGTGACATGGTTAGTAGCCCCACTATCCATATACCAGGAATGATCTGCCACTGTATTAGGAGTAGCTACAAATGCTGAGATTTGTTTAGGGCCTCCAGTTGAAGCAGTGTTGTTAGTAGGACCTTGAAAGTCATGCTCAAACCTGTTCCAGCAATCAATGACACTATGTCCATTCATTCCACATAATTGACAAGTAGGTCTGTTGGTGTTTCCACTCCTACCACCTGATCTGCCTCCCCTGTTGCTTCTTCCACCCCTAGAACCCCCTCTGCCTCTGTAGTTGTTTTGGCCATTATTGGAGTTAAGTCTAACATTGGACCTATTTCCTGAGTTTCCACCTTGAGAGTAAGAGGCTAGGTTTGCAGTAGGGTTCGAGTGAGTACCAGTGACTGTCATTTGAGGGTTAAATCGAGCCAACGGTCTTTCATGAGTCAGAAGTTGGGATTGAACCTCAGGCCAGGTGAGGGATCCAACTCTGGAGGTAACATTCACTATAACAGATTCATAATCTTTATCTAACCCCCCTAGGACATCCAGAATAAGCTCAGACTTGGATATAGGATATCCAGCAGCAGATAGACTATCACTATACGATTTCATTTGAGCAAGATAATCACTCATTGACTTGGAACCTTTCTCAGCTCTAGTTAATGCACTTTTAAATTCAAGCATTCTAGCTTCAGATTGATTGTTGAACAAAACTTCTAAAGTAGACCAAACTTCATATGAAGTAGAGCAACCCATTACCTCAATTAGAGCTTCTTCTGTCATTGAACTGAGCAACCAACCCATCAAGAGTTGACCATCGATATTCAACTCATCCAGAGCCGGATTTGGCAGAAGACTGAATCTGCTATTATCTGGAGGTCTTGGTCTGGTTCCAAGAAGAAGATCCTCCATCTTATGACCTCGGACTATGGGTAGAACTGTGTATTTCCAGAGTAGATAGTTGTCACACGTGAGCTTCACCGTGCATGTCTGATTCAGATGACCTTGAAAGCGTGAAGAAGGTTGCACATAGGAACTTGGAGATGGCGATCTGAAGGATGTTGTCACTGTAGGAAAGGACGGTGGAATCATAGATCCACTGATCTGAGTGAACGGAATGCCACCGGAAAGTTCTGGTAAAGAGTAGAGAAACCCAGGATAAGGAATAGATCCAAAGAGCGTTTGGGGACTGGCATTTACAGCTGCAAATGTAGTTCCAGTTGCTGTTGCAGCTTGAGTATCAACAATCTCTGTGGTTGCCACTGTGACGGTGGTCGCCGGAGGAATGCTAGCAACAGCTGTGACTGCAGTCACCGGTGGGGCACTGGTCCCAGAACTTGATCCACTCATGACGCTTGTCTCTAGCTCCGATACCAAGTTTGATTATTCAAGCTTTCAAGTAAACAACCATGAAAGCATAAAGAAAAGCTTTGAAGAAAAGTTCTTGATAGAATTATGATAATAATAATCACAGTTTTACAACCACAGAGAATATATATGAAAGATATGCCTAGATCTTATCTTGCACACACACCAAAGTCTAACAGACCAAGGACACTTGTACATATGACTCATCACATAATTAACCACGATTACCACTAATACCCTTTACATTTTCAAATTTTAGGGCTCTCCTTGTTAGTGTAGCTTTTCTCCTGAGTTTTTGGGTGTATGTTGCCAGTTTTTAGTACATGTAGGCTGGCGGTTTTTTGGCTGTGGTCCGGCTTATGGTGGCTGCAGCCTTGACCTGTGTAAGTCCGTTTATATATATATATATATATATATATATATATATATATATATATATATATATATATATATATATTCCTAAAATACAAAAAAAAAAAAAAAAAAAATCGATTAACCGAGACACTTTAAGAAGAATCAAGACACAAACCGCTATGAATTGATGATTGGTAGCCATCTTTGTACGTAGTTGAAGATAGATCCATATTGCACTCTATCTCAGTTATACATATTGCACTTTTCTTTTCTAATATAATACTAGAAATTAAATCCAAGATCAAGCAATTATCTCTTCATCTATGCACCCTCTAAGCTTTATTTCTAAAGAATCCGTTCCTACCAGCTGCACCACGTCACAGCATTCCCTTTTGTTCCCATCCTGCACAACAACAAAATTAGTACGGCATATAGCAGTGGAGATAATCTGTAGCTTGACTTTGTATTCCATATATAATAATCCAAACTTGTATTGATTCTTATCACTAAGCATGCAATCATCTAATGACATGGCATACACTTGAATCACATACATGGCACTATACTACTATTACTCTTTACTCTCCCCTCAAATGAGATGGTGCCGTTGCAACGTAGAGTTTGGATTTGAATGTGAGAAAATGTGATCTAGACTGTGCCTTTGTAAGGCAATCATCCAGTCGGTGAGAAGATGGCAAATAAGAGACTTCTAACTCTTTCTTCAACACTTGGTTTCTGGTGTAATGCACATCAATCTCTATATGTTTGGTCCTTGCATGATCAACTGGATTTTGTACCAAGGAGAAAGCCCATGTGTCTTCACACCACAGCTTGGGAACCTGTGGAAAGATGATCCAAGTTCTTAGAAAATGTTTAGTCCTCTGAACTTCAGTTCCTAAATTAGCCAAGGCCACGTATTCTGACTTTGTGATGGATATTGAGAGAACTTGTTGTTTCTTGGATGACCAGGAAATGAGGGAATCTCCAAGACATAGGCAATAGCCTACTACAGACGTCATGTCATAGGTGTCTACCCCCTAGTCAACATCTAAAAACCCTTGCAAATGAATTTAGGAGCCTGGTTTGAAGTGAAGCCCATGAAACCTTAACATATCTAACTAATCTTTTGACAGCCTGGCAGTGTTCAATTTTAAAAGCTTGCATAAACTGATTTAAATAATTAACAACATAAATAATATCTAACCTTGTAAAAGTTAGATATTGCAACCCTCCAATGGCAGTCCTATAGAGACTAGGATTTTGCATTGGTGCCCTTATGTGGATGTAGGTGTGTACCAATTTCCATAGGAGTAGTATGGGGTTTTAGATTGTCAAAGCCCAATTTGTGAAACTAGTTGAGAGCATATGAACCCTGATCGAGATACAAACCTGATTGATCATTGTGTGCCTCCACACCCTAAAAAGTGTGACATTTGGCCAAGATCCTTACAAGAGAATCTTGAATTAAGTACTGAAATAAAGTTTTTCACCAACTGCTTTCAGCTCCTTGTGATCAGAATATCATCAACATACATAAGAACATAGACAAATTGATTGGCTTGCTTGTAAAGAAATACATAGGATTTGGATATAGACAGATGAAATTCCCCCTGATTCATCTAAGTTCTCAGAGCATCAACCAAGTTCTGGGAGCTTAATTAAACCCATTAAGAGCTTTGTTGAGTTGACAAACATAATGAAGATGGATATATAATGTGTATAAACCCTTCTCGCTCAGACACGTAAACTTCTTCCTTGAGAGGTCCATTGAGGAACCTAAAAAAAATGACATTGAGGAAGGCATTATTAATATCCCACATTGAAAATTGAGAGAATGATTATTAATGTATAAGGTTGAGACATAATGGACTTATGGCATGTTTGTTATGCAGGAATGTAATGGAATCAAATGGTTTTGGTTTTTCATTGCATTCCAATGTTTGTGTATGATTATAAGATAATGAGATGGAATTAAAATTTATTCCACTGAAATGAAAATTGATCTTATTCATTACCTCCAAAATTGTATGGAATGGAATGAAAATTGACAAAACACGTGAGTGGTGGGTAGAGTATGGTGAGATGAAAAATGATCATATTCCTTACCTCCAAAATTGTGTGAAATGGGATAGAATGGAATGAAAATTGACAAAACACGTAAGTGGTGGGTAAGAGTAAAGTGAGGTTGGGTGGGGTGAATTTAGGTAGGTGGTGGGCTAAGGTAGGGAGGAATTGGGTGGTGGTAGGATATGGTATGATGTGGTGGTGGGTAGGGTAGGTTGGGTGAGATAGGGTAGGGTGAGGTATAGTAGGGAAGGATGGGGTGATGGGTAGGGTAGGGTGAGATATGGTAGGATGTGGTAAGGTTAGGTAGAAGAGTGAAGAGGGAGGTTAGGGCAATAGGGCAAGGTAGGGCAGGGTGGGTAGAGAGGTAGGGTGTGGTGGGGAGTGGTAATGTAGGGTGAGGCGAGGTGTGGAATGGATGGGTAGAGTGGGGCGGTGGATATGGTGAGGTGGTGTAGATTAGGTAGGGTTTGGATAGGTAGAGTAAGGTATGTATGGTAGGGTAGGATAGCGTAGGGTAAGTTAAGGTGGTATAAGGCAGGGCGAGGCAGGGTTTGGTAAGTGGGTGGTAGAGGTAGTGAGGTAGGGTAGTGTGGGTAACGAGGTAGTGTGCGGTGGAGTGATTGGTAAGGTGAGTGATAGGTAAGGAAGGGTGGGTGGAGTAAGGTAGAGAGATGTGGTGGGGTAAATTACCCAACCCCACCAACCCACCGACCCTACACCTTCCGCCTATCCTACCTTAAGCACCATATCCTACCCTACACCCCACCCAACCTTAATCCACTACTATGTCCTACTCCTCACTCAATGTGTTACCTTTTGTATAATTTGTTTCGTTCCATTATTTTACATTTCAAACGCAGTAATGAAATGAGTTTATTCTATTACATTCCATTCATGCGTAACAAACAAGCCATTAGTAACTTGGGTTAACAATTTTAGGCCATGCGAGGACCATGGGCCTAACTAGTTATTGGATCCATTATCGCGCTAGTGGCACCGTCCGACCTCTTGGACGTTACAGGTGGTACAAGTGGCGTTACATTGAAGTGGCGCTAGACGGATCTAAGTGGCGTTACAAGTGGTATCAGAGCCGACTACTAGTAGGATCTAAGTGTCACACCATTAGAGATGGTTGGGGCCACCTCTAGATACTTCTGGTATGATCCTGGTTCCTTAAGAGGAGGAGACTGTAATATCCACATTGAAAATTTGGGAAACTAGACGGATCTAAGTGGCCTTACAGGTGATATCAGTGCCGACTAATAGAAGGATTTAAGTGTCACACCATTAGAGATGGTGGGGGCCGCCACCTCTAGATAACTCTGTTAGGATCCTGGTTCTTTACGAGGGTTAGAATGTAGTATCCTACATTGAAAAATTGAGAGAAATATTATTGAGATAAAAGATTGAGACATAATGAACTTGGTGACTTGGGTTAACCATTATAGGGCAAGCGAATTGAAGACGAAGTACCTAAGTAGTTATTGGATCTATTATGACTCAAGTAGCACCGCCAGATCCAAGTTCTGGGGAGTTGGATCCATTATGACTCGATCTATTATGACTCAAGTAGTGCCGCGGCCAGATCCAAGTTATGGGGAGTTACAATATATATGAAATATTTTCAATGCATTGATATTGTACAGTGATAGAATGTATTTAGAAAGAACTCACCCCTCCAACGAACATTTCCTTGGGCGAAAGAACATATATCTTGGAAATGGATGCAGCAGAGTGATTGCCGGTGGACGAACAAGGCGGTAGATGCTGCGGCAAGGCTTTTCTGTAACTAGTTACAACATAGTCGTCTCTACTACCTTCTTCAACCCCATCATAATACAAAACATGAGGAACTTTGCAAGGGTCATTATATGGTAAAAATCTTGCATTAAACGTAAAAGGTGTGGAACCACCTCCTTTCATCCATTCTTTAAATGTAGCAATGGGTTTATGAACAACACTTGGAGGTGTAGTCTCTTGGTAGACTTGAACAGTATATCCCCATGATACAGAGAATGTCCAGTTCTTTTGGTTTAGATTGCATACGCTTTGCTGTAAAAGTCTGGAGTGATCGATTTTGCTGCTTTCATGAAGTATTTAATGGATTCCTGACGATTCTTTGAGGGAAAAAGGGATCAATGGCATCTAGATGGTGAAGTGATATCAATGGAGTGCTTGGGTGAGCTGATAAGATTCCTGAAATGTCACCACGGAAATCTATCTGCAAAAATTAAAGCTAGCTTAAGGGCAATGGTATTTCTATAGGGGTTTTTTAGGGCACCCCATTATATCTAGGAGGTGCTTGAAAGCATGTTAAAAAACAAGCATACATTAAGTGCCTTTAAGGGAAATGATAAATTTAGTGGGTGCCTTAAAGGATCCATTAAAATGTAGGACATCTCAAAACAGAGCCGTCCTAAGTGTTTATGGGGGCCAGGCCAATTTATCAAAGGGTAATGATACTGAGCACAAACTATAAGACATAACGGGTGACATAATCTTCATCTCGCACCATTGATAATGATGGTGTACATCATGATCACTAGATCATACACCATAATCAAGGATGCATATGATGGTCGTGTCACCCGTTGTGTCTCACAGGTTGTGTCAGTGTCATTGCTCTTTATCAAAATGGGGTCTTCCAAAAAACCAAAAAATTTAAATACATGTCACGTGTTTAGACAAATAAACTCATTGTACCAAAAGAAAAACCAAGGCCCTACATTTTTTATCATTTTTCGGAGGCTCTAGGCCGTGGCCTTGTTGGTCTATGCTCAGGGACCGGTCAAATTGTGGCTTTTTTTATTAAATGAACAGAAATGCGATATATGCAATTACCTGATGAAACCCTTTGTCCCTTGTAAAGGAAACCCCTAAATCAGCAATGCAAGCCTGCAAAATGTGGTCACTACCATACAGAGTTGGATACCTCTTGATACATAAGTCCATGTTCTTGGTCACTGCTTTTGCCAAGGGATAGCTCAATGCAAAACCAGCTCCACCAAAAGCCATTTCAAATGAGTTGACAACATTACATCTTACACATTCTGAATTGATTCCAATGTAGAAATATTTCCTATGATCATACTTGGATAACATTTCAACCAAGTTGTCGACGAAAAAAAGTGTGTCATCATCTGCCATGACATACCATCTGACGGAGTCGTCCCTTTTGCTTTCATGAGTAGCCTTGAATGTTTCCTCGACTACACGTGCCATTCGAATAGCAGAGGGCGATCTATGTGCATCGTACTTATTGTATATCGAATTGTTTTCCGAGATTCGATATGGTGGTGATGATGGTGGCCATGGAAGATGTTGTATTGGAGGGTAATCTAAGAAGAGATATCCTCTAGTTATATTCGGACGCCACCATGCTTCGATGTATTGTTTCTTCTGACCCCATGTACTTGTGGAACCGGAGATCCCAAAAACGATGTGGTTAGTGTTAGTAGGAGATTCGAGTTTAGCTTGGGAGAAGGCGGACGATTTGCACCAATCATGGGTTGACACGTATACGAATACGACCACCATTATGAGTAGGACCAAATATTTCCATAAGTAGTACTTGTTGTTTAGTAGTTTACTTGGTGAAAACACTGTACACTTCTGCTTCATTGGAGCAGATTTTTTCTTATCTATTTTATCATCTGAAAACATTGTATCCAACTAATTACTACTTCTTGGGAAAATGGGGTGAATTTACAAAGCCTTGATCAGATTGTGTGAATATTCATCATGTGGTTTAATTTCATAACATTTTTTTTTTTGTACTTTAACGGTTCGTTTTCGTTAATGTTGTGATCAACATGCATGATCCTTGAAAAAATGATTTGATCTGACAGCATAGCAAGCAAAATACATGTGAAACCAGGGATAAACATCTTAGTGTCTTTGTGTAGCTAAAAAATAGTGTGACTTTTGAATGATAGATATTGTGAGACATGGCATGCCTATCATAATTTAGGGAGTTACAAACTTGAGAATACTCCTAGCAACCGACAATTTTTATGGTGGTCCGGCACAAGTATGATATTATGTATTCTAGCCAATAAGATTTTGAGAAGGCATTGTGGACAAGGCACTTTTTCTGTGGATATCAAGTTCATATCCTGAAAATAACGTCTGACACGTAAAACATTAAATGCGTCTAACATTATACGTAAGCGTTTACGTCATCGTATCAAAAGTAAAGCGTCACGGAAGCCAAAGAGACTCGGGTAAACCATACAAAGATCTAAAAACGAGTAACAATATTGTCCAACTAAAGAAGGAGAGGTAGCTTACAACATACGAAATCCAAAGGAAACTTGTCTTACAAACATAAGACTTATAATACAACCAAACTAAAATGCAAACATGTCTTAAAACAACAAAAGTACAACTTCTGAGTTACATTATTCTTTATTATAATAAAGAAACAATGAAAAAGAACTCCAAGCATAGCATAGCTCATTCGATATCCTCAAAATCATCATCGTCATCCTGCAAATCTTCTCGAGAAGGGAGAAACATATAATCATGCCATCATGCAAAGGGACAAGTACATATCGTACTTAGCAAGAGGTAGAATCTATTGAACAACGAGTTTTACAATGAAATGAAAGTAAAGGCAATATTTATAAAGGTTATCTTTATGTATCAGACACAACTACTAAGAATCACTTCATGTTCATAACACGTTGTGAGGTCCCTATTTTGTTTCTAGATTAGCTTATCTTTGTTACATTATGCATTCAAGGCTACCACGCTTGGTGTAGGAGCACCAAGCACTCAACGGGGTGAAACCTATTATAAAACCCGCTATAGTAGTCCCGGGCTTGTCCCGTTAGCAGGGCCGGCCCTGGCATTAATTGGGTTTGAGGCCAAGTCCTCGAATTGGGCCTTTTAGTTGAAGATTTTTTTAAACATACTTATCGCGTTTTTAACATCCGTAAATACAAAATTCAATTTATTTATAGCCTCAAAACATGCCAACAAAGTAGTATTTTCTAGCATATTTAGAAACAAAAACCAAATTCATACGCATACACAAAACATACTTTTTTATTTTTCTTTGTGTGCTTTTTTTTATATAGATATATAATAATATAAAATAATGTTAGATATTTTTTCATAAAATAAATATTTTATAAACGTTTGCATATGAGTTGCCGTACGAATTAATGTTATCGCAACGAAACGGTCAGGTCACGGTGGGTCGAGGGGGTAGCGCCAACTCGTGGGGTTCGGGGGCAACGCCCCCGAAACTTAAACCAATACATGCATCAGTTCATGATGGGATATGCATTTTCGGATTTTCAGATACAAGCATTTTTGAACTGATGTGTACTTACCCTTTCGTGTAAGGGTTGCATGCTTTCATCCGGTGAACATTGACAACCCTACCCTTTCGTGCAATATTCCTAAACTTTAAAAAAGTTTACAAATACAAAATAATATGACATCAATATAAAAGTCACTCCACTAACAAAATGCAAAGGCTAAACGAAATAAAAAGTACTCCGGCAAGGCCAATCACGGAATCACCACATCAAGTAAACAAAATATACCTGATTAATGTAATGACTATATGTACTTCTCTTATTCAGTCAAAATGAAAGCCCTATTCGGCTCTTCCTTGTTCCTACTCCTTCCTGCTATGCTATCTTCGAATCTTTCTACATACAAAAAAATTATGATATCCAAGAGACATTAAATCATCTATTCTGACTATTCATCTTTCTAATTAAAAAAATGATTACATTATTAAACATTTAAACTATAAGAAAAATAGTAAATTAAGATAAGAAGAATAGAAAAATTACCTCCACTTAAGAACTTAGGAGTTGGGGCTTGTGTAGTCTTGAAGATTGAGAATTTGAGATTAGAATTTATGAATAGGAAATTGAAAGAACTAAGAAGGAAAGGAAGGGGAAAAAGAAAAAAAAAAAAAGAAAAAAGAGCAGCTCAGCAACGGCTGTCGAGAAGAGGTAGGTGAGGGGAAAGTGGAAACGAAGACAAGGGACTAAGGGGAGGGCCGGAGGGTTACTTAGGAGTGAAATGAGTTTTATTTTTGTTTGTTTTATTTATTTTTCTGTGTGATTTTTTTTTCCCATATAATATGGATATAAAATAATATATTATTTTTAATTTCTATAGTTTCCAAACAAAAAATTAATAAAACTTGTTTGTATATCTAATGTTTTTTTGGCCAATATTTTTTTTTTATTTGGACCTTTATCGATTGGAGTAAAAAAAAATAGGCCTTTATAAAATAAAATAAAAACAAATAGTATATTAGTTGCATCGGATTGAATCTACACGGATTTTTTTTTCTTTTAACGAAAGATGTACCGTTAGACTTAAGACGGCCATCTCTCTGGCCTCAATGTAGGGCCGGCCCTGCCCGTTAGTGTGTATGTTCGGCCGACATTGTCCACTTTGACTGACCATACAACACATTACGATATTTCCGAATCTCTTACCGATAATTATCATGATGTTTATGTTTTTAACTAGACAATTATGTAAGTTATTAATCATTAGCTAGCCCTTCATGTAATTTCAAGAAAATGCTCACCTTAGCATATCTGCTCTCTTATTTTAGACCACTAGACTCTATTCTATACTTATCACATACTCAACCAATGATGAGTTTTGATTCGTCAAAGCACAATGCCAACGGTCCCGTACATCTTTTCAAAAATTCATCCGGTGCCGAAACTAAACGCATTAGAAACTTATTCACGGTTTATCACATTATTTCCTATCCTTTTAGTCTATAAGCAAGACCACAATCTAAGCTAGGCATCGAGATAACATTTTCCACGAAATCATTATCCACCAAAATCATATTTTTTTTCAGGAAAGACACAACATAATTATATATCTATAACCTTCCAAAAAAAAAAAAAAAAATTATATATCTATACAAGCATATATGTATAGAAAAATGATCAAATCAATTTATATGTCACACTGTCAACATAACAAATGACTACTAGCTTTACTGTAATTTAATGAAGACATGATGTATTTTCCAAACTGCAATGAATGATATAAAAATAAAAAGTTAACCAATGGATAATGGTGTCAAAGGAAAATAGGGTAGTGCTTGGTTACCATAATACACAAAACCAAAGAATATAAAACAAAACCTGCTTTTATTAGCGTTGTATAGGTTTGAGCTTTTGCTTACGGTTTTCTGTTGCTTTCTGCTCGATGTAAAGTTGTCTTTTGGCGTATTGCAATAAAATTAATCATTGTCGAAAAAAATTAAATAAATAAAAACATTTTTTTTAAGAAAACCAAGAACTTTATTAATTAACATACGCAACACGCGTCAAGAACGTCTCTAGATGGAAAACTGCCCCAAGAAGTCACTGTAAATAAAGACACGCTTTGTCTTTAAAAACATTATTTTATTGTGCAACAATTGTTTTATTTCCAATTATAATAACTTTCCATTAATCTACTAAATGAATATTAATCCACTAATTAATTATTAATCCTTTTCTTTTCCTTTTGATCCATTAACTATATTAAATATAATATTCTGATTTACTAAAGGACAACTTTGCCTTTTTCTGCAAAAAAATCAGAATATCACAAAAAGGGGATTGATCTGGGATCCGGTTGAGATTTATAAGTAGCCAAGGGATGTTGAAAAATCTTAGAATCAAACTCGGGCTGATCGGGATTTCATGCAAGAAATATTTAATGGCTTTTCAAGGTCTGCTCGGGCTTAATATGTCACCCCGTGGATACCAGAGAATCCCAACTTCAAACCCTGAAATCCATCACCCCAAAACTGGCAAATTGTTCTTTAGAATATGTCAACCAACTGATCTCAGAAAGAGGATGGGATTTTCAATCCTTAACCCAAATTTTTCTCCCGGTTCATTTCTAATATATCTAGAATATTCCAATCAGTTTCGTTAACACCCCTGATAGAAAAGTCTGGCAGCTTGACGATGCTGGACCTCGTCTATAAATAAATCCGGGCCGTTTAATCTAGGGTACTATGAACGAGAGATGATTTTTGGGTGGATTTAGACTGAGCTTGAGAGTTATTTCTCTCAAGTTGCCCACGTATCCTATTATGTTTCAGAAATCAAGTCTTTCTTAGTTCCTTATGGTTGTTTATATAGGGGATTGCTCATCCATTTCCTTGTTCTACAAGGATTCATATTCTTAGTCACTAGGGATAATCACGTGTGTATCCCTATAATTTAGGGATAATTATGGATAGTTTAAATATCAAAATCAGAGTCTTAATGGGTAAAGGATCCTTAGGATCTTCCTATAATTATCTCATATGCACGTGGGTTAATTATCATATAAAGGAGGCTCGCCGACTGCCGAGCCCCAGAGCCGTCTCGGCTCGAATCGCGACCGCCCAATTGTTTGTGACCTAGCCGACCTGTGATGGTCGGGGGAGCGGGACCGATCTCCCACCTGGGGTTCGGATCTGCCCTTAGGCGTGAAGTGGGGCTCCTGGCCCTTAATGTTATAGTTTTTATGTCTTCATTTAATGTTTGATCAATTAGGAGATGACACGTGGAGAGGCTCAGTTCAACCCTCGTCATAAGCCCCCCAGATCTGGCTAAACCACTCGTTGTGAGGTCGGATCTGTCAGAGGTGCTACTCGGTCACTGTCATATAGGCTTGCAGAATTTTACAATGGCCTACTCTGCCAGGTGGTAGAGTTATTGTTATGACGCTGTCATTCGTGCCCACGTCTTCTGAGGTGGAACGGTTTTTTTGAGAACGTTGCTGCAGCTCCTTATTTAGTTCCTTCTGCGGCTGCTGCTTTTGCTTCAACGGCTCCTGCCGAGCTGCCCCAGGTCAATGCTTCTGTGGAGAATCTTACTCCTCTTACAGAGTCTGGGCAGAACTCAGCCCTTAATGCATCTTAGGTTTTTGAACTTGCATTTCGTTTATGCTTCGTTGTATTTTTACAAGTCCGACCTACGGAGCTCAGCTCGGGTCCCTTTGAGGACTTAGGAAATTTACTTCGCAAAGTTAGCGAGCCTGACATGTGGAACCTGGAAAATTTATCTGACATGCGGACTTGCGCTATTCTGACCTGTAGACTGGTTGTTTAGAGTTAGCCCGACCTGCGGAGCTCAGCTTTGAAAACGCATTGAGCATGACATCCACTGCTCTGAATTTAAATCCGTCCTATGGACTTTCTTTCTGAGGAGTCCGGCCTGCGGAGCTCGGTTTGAGTTCATCTGTGAACTAACTTTGTCCCTCAAACTTAATGAGCCTGGCCTGTATGAAATTTGGATCCGTCCTATGGGTTATTGCTCGAGTCCGTCCTGTAGACTGATTTTATGACGAGTCCGACCTGCGGAGCTCGGTTTGAGTTCGTCTACGAACTAAGGAAGTTTGATCTACAAAATTACGGAGGTTGAGTTAGAGAGCTCATACTTTTGTCCGTCCTGCTGATAGGGCGAGTTTTTCCAGCAAACTTGGTGAGTCCGATCCGCGGAGCTCAATTCGATCAGTTTGACCTGCAAACTTTGTTAAGTCCGACCTGCGGAGTTCTGAAAGTTGACGTCCATCCTACAGACTTAAGCAAACTTTTCGGGTCCGCCCTGCGGAGCTGAAGCTTTCGAGTCTGATTTGCAGAGCTCAAAATTTGGGGTTTGTCCTGTAGACTTTGGAGAAAGGCTTCCAATTTTTTCATGTACAATGTTTTAATACATGCAAATTTTGCTAGTCTTTTGCAAGTTTTAATATATGCAAATTTTTGCAAGTTCTCTTGCCTTAATTTTATTTTCAAAGACTTACGAAGTAGTCGATCCATGATAGGGTGTCTTTTTTCAAGATGCCATACATTACTTATAGTTTTGGATGGCATACTTAGACTTTTGTTAAGTTTTTGTTCAGGTCTGTCCTACAGACTTAGGGAGTTTGGCTATTACCAATTTGCTGAGTCTGATCTGCGAAGATCAGTCTGGGTCTTTCTTACAGACTTAACAAATGCGGCTAGGTCCGACATGCAGACTCAGTTGTCAGTCCTGCTGACTTAGCGAGTTTTTTCTGAGTTCGTGTTGTTAAAAACACGGTTAAATCTATCCCAGACTTAATTATATTTAATTTTTTTTTTAATTTTTGTATGTCCTAAAGACTTTGGAGAAAAGTTTCAGGAATTGTAACATGTACAATGTTTTTGCAATATCTTATTAAATTCTCTTGGTTGTTGCAAACTTGCTGAGTCTGACTTACATGGCTCAGTTCAGTGTCTGTCACGCAGACTTAATTAATTGGGTCTGACCTATAGGCTAAATTTTTGGAGTCCAGTCGAGGATGACTTAATTTTTCCTCGAGAGTCGCAGCAGACGTAATTTTGGAAGTCGGCTCAGTGCAGACTTAATTTTTTCGAGTCGCTCTCAGCGGACTTAATTTCTTAGAGTGCGCTTCAGCGGACTTAATTTTTTTTCTTAGTCTGACCTGCAGACTTAGTTTTTTTGAGTCTCAGGTAGACAAAATTTATTGAGTCTGACTTGCAGACATAAAAAATTTGACCGAGTCCGATCTGTGGAGCTCAGTTGGTCTGTCCAGCAGACCTAATAATTTTGACTGAGTCAGACCTACAGATCGCAAGTTTATGTCCGTCCTGCGGACTTAATGAGTTGGTCCTTTACCAACTTTTGAGCCCGACCTGCGGAGCTCATTTCGATGAGTCTGACCAGCAAACATTGTAGAGTCCGACCTGCGGAGCCCAATCTTTGGAGTCTGACCTGCGGACTTAATGGGTTTGTCTTTTGTAATCTTACCGAGTCTGACCTGCAGAGCTCATGTGCTGAGTCTGACCTGCAGATCTCAGTTAGTCCGTCCTACAGATTTAATAAAATTTGCTGACATATGTTTGCTGAGTCTGACCGGTGGAGCTCAGATGTCAGTTTTAATGATTGGAGCAGAGTCCGTTCTGCGGAGCTCGGCTTGTCTGTCTTGCAGACTTAATTTTTTGGAGTCTGCTGAGGCAGACTTAATTTCTTGAGGTCTGCTCAGGCAGACTTAATTTTTTGGAGTCTGACCTGCAGACTTAATTTTTTGAGTCTGTCAGGTAGACTTTGTTTTCTTTTGGGTCTGGTGTGCAGACTTTTTTTATTTGGAGTCTGCTCAGGCAGACTTGATTATTTGGGGTCTGCTCAGTGGACTTAATTTCTTAAGTGCGCTTTCGAAGCGGACTCAATTTTTCTTGAGTCTGACCTGCAGACTTAATTTTTTGGGTCTGCTCAGGCATAATTTTTTTATTTTTGAAGTTTGACCTGCAGACTTAGTTTTTTGGTCATATAAAAAATTATAGTATATGAAATTTTTTGCAACTTACCTTGCTTTTTCCGCTTATTTTCCTTGCAAATTTTTCGGCTGTCTGCTCATCTGATCTGCTCTTCCAGCCTTCCTGTATGTCATGCAATAACTTAATAGTTTTTGGATGGCGTACTCAATTTAAAGCATTTTCCTTATCCTTTTTTTTATACTCCGATGTCAATCCTGCGGATTTAAATAGTTTATCCTTTGTAAACTTTATAGAGCCCGACCTGCAGAGCTCAGTTGGTCCGTCCTGCGGACTTAAATTATTTCATCCTTTGTGAGCTTAGAGCATGTCCTGCAGAGCTAAGTTGGTCCGTCATGCGGACTTAATTAGTTCATCATTTGTGAACTTAGAGTCTGGCCTGCAGAGCTCGGTTGGTCGTCCTGCGGACTTAATTAGTTCATCATTTATGAACTTAGAGCCTGACCTGCAGAGCTCGGTTGGTCTGTCCTGTGGACTTAATTAGTTCATCCTTTATGAACTTAGAGCCTGACCAGTAGAGCTCAGAAGTTATGTTGAGTCAGAAGATGATGTCGAGCTGAGCTCGGTCTTATAGAATATGATGACGAGCTGAGCTCGGTCTTATAGAAGATTTGCTCAAGGGAGAGCTCCAAATATGATGCCGAGCAGAGCTCGGTATTATAGAATGTGATGCCGAGCCGAGCTCGGTCTTATAGAATGTGATGCCGAGCCGACCTCCGTCTTATAGAATATGATGCCGAGCCAAGCTCGGTCTTATAGGAGATTCACTCAAGGGAGAGCTCCAAATATGATGTCGAGCCGAGCTCGGTCTAATAGAATATGATGCCGAGCCGAGCTCGGTCTTATTAAAGATTCGCTCAATAGAGCTCCAAATATGATGTCAAGCCAAGCTCGGTCTTATTAAAGATTCGCTCAATAGAGCTCCAAATATGATGTCGAGCTGAGCTCGGTCTTATAGAATGTGATGCCGAGCCGAGCTCGGTTCCGAGATGAGCTCGGTCTTATAGAAGATTCGCTCAAAAGAGCTCCAAATATGATGCCGAGCCGAGCTCGGTCTTATAGAATGTAATGCCGAGCCGAGCTCGGTCTTATATAATACGATGCCGAGCCGAGCTCGGTCTTATAGAAGATTCTCTGAAAAGAGCTCCAGATATGATGCCAAGCCGAGCTCGGTCTTATTAAAGTTTCGCTCAATAGAGCTCCAAATATGACGCCAAGCCAAGCTCGGTCTTATTAAAGATTTTCTCATTAGAGCTCCAAATATGATGCCGAGCCGAGCTCGGTCTTATTAAAGATTCGCTCAATAGAGCTCCAAATATTACACCCAGCCAAGCTCGGTCTTATTAAAGATTCGCTCATTTATGTTGTAAAAACGAAAATAAATGCCAATAAGAGTTTGTACCTGGAGAGCTCGTACTTGCAGAGCGTGGGAGCTCATACGGGGAGAGCTCATGTTGCGTGAGCTCATTCGGTGGAGCTCATTATGGACGAGCTTTGGAGATTTGGATGGAGATCTTGGATGAAGAAAATTCGCAGCTTTTTTTGGTGATATAGCAGCATCTTTCCGGCGACGATCGGGCAACGAAAACGACTCCGATCGTCAGAAAATTTGGAGGACTTGTTCGTCCCTCCCTCTTTTTCAATATGAACGGTGGAATTTTTTTTCACCGGTTGAATCTCCAGAAATAAGCCGTCGATCTGACTGTTGTGTTTTTGGTGTCATAGCCGCAACAACTTTCCGGCGACGATCGGGTTTTTACACGGACTCCGATCGGCATGAATTTTAAAGGGCTTGTTCGTCCCTCATTCTTCTTAAATTGTAACGGTGGAATTTGTTTTTTACTGGTTGAATCTCCAGAAATAAGCCGTCGATCGGACTGCTGTGTTTTTGGTGACACAGCAGGAACAACAACTTTCCGGAGACGATCGGGTATCAAAACGGACTCCGATCGACACGAAAATTGGAGAGGTTGTTCGTCCCTCCTTATTCTTCAATCTGACCGGTGGAAGTTTTTTTGACCGGTTGAATCTCCGAAAATAAGCTGTCGATCTGACTGCTGTGTTTTTTGTGACACAGCAGCAGCATCAACTTTCCGGCAACGATTGGGCATCAAAACAGACTCCGATCGGCACGAAATTTAGAGGGCTTGTTCGTCCCTGCTTCTTATTCAATCTGAATGGTGTAATTATTGTTCCCAGGGGCGGATGTACATGGAGGGGAGTGGGGCAATCGGCCCCCCTCGGATCCAGAAAATACACTATTATGCATGTTGTGTATTTTTTTTGCCCCCACTAAAAATTTACACTCGCCTATAGTATCGCCCCCCTCACCCGGGATCCTGCGTCCGTCCCTGTTTGTTCCAATGGTGCAATCTTTGGAAATAAACTTCCGATCTGACTGCGTTTTGGCATGTTTTTTCCATTAACTTGATAATGAACAACCTCGATCCATTACCGATAGAAGACCCTCATTCTAACGCCAATTGATGATGTTGGACCTCGTCTATGAATAAATCCGGGCCATTTAATCTAGGACAATATGAACGAGGGATGATTTTTGGGTGGATTTAGACTGAGTTTGAGAGTTATTTCTCTCAAGTTGCCTAAGTATCCTGTTATGTTTCAGGAATAAAGTCTTTCGTAGTTTCTTAGGGTTGTTTATATAGGGGATTGATCATCATTTTCCTTGTTCTACAAGGATTCATATTCTTAGTCCCTAAGGATAATCACGTGTGTATCCCTATAATTTAGAGATAATTATGGATTGTTTAAATATCAAAATCACAGTCTTAATGGGTAAAGGATCCCTAGGATCTTCCCATAATTATCTCATAAGCATATTGGCTAATTGTCATATGAAGGAGGCTCTGGCCGACCTGCGTCGAGCCCCCCAGGCCGTACCGGCTTGAACTGCACTGGCCCTGCTCCGTTGTGACCTAGCCGACCTGCGGTGGTCGGGGGAGCGGGACCGATCTCCCACCTGGGGTTCGGATCTGCCCTTAGGCGTGAAGTGGAGCTCCTGGACCTCAATGTTATAGTTTTTATGTCTTCATTTAATGTTTGATCAATTATGAGATGACACATGACGAGGCTCAATTCAACCATCGTCACAGTTCACTTATAATTGTCATTACTTGCTGAAGTCAGGCTATAAGACTTCTTTCGAATCCTCTTGGCAAATGGCTCGTCCAACCAATTCAGCCGCCCCTTCCTCAAGTGGACTCCGGAAGAAGACTTTTTTCAAGAACCTCTAGAGAGTAAAGCAAGCCCCAAAAATCAGAACTTTTTTTTTCTTCTGAAAATGCTTATCGAATGCTACTCTTACAACAATTTTTTTGGCTAAGAGAATCCTAGCAACAAAACCTTTCTATAGAGTTTGTGGCCAAAAAGAAGAAGAAATGATTGAGCACATTTTTGTGAATATATTGTGAGAAAACTAAGGATATCTGGAAAATTGCCCCGGTTTCTTGGGATGATTTTATCTCACCCACATTCTTTCTTCTCAATTGGTGGTGGAGAATCAATCATCCGGTTGCATCTGAAGAAGGACAAGCTCGAATAGGCATTACTTTGGCTCTCTTTTGGCAAATCTGGAAAGCAAGAAATGAAGCGATCTTCCAATACAATCCATTCTAATAAGTGAAATGCTTTAAAGGGCCGTATCCATTTGGTCTTCCCTGCAAGAAGCTAATACTTTAGAAGTCGATGATGTTGGCTTTCGAGCATCTTCTCTGATGGTGTCGGAAATTTGTCTCCCTCTCCTCGCCAACCACCAGATAGCTCTGCCTTGTGGATGCAGCTTGGGATAAGAATTCAACTTCAGGTAGTACATCCCTTGCAGGGGCGGACCCAGCAGGTAGGGGTGGGGTGCATGGACCCCATTCAAATTTCTGGACGAAGTTACTAATATACCCCTCTAATAATATTAAAACTGTGTATGTATATTAATTCAGACAATTCTTAGTGCAATTCTCTATTTAGCTCAATTGGTTAGAAGTTCGAATACATATCTTAAGGTTATAGGTTCAAAACTTGACTCTTAGAAAAAATTCTTGGGTCCGCCACTTATCCCTTGCACTCGTAAAAGATGGTTTAGTCAGAAGAGCTTTGATGCGGATGGTTGAAAATAATTTCTTTTTTTTTAGGGGTGAAAATAATTTCGAAAAGGGAAAATGTGTTGCTCCTGTCTGATTCCCAGATGATAGTGCTGTAAACGAGCCGAGCCGAGTCGAGTACCTGATGTTCAAGCTCGAGCTCGTTTATAATCGAGCATGCTCGGCCCGGCTCGTTAAGACAAACGAGCCTAAAAGCCTGTTCGAGCTCGGCTCGATAAGAAAGGAAAATGTTCGAGCTCGAGCTCGAGCTCGAGATCAAGCTCGCGAACAGGCTCGAACTCGAGCTCGGCTCGTTCAATAGCAAATTTTTTTAGGGGCTCGTTCAATAGCCAGACTCGTTCAATAGATATTTGATATTTGTTTTATATATTTATATATTTATTATTTATATTATATATAATATATGTTCATTTAACACTAACGGCGTTCACGAACAGGCTCGTGTTCGTTCGTTTACTAAACGAGCGAGAGAATCTGCATTGAGCTCGGCTCGATAACATATAAATGAACGAGCTCGAACGAGCTTAAACAATGAGTTAGCCTTCGTTCGTCGTGAACATTCTGGTTCGTTTAACACCTCTACCAGATGATAGTCACCTCTATTAATAGAATTGGGCCTAGTGGACCGTTGATAATAGTTTTAATTGAAGACATTAGGCCCAATCTGGAAGGCCATAGTAATATTAAACTGTCTTTTGTTTCTCGGAGTGAAAATTAATTTAGTCGTGAATCGAATTAGTTATGTAAAAAATGTGTAAAGAGAGATCTTGTGGATATCTTTTTCCGTATTGGCTTCTTCGAGCCGTGAATAAGGGTGTACTTTAACTTATGTCAATGAAATCTTTTTGTGTAAAAAAAATGTCTGCTCGAGAACAAACCATTTCTTAAGAAATGGCGGTTGTAGTAACTTTATTATTAGTCCATTTATACCATCTAAAAATTAGATTGGCAAAAAAATAAAGGGTGAGTGGTTTAAAATGACAAAAAAGATGAGGAAAATGAGAATCATGATAGTGAAAATATAAATTGGGTGATAATGATAAATTCACTGCTCATAACCCCAAATCCATTGTTTCCTGCAGTGAAATTGACCACAAATCTAATGTTTCACTATCACAGTGGAATAATGATATATTTTTTTACCCAGAAAAATGTTTTAGTGTCCTCTTTACATATTTCTATGTTCAAATTGTTTTTTTTTTTTTGACAATAAACCCAAAAATAAATTAAGAGATAGTTGCTTTTTCTTTTCAGCACTTTTTCTTCCCCACTTCTAAAAGTCCGTCCATATATGGAACTGCAAGTTGAGGCCTTTTAAATTCTCTGTAATTTTGAGAGCCACTACTGTAAAATTTGGACGGGGAATACTAAGTAGATGATATTTTGCATATTAGCTTTTTAATCAAGTGGGCCATATAATGTTTGGATTTACTTTTTGAAGGAGGCCATTACAGTTATCTGTGTACATAATCACCATATTTATTCTTAAAATAATATAAAATAATATATATCTTTATTTTGCAACATTTCAATTCAAAAACCTCCACAACAACATTTATATCCTTATCTCTATAACATTTCAAATAATATTAAATAATACATATTATACCTCACAACTCTATTCATAAACGTTAAACATTTATTATTTCACTTCAGCAGCATCCATATTTTTATCTGTATAATTTTTAATAATTAAATATGTTTAGGGACGTGAATAGTAAATCCTCACAAGAGGGATGATTTTGCTCATATCCCTAAAAATATGAGGATAGAGGCTCTGATTTGTGGAAAGTTTATTTGGAGTAAACTCTATTTTTTATCTTCATTTTAAAGATAAGGCACCATATAGGGTTTCTGCTACGAATGCTCTAAGTTCTACTTTCTTTCCTACTTCTACGCATAAGTTTCAGTAAGAAAAAAGATTATTATAGACAAGGACAAATTGAGAATAACATAGAAAATAAGAATATTCTGGAGGAATGTACTTTTGTTTCAACTAGAATTGTTAAAATTAGGTTTTTTGGAAAACCCCAGGCAGATAAACCGTATATTTTGAAACCACAATGAGGTAAAATGACGGGTAAATACTTCAATTGACAAACCACGACGAGTAAAAATTTCTTTTCCCAAACAAATAACAAAAATACTGAGCATATAACTATGGATTTGAAATTCATTCAGTCGTAAACATCTTTGAATAATGCGACAGATTACTTGGGATAGCGAAAGTTGATTTTTCCTTACCACCCAATTTTCTTTTGGGGTAATGGTTATAAAAAACGATAGTGATGGAGAAATTGTCAAAAGGACATTGGTAGTGAAAAATGGTGAAATATGACAAAATAAATCACGAAAGGGACGAAATTACCATCGCCACTTTAACGACTTGATTTCCACTATTAAACAAATCCACTAAACTAATCTGATAAAACTTTTAATATCAAACAAATCCACTACCAAACAAATTCACTAAAACAAAAAGCTGAAGAAGACATAATCATTCATTGGAATGACAAATTGTCATTTTTACCATTATATTCAAGGGGGAATGAGGGAGAATTACAGAAATATTTAATCAATTGAGTAGAAGGACAGCTTTTTGAAACTTTTGCATAAAAGACAAAACTATTTATTCATTCGTCGAAATTCACTAATTTTTAAAATTCATTTCAAATTCAATGATTTTGGGATTATTGTCTTAAATTCATTTGGGAGATTCATTGATTTTGAGAGATTCATTTGTCATTCCTTCTATATAAAATTACGATTGTCTCTTCTCCTATAAAAAATATGTAATTTGTCTCTGTTATTTAAAAATATTAAGATTGTATCATTATCCCTAATTTCCCATATATTCAATATACTAGATTAAATATCAATTAATACATGAATTTTGTTTTTTAACATTTATATTTTTCACATTCCAAATTCCATTTTTTTTTCCCACTTGTTATCATTTAAGTACTCAATTAATACAGTTGTGTGAATAATAGTGATTTGACGGTCGTCCAAAACACACCCATGTCGTTGACAAACGATGACCACATTTTCCATAATAATTTCATAGTCAATATTATCCTAGGGCTTGCCTGCTTCTCTTTCTCTCATGTATAATAGTAATATTGTCATCTTACTTTTACCATTGCACGTACTCTACTTTTCTTTACCCACCTCAAGTTCTTCTCTCCTCAGTCCAAAACAAAATGACAACTTCTCAAACTCCCATTTTACTACTGATTCTCCTCATTTCAATATTCCATGAAAACAATCTCCTTGCATCTTCTTCTTCTTCTTTTCCTTCACCACGCAAAAATCCGGCTGTCGACAATGAAACCATCTACAAGATCTCCAAGAAACTCTGCATCAACTGCTTGGGAGAAGCCATACAATTCCTCTATGCACAAAATTTGATAAGGGCAGCGAAATTCGAGCTACCCCTTTTGTGGGATTCTCAACTCGAACAATACGCGAAATGGTGGGCCGGAGAACGACAAGCGGATTGCCTCCTCATGCATTCATTTCCAGAAGATGATTTTAAGCTTGGAGAGAACATATATTGGGGAAGTGGATCAACATGGACACCTAGTGATGCAGTAAAGGCATGGGGAGATGAGGAGAAGTATTATAGTTATAAAGAAAACTCTTGTGCTATTGGGCAGGAATGTGGGCATTACACACAAATTGTGTGGAAGAACACTAGTCATGTAGGGTGTGCACGAGTTGTGTGTCAAAGTGGTGATGTTTTTATGACTTGTAATTATTATCCACCTGGGAATTATGTAGGAGAAAGGCCCTATTGAGGAGAAGAGTTATGGTGTAGCAATGACTCAGTAAAGATATCTAAATGGAGGATGTGATCATTTCAAATCATTTTTCTACACACCACTCTTATGTGAGAGAATGCGTGAAAACGCATCTCAATACTCCACTTGGAATAACCCATAAATCGTGAGTTCTTGTGTAAGCTTTTCTGCCTATTGAGCATAAAATGAAATTTTTTTTTTTGATTTGAATGTTATGTGGTTTGAAATGTTCTGCCGTGATCTTCTTACCGGTAAATTTTGATTTGTTAGTTTGAGGTTTATTGGAGGTGACTCAGCACCGAACCGTACTCTTTCCTCTTGGTAAATTTTCTCATTGGTTTTTGCTACTAATTAAGAGAGTTTAGTAGTGTTTTATAGACATATTTATGACTTATTGGTTTGCCTTTTGTAAATTTCTTTCAGCAATTTCAATAAACATAATAAAAAATTTCTTACAAAAAAATGTTTTGCCTTGATGTACTGTTATCTTTGGAGATTATTATTTGCACAAAAGTCGTTCTACCTGCTGTACCTTAGTTACTGGTATACCACATAGTTTCCATAGAATTAAACTTGTGAATTGAAACTCGATTCTCCCCTAAAAAAACATCGATTCTAAAGGCAAAAATCATCATTCCCAAAATCGATTAAAAATCAACTCTACAGTAAGTCGATTTTTAGCTCTACTTACGACTTAATCTTTGGCTCTTATCTTTTGACATATGGAAAGCCAAGAAATATGGATAAACCGGGTGTTCTGGATCTATCAAGGTATGGCACTTGGCATATTAGCCGATTCAGTGGGAATGTACTATTATTGTTGGACCACGGAGTCCAATAAGTGAACTAATCAGTTTTCTATAATAAAATTTTGAGTAGGTTCCCGTGAACTCCAAGTTGCTGAAATGTAGCAAAATCCTTATGTATAGTTGGTAGTATGCCCACACTTTCGAGATCATTAAAGAAACACATTTATATTTAACAAAAAAAAACAAAAGGAGAAAAGGTCTGGCCACCGTTGATAAAAAATGATACATACATAATGGTTGTGATATAATAAATTACACAACAAACTTATTTACTTTTGATTTTGTTGAACATACATGATATACCACCGCAAATGGGCATTTCGAACATTATGCATGACTTTACATCACGATTGTAAATGTTCTCATAATGACTTCACGGTTATAACTCCCTCAGGGCCACTGTAATAATTGTGGCACGATCCCCCCTCAATCACATGTCACGAAATCAGGGATCCAGGATCAATCCCTTTTAATGTAGAGCACCTATAAAAGGATATCCATCATAACAATTCAAAACTACGTTATTGGTTCACAACCATCAATCAACATCAAAATCTCCAGCTTAATTACCAGTTTGAATTCTCCCATAAGAATATAATTTCCTGTTGAACACGACCCGATGATTTCCAAACATCTTCAATTGGTGCTAAATGAAGGGCCCTCGAAACAATCTTTTGGTTTTGTACAGCAACACGAAAGGATCATGATGATTGCTGATAGATCAACTCAATCATCCATGCAATTAAGAAAAATCTCTAATAAATAGCTCCCGAAGGGGAAGAAAATCATATTGATGGGAGAAGTCTCATGTGGTCATGATTGTAAATAACAATTGCTTGGTTATTGAGGCAATAATCCTCAAGCATCTCATAAAACGTACTCTAGTGGACACGAGAAGTGCAGGCAACATTCTCTACTTCAATGTTCTCCAAGACATTCAACTCACAGAAAGAAATCTCTTCATTACTGGGGTTTACCGACTCGCTCATACAGGCAATTGGTATGATTCAATTGAACACAACGTTCAGATATAAATCACTAAGCACAACCTTGCAGATAAATTACATGATGGTCAAAGGATCCTCATCCTACAACATTATTCTAGGGAGTGGTTGAAATCAAAGGTGGTGCGGGAGTAGCCAATAGCTGTTACACATCCACCCTAAAAGTTGGGGGAAATGAGCATGTCCAACCAATCCTGTTAGAAGATCTTCTAACAGAAATAGAAGAACCTCTAAGCCCTGAAGATTCTACAGAGGGTGTAGGTTATGGCTAGAAAAGCTTAAATCAATGATCCAAATTTAGCAGAAAATGAAGGGCTCAAGAATCTGTAACAAGAATCTACAAAAATATTTGCATATGCAGCTCTAGACATGCCCGAGATTTCAACTGACCTATTAGTTCATAAACGAAACATCGATCCAAGAAAAAACATGTTCGGCAGAAAATGGTCAATGTGCTTCATAAAGGAAGTGACGATTTTGGATCTCGTCTATTCCATTATCCGGGTTAGATTTACTCATGTGACAACTAATTCAAGAATAATTTAGGAACAATATATGAAGGGTGTTTGTGTTTAATTTAGACTGAGCCTGAGAGTTTGCTCTTAAGTTGCCTACGTATCAAATGTGCGTAATTGGAATCAAGTCTCTCGTAGTTCCTTAGGGATTGATATTATAGGGGACGCGTCGTCCCTTTTTCTTGTTCAACAAGTATGAGGATTCTTAATCCCTAAGGATTATCTTATGTAACTCCCTTTATTTTAGGGATTATTATATACGTATTAAAAAACCGGATCAATGTTATAATATCCTAAGATTATTCCCACGTTTATCCTATAATATAGGAACACGTTTAAAATATTGGATACGGGAAGCTCCATCCGTCATGCAGTGAGCTCCTCAGGCCATCCTGATCTTGGACGTATTACCCGAACTCCGATGTGACCGAGCCGTCCTGCAGAGGTCAGATCGGGATCGAGAAGGGGTCAGACCTCCCACCCGGGGGTGTTGGCCTGACTTACAAGTTGATACGGGCCTTTTGGCCCTTAAGTTCAGTACTTCTCTCTCTTCATTTATTATGCGGCCATTCTCTGAATGACACGTGGCAAGGGCTAGTCTGACCCTTGTCATAAGCTCCCCAGATCTGTCCAAGCTCCATAGGGTGGGTCAAATCTGACCTAATTGGAACTCAAATCTATCCTTTTAGACTTTCAAAACTACGAGGGCTTGCTGGCACATGGCAGAGTTACCGTTATGACTCTGTCATAACGGTCTCAAGAAACGAGGTATTTTCATCCATGGTTCGGTAGTGGGATCGTTCCCCTAGATAATGTTTGGGGTTTATAACCCCCCGTCGCATCATGACTCTCACACGTTGCCGACGTTTCTATTAAAACCAAAGTAGGGATCAATTTTCCTGTTTCTCTTTTTCTTCTCAATTTCTGCGGTTACAAGTAAGCACATTTACTCCTTTCTTAATTATTTTCGTTGTTGATGAGTGAGCCAATCATGACTGACCGTTCTATTGAGAGGTTATTTGAGTCTGTATCCGAATCAGAGAGTGAGACCTCCGATTTTAGGCTTCATTCCAAAAATCCAGTCCCTTTTGCCTTTGATAAACCATAAAGTATTTGGGCACCTAGTTCTATCCCGCCAATTCGCTCCTCCATCCTCTGCAACCCGTTCTTCTTCAGGGACCTCCTCATTCGTTCTAACTTTGAAAGATCATATGGCTTTGAGATCACAAGCCGGTTGTCATGGCATCAACTCTATGGTGACTCAAAATGCCTTGAATTCCATCTGTGAAAAGTATGGTATCAACACGAGACTATACGACCCCTGGCTTCTCTCTGTTGGTACCTATGCCTATCAACCTCCCGAAGGGTATTGGGTTGTCTACAAGGAGCAGTTCGATTTTGGCTTGAGAGTCCCTTTTTGTCCTGCTCTTTTGGCTGTTCTGGAGCACTACGGGTTGGGAATCACCCATATTGTTCCTAATGGCGTGAGAGCTATCATTGGCTTTGCTATCTGGTGCCGATGTGTCTGTATTCCGTTCACGGTGAGGTACTTTCATACATTCTATCAATGCAAACAGGTGAAGGATCTGCCCAGACTGTACTGCTTCCCACATCGGAGGGATTCTTTAAATGATATCCCTATCCTCCCGAAGGGAGAATCCTCTTATAAGCATTGGAAACATCGGTTTTTCTTCATCTGACCTGAAGTGGAAGTTAATCTGGGTAGGTGGAGCACTGTTGACCTTTCCAGTGATGTCCGACCTACAGATGTTAGCAAAAAACTGATAAAAGACATCCGAGAGTGTGGCATCTGGCTTAACATGAAGAAGTATTATTCTGAGTTGATTAATGCGGCTCAGTTATCCACTGCTGGTCCTAACCCTTATGTAGAGATGAGTGAAAATGACTACAACATTTGTAGGATCCTTTGCATTTTTATCATGCTTTTTAACTTCTTGATATGATTACACCTGTACTGACCTTGTTTTGTTTTGTCTCTTGCGTTGTCTAACTTGCTTGAGCTCTTCGCGATGCTTGTGAAGAAGAGGTGGAGGCCAACGTCCAACCTGACCAGGGTCAGGGATTAAAGCACGCCGGGAGTGTGGAGCCCCCATCTGCCCGTTCGGCAGGCAACTTGCTAAGTGCGTCCGGGGTTCAGAATTTGGCTGGACTGCCAGATGAGGCCTTACCTTCACCTCACCCTACTCCAGAGGGAGTTAATGTTGTTGACATAGAGGGTTCTGACCCTGAGGGGGGAGGTCAGCTCCAATTGCGGGGCCGATCTTGACCAAGCACGGCTACTCAAGGAGGCCGACCCAGTAGAAGAAGTAGACATACTACTCTACCAGAAGGGCAAGACATTGAAAACTTGGAAGAAGTCCTGGAGGAGCAGGACCGGTTTTCCGAGATGTCAGACAAGGAGCTAAATGTTGTTGTAAGTTTCAAATTCTATCTATGTTTTTCCTTTTGTCCTTAATGACGATGTTTATACCATGCATCTTGTTACTCCAGGGGACCCGAGTTGGTCAAGAGTTTTTGAAAAGGTTGAACGGATCTTCTGCTAGCAAGGAGGCCTTGAAGAAGGCTAATTCTGACTTGAAGGCAACTCGGAAGAGGCATAAGGACGCAGCGAAGTCCAAAGATGAAGAGATCAAATCTTTGAAAGAGCAGCTCAGAGCTCGAGAAGCTGAGCTATAACAGGTCAAAAATCAGTGTGTTGTGGAGCTTCAGGCAGCTTTTGATAAGTATGTTGAAGAGAAGTCCGAGTTGGAGCAGGCAATAACCAAGCTCTTCACTGAGAAGGGTGACTTAGAGATGGCTATTCCAGCTCGGGACAATTCGTTGAGGCCCTGAAGGCTTTGTTGGGTCCTGTGATGTGACATGGCTTCACACTGGGAGTTGATGAGGCCAAGGAACAGTTTGCTGCTCTGGTTGTATGCAAGCTTCCTCACCAGAGCATGTACATGCCTGGTTCTGGAAAGGTCTATGATGACCGATTGAGGGAGTTCAACACCGTCTTGCTCCTCAGAGCTCTGAGCCAATTCATTCTTCCTCCAGCCAACCTACTTCGAATGAGCAGTAGAGTTCTGCTCCTAGGACTTAAACTCCGTATTTTGTTTCTTCTTTTTTTTTTTTAAAAGTTTCAAAGTTGTAAACCTGCACAACAATTACGTAGCTATTAAGTTTTCTATCTTTGCTCATTTCCAGTACTTACATGAAGTAGTGAGGAGTCCTTGTGCCCCCTCAAGTATGCCATGTATTAAGTACTTACATGAAGTAGTGAGGAGTCCTTGTGCCCCCTCAAGTATGCCATGTATTAACCGTAGGTTGTTAGGATGGCATACTTATAGTATGTCTGTTGCTGTGTATTTCATTAATAAGACTTTGAGTCTTTGTAATTGCAAGCAGTTTTGCAGAGCTTAGTTCAAATTTGTCTGACCTCTAGAGCTGGAGAGTTTGTCCTTCGCAAACTTTTTGAGTCTGACCTGTAGATCAGTTCAAAATTGTTTGATCTGCAGACTTGGAGAGTTTGTCATTTGCAAACTTTTTGAGTCTAACCTGCAACTCGGTTCGAATTTGTCTGACCTGCAGACTTGGAGAGTTTGTCCTTTGCAAAATTTCTGAGACTGACCTGCAGCTCAGTTCCAATTTGTCTGACCTGCAGACTTGGAGAGTATGTCATTTGCAAACTTTCTGAGTCTGACCTGCAGCTCAGTTCGAATTTGTCTGACCTACCGACTTTGAGAGTTTGTCCTTTGCAAACTTTATGAATCTGACCTACATAGCTCAGTTCGAGGTCCAATTTATGGACTAATGAATTTGTTTCGCAAATCTAAATATACCATGCATATATGTGATGGAAAATAGACTTTTATTAAAATACTCTGATGTGTCATTACATCTTATTGAAAGAGACGATACTAAAAGAAAAAAATAATATACATCTAGGATTTGATTTAAACATAAAACCTGCACAAATTATTGGCATTCCAGCTTCTAGGTATGGTCCTGCCACTTGCATCAGCTAGCTGGTATGCTCCCTTGCCATGGATTTTAATAAATTTGTAAGGTTCTTCCCAATTTGGTACGAGCATACCATGAGGGCCCTGCTTACTCACTTTGTTCTTCCTCTGTATTAGATCCCTTTCTTTGAAGTAGGAGTGTTTGACTTTGGATTTGTAATTCTGAGCAATCCTTTGCTTGTACATGGCCATCTTGATGAAGGCCACATCTCTAGATTCCTACAAATCATCCTTGGGGTGTCTGAGTTCAGTTTCTTGAGCTGCTTCTGTATAAAGTTTTGACCTTGGGGATGGGAGGCCGATTTCCGCTGGGATGACTACCTCGCATCCATAGGCTAAGGAAAAATTTGTTTCTCACATAGATGAATTCAGAGTAGTCATGTACGCCCATAATATGTTGGGTAGGTGCTCCACCCAATTTTCTCCTTCTTCCTTTAGCCTCTTTTTTAGTCCAGATTTGATCTGCCTATTGGTTTGTTCTACTTGCCCGTTCGCTTGAGGGTGGCCAAAAGATGTGAAATGCTGCGTGATGCCCAGTTCGGTGCACCATGCTCTAACTAACCTGTCCTCGAACTGCGTTCCATTATCTGAGATTAGAGTCTTGGGTATGCCATATCTGCAGACCATTTTTTTCCAGAGAAATTTCTGGATAGCCTTGGCCGTGATTGTAGTTAAAGCTTCAGCATCTACCCACTTCGTAAAATAGTCAACTGCCACTACTAAAAATCTGAGATTTCCTGGAGCTCGGGGAAGCGGCCCGTCCAGATCTACACCCCATTGATCAAAGGGCCATGGAGAAATGATAGGGACCATTGCCTCTGCAGCTTGATGAGATAAATTTTCATGCACTTGACACGATTTGCACTTCAGGACGAGCTCATTTGCGTCACTCTGCATGGTTGGCCAATAAGAACCGAACATACGACACTTTCTTGCTAAATTTCGAGCATCGGGGTGATTTCCACAAATTCCTAAGTGAATTTATTGGTGGAGATAGTTTCCTTCATCTTCTGATGCACATCAGAGCCAGGGAGATATAAAAGATCTTCTATAAAGGACTTCATTAAATTGAGAGTACCTGCTCGCCAAAAGTTTCAGTCTGCGGGCCTGAGATTTATCCTTAGGCAGGATTCCATGTTTCAAATAGGACACGATTGGGTCCATCCACATTTTTCTGAGTAACTGGTTGAACATTGTTCTGAACATAGCTTCGTTCATCTAGTTGCTCTACCAGGGCCTTCTTGTCGGATAGAAAGTTAGATGCTAACTTTGAAAGTGCGTCCGCTCGCTTATTTTGAGATAGAGAAACCTGCTCGATCTGAACTGACCCAAAATTTTTGAGTATGGACTGGGCTACGGATAAATATTTTTTCATGGTTTCATCTTTGTCTTCATATTCCCCCTTAACATGGTTTACTACAAGCTGAGAGTCACTAAACACTTGCAAATTTCTTGCCCCAGGTTTACTTGCTAATCGGAGCCCTGTAATCAAGGCCTTATACTCAGCTTCATTATTCGTTGCTTGAAACTTGAAGAATAAGGCGTATCAGAACTCTTCCCCCTTTGCTTTTTCATGTCCCCAAATTGTTGTTATTTGTGAGTATCATTGCAAACATTGGCTTAATCCTAATTCCGAAAGAGTTGGGAAACTGTTAAGGTAAGTTTAAACTTGTATTATGTGGTCTTCTTCCCAGATTGTATCACATAGCTATTGTGTGTGTGTATTTTTAAAATCTACAAGTTGTGGTGAAATCGGGTTGATCATGCGAAATTTTAAACGTCTGATGAGATGACATATATATATATATATATATATATGTGTGTGTGTGTGTGTGTGTGGTAATTTATGTATTGTATTAATTAGTAAAAGTATTACAATGGTGGGTATATATATACACCATACAAAGATATTTAAGTAACTACATAACAAGTAATTATAATACAATTTGTAAGTGTTAAGTATTAATGGTATTTGAAGTAATATCTTCGACACGCCCCCGCAATCCCGTGGGAAGAGAGTAGACACGGAGATTGGTCTTCAAAGTAGCAAAGCGTGGGTTTCCCAAAGGTTTGGTAAGTAAGTCCGCAAGTTGATCCTTGGAAGTGAGAAAGGCAACATTGAGTTTCTTGGCAGCAATAAGCTCACGGACATGGTGAAAATCAATCTCTATATGCTTAGTACGCGCATGAAAGACGGGGTTATGAGCAAGGTAGGTGGCACCAATGTTGTCACACCATAAGGTGGGTGTGGGCGGGGTGATAAGCATATCAGTGAGGAGGCTGCGTATCCACTGTATCTCGGCCGCAGTATTAGATAGGGTCTTGTAGTCGGCTTCGGTGCTACTTTTCGAGACGGTAAGATGCTGTTTGGAATGCCAGCTAATAAGGTGATCGCCAAGGAAAATACAGTAAGCCCTAATAGACCGTCGATTATCCGGATCAGCAGCCCAGTCAGAATCAGAGTAGGCTCGCAAGTGCAATGAGGAGCGGCGGGAAGTATAAACCCTTAGAGATCATGGCTTTGAGGTATCGAAGTAGATGCTTAACCGCTAACCAATGTGCCTCGGTGGGTGCATGCATAAACTTGCTGGCCTTGTGAACCGCAAAGGCAATATCCGGACGGGTAAAACTCAAGTATTGAAGACCCCCAACTACTGCACGATAGAGAGCCGGATCGGAGAATAAGGACCCGGATCACGGTGTAGACGAGTGGAGGCTTCCATAGGGGTGGAGCACGGTTTAGAATTGTCCATATTAGCCTTTTGAAGTAATTGAAGGATGTATTTACACTGCGTGAGGAACAAGCCATCCGGGGTGTGAAGGGCCTCGATGCTAAGGAAGTAAGATAGAGTGCCAAGATCCTTGACCGGGAAATGGGTGCCAAGAAACCGAATAACCTCTTCAATATGAGTAGTGTTGTTTCCAGTGATAATAACGTCATCCACATAAATAAGGATATATAACCGAATAGAGCCTTGAGAGTAAACATATAAGGACGTATCAGCTTTGGAGCCCACAAAGCCAAACCGGGTGAGAACTTTAGTGAAGCGTGAGAACCATGCCCGAGGGGCCTGTTTAAGGCCATATAAACTCCGCTTTAAGCGGAAAACATAGTAAGGATGATCGGGGTGAGCAAAACCGGGAGGTTGAGTCATATAAACTGTCTCAGTGAGGTTGCCATGAAGAAACACATTTTGAATATCCACTTGCCGAAGTGGCCAATCCTGTGAAATAGCTAAAGACAACAAAACACGTATAGTAATAGGTTTGACAACAGGACTAAACGTCTCGGTGTAATCAATACCCTCTGCCTGATGAAAACCTTTGGCTACGAGACGATCCTTGTGACGTTCAATGTGACCATCAGCATGGTGTTTGGTGTGAAACACCCATTTATTTCCAACTACATTCATATTCGTGCGATAGGGCACTACTTCCCATGTGTTAATACGAAGCAGAGCATTAATTTCGTCTTGCATGGCATCACGCCACACTTTGTGTTTGAAGGCTTCGGTGTAGGAGGTGGGATCAAAATGTGTAGTGGTAGCGACAAGGGCTTTGGGTAAAGGATATTTAATAAAGACGGGGTTTTGTTTGGGCTTTAGTGTTTTGGTGTGTGTGCGAGTAGTCATAGGGTGCCGAGGGAGGGGGGGAGGTGGTGGAGGGTTCGGTGAGGGTGAAGGGGGGAGGGGGGGTTCGGTGGGTGGCGAAGAAGGTGGGGTAGCCTCGGGTGGTGGGGAGCTTACGGTTGGTAGGGTCCCGGGTGGGAAATGATGCGATGGTGGTGTGGGTTTGTGAATGGTGGTTCGCGGAGCAGTAGGAATGGGTGGTAAGTATGAGGGTAATAATATGGTTTGGGTTGTAGGATACGGGAAAGGTAATGCAGGAGTATTGGGAAACACCTTTTCATCGAAAATGACATGGCGAGCAATGTAGACACGACCAGTAAATAGGTCAAGACACTTATAACCATGGTGGGAAAGACTGTAGCCAAGGAAGAGACAAGTTTTGGAACGAAAATCCATTTTGTGACGGTTATAAGGACGATGGTAGGGCCAACAGGCACAACCAAAGACGCGGAAGGAGGAGTAATCGGGAAGGCGGTGATAGAAAAGTTCAAAGGGTGACTTGTTGTTGAGGACACGAGAAGGTAGGCGGTTGATAATATAGGTGGCTATGGTGAAGGCATCTTCCTAATAAGGAAGAGGAAGATTGGAATGGGCGAGGAGGGAAAGGCCAACTTCGGTAATTTGACGGTGGCGACATTCGATAGCCCCTACTTGTTCATGAGTATGTGGACCGGAGCGATAATGGTGAATGCCTAGTTGAGTTAAGATGCGTTCAAAATGACGATATTCCCCACCCCAATCAGTTTGGATGGCTTTAAGTTTGGTATTGAATTGTCTTTCAATAAGTGCTAAGAAAGTTGGAAAAATAAGTTCAACATCAGATTTTCATTTTAAAGGGTAAAGCCACAAGTACTTCGTATAGTCATCAAGAAAGCTAACATAATAACGATTACCATAAAGAGAGGACTCAGTAGGTGTTAACGGTGATTTTTACGGTTTATATGACTTTATTTCGTAACAATTTCCTTCGTGTTTTACTAATTTTTATAGAAAATTAGGTGTTTAAGTGAAATATTGAAAGAATGCGTATGGAAATCATTAAAGTGCAAAATCGAGCTAATTACGTGGTTTTATTGGTGTTTTCTATCTATATGTATGATTTTACATTTTGCACGTTTTTATTATTGTAGGTACAACGAACGCATGTCGTGGAATGAGTCAAAGAGCTGAAGGAATTAAAAGAAGCAACATTTATTTGGAGATTAAATAGAAGGGCGAAATAGGGATTTTATTTTTTATTAGGGTTTAGGGTTTTATTTTTAAAAGGAAAGAAAAAAAGGTTAATAATTATCCTAGGTCGGTAGAACAAGCATAAAAGGGGGGCAGTCATTGGAAGCAAGACACGAGAAATCATCTGGGAACAGAGACGGCATAAAAAATCAAAAAAGAGAGAGGTTCACTCGGTCGACCGAGTGCCCCTGCTCGGTCGACCGAGCCATATTATATTTTTTTTTTATTTTTTTCGGTCTGAGGATGGTCAGAGGTTGAGGCCGATTTGAACGAGTTCTGTGAAACCGATAGTTTCAGCAACTTGATTTCTACTCTTTTGGATTGTTTTGTGAGTTTTATTAAAGTTGCTTCTTTATTATGTTTAATTTGTTTTTATGCAATTGTATCGAGAGATGGTTGCTATTTGATGTTTAACGTTTGATGAGAATCGTTGTTAAACTCTAGATCACCATATTAAAGATTGGATTTTTAACCTAAAAATAAGGAGAGTTGCTAGGTTAAATTTCTAGGTTGCTAGATTGAGAAATCTTACACCTTTGTTATGGAAGCGTTAATCTTTAAGATCGAGAGATGAAAGATTAATAGGCGAATTATCTACAAGAGTAGGAATTCATACCTTTGATAGGTGAACCACATCTTTATTAAATCTTCACTAAACGATCTAGAGTAGAAATTGAGGGTTGCGGGATAGGTGGATCAATGCTTGTTCTTCGTTAAAATTAATTGAAATTATCATTGTGCCTTGTTCTTCGTTGCTAGCTTAGAATTTTATTTTCGTTTTAGTTTATAGAATAGAATTAGTTATTTTAGGTTCGTAATCATATTTCCTGGCTTTGGATTGACAACCCTCTCATTCAGTTTATTGTATTCGTTTTAGTTTTGTTTTGTGTTTTTAGTGACAAATCTTTAGAAAGATTAATAAACTAGATAAACAACCTCGATTCCTATGAGATCGACCGGTATTAACCTCTATACTACGATCCCTACACTTGGGGTATACCGGATTTATAAATTTATTACTTGTTTATTTTTTCATTGCATAAAATCCATGACAAGTTTTTGGCGCCGTTGCCGGGGAATCGGTACGGTTGTCTAGTTTATTAATTTTTCTGATTTTCTGTTATAAGTTTGGATAAAAGGGATCGTTAGGGCACATGGTAGTATTTTGGCCGTAACTTTCGGCTCGAGTGGCCGTTCGACACCGTTTTCGAGGTCAAAATCTGCTGTTTTCCCTTCCATTTTGGGCTCAGAAGCTTTCAACACGTTTTTTTCCCTTTTATTGTTTTCTTGTTTTCTGTTTTAAATTTTTCGTAGGTAGGTTTCTGTTTCTGTTTCCGTTCTTTTTCTGTTTCTTTACCTTTTCTAAAAAAAAAGAAAGAAAATGTCATCAACTAGGATTATGCAAAATCAGATCGTCATACTGCAACAGCAGGTGGCAGCCCTTACAATGTCGCGTAATCTTATGGGTCAAAACCACTATTTTCCCACAGAACTCACAAGTTACATTACGTAGAAGGTGTTGTCGACTGGCCATCTTTGTTGGCGGTGTTAGTTTCTTTCCTCCTGCGTATCAAGTTAATCTTGTCCATAATCGAGGAAATTTGGTTTAGTCACATGCGGATATGTGACAATGTGGGACATACTGCTCGTTTATGTCCTATGGATGGACAGAACGCTAAAGTTCATGCTTTCAGTGGTCAGCAATATCAAGGATTTAACGATCGGTTCTCTGGCCACGACGATTTTCAAAATCAGGGTTTCAATCAAACTTGGAATTTCAATCAAAACCCGAACTTCAGTCAGAACCCAAATATTAATTCTTCCAATCAAGATCAGTGGTTCAATCAGAATAGTCCCAATCCTATGTTCCAAAGTTGGCCTAGCCCATCTTTTCCACAACACTTTCAGAATTCCTATCAGAGCACCTCTCAATCTATTGATCTTGAAGCTAAATTGGAGGAGCTCCAATCCTTTCAGAAGGAGCAAAACGATAATTTCCAACTTCTTCTTGGTATGCTTGCTAATATTGAGAGACAAATCGAGCAAATGGCCCAGACTGAGTTCGATCAAGATGAAGGCAATTGGCAACAAGAGATGATTGATGAGCTGGAACCTGATATGGATCGGCTTAAGTTACAAAGGTTAGAAACTTCCTTCCCTCCTACATGGTGTGATGATGAAGACGGTTGTCCTATGATGGATCCGACATCAGAGATGGTGGAAGATGTTAATCACCGAGAAGGTGAAGAAATACACCCGGTGTTGGAGAACATAGAGGACGATGTGTCTAAATTAGAGATAAGTCACCCGGAGGAAGTCGCATTTGAGGAGCCGTTGAAGCCAATAAGTGTTGAGGTGATTGTGGACGAGCGAGTGAGCGTGAAGGAAGTGATCTTCCCACTTGATCACTTTGTCATGAACTGGGAGATGGAACCCCCTAATCCCGTTCTTCTTTTATTGGGAAGATACTTCATAAAGGTCCTTGAGCCATGGTTCCATTAATTTCCTATGAAGGTGAGTTGGATGGCTCGTATCTTTGAATATTCGTTGAAGAACCATGCGAGAAGGACATATCCGTTTGATAATGGATAGTGAGCTAAGTGTGTCTAGCCAAAGACATTAAAGAGAGGCGCTTGTTGGGAGGCAACCCAATATTAAGAAAAGTTTTTGCTATTATTATTTTATATTATTTTGTTTTTGTTGAATAAGGGGCTAGTTTTGTCTTGTGTCGTCTAGGTTTTGGAGTCGGTTTCGTGGCGAGTAACTTGCATGAGCGGAAGCTCTTGTCGGTTTTTCGTTGCTATTACTTTCGATGAATCTTGTAAGCCTTACCGTGCATTTGCACTTTCGGTTGGAGTTTGATATTTACGTATGCACATGTTGGACCATATTTTTTGTAAGCACGTGGCTTTATATTTGGCGCTTAGATGCCCTGTGTTTTCCTGTGTGGTGATTTTTCCATCGAGCAATTATATCCTGTGCTTATATCAAACTTTTCTGCGCAATATGTTATATTCCCCTATCCCCGAGATCTTGTCTTGTTTTTCATGTGTGCAGGATATTTGCGATAGCAATTGTGAGCGTTTAGACGGTATCAGTTTTCCGGTGGATGGTCCACAGTCTACTGATTTCTTCAAGCATTTCTGGATCTGACCCATGACCACTTCCAGACTTGCACCTTTGAACTACAATCAGCTAAGTACTTTATCTTTTCTTTAATTCTGCACAACATGAGGACATGTTGTGGTTTAAGTGTGGGTGAGGGATTGCTTGTACCTATGTGCTCAGTTTATTATGCTTATCTTTTGTGAAAAAATTGAAAATTTTTGAAATTTTTTAAAAAACAATCCGTCCCGAGCATGATTTTATTTTGGCTTACTTACTTGTTATATTCCCATACTTGTGCTCAGTTGACTAGTATTTTAGCATAGACCTTTGATAAATAAGCCTTTACTCGAATTATTTTCACGTAAGCCTCTGCGATGACGAGCTGAACTTAGGAAACTGTACTCATTTAAACCGATAATGTTTTATTCTGGTTATCAGACCGTCTGCTTAATGCCAATGTCATGGAAATTGTAATATGTGCGTAGTTGGAATTAAAGTAGGAAGTATCGTGAATATACCGAAGCCTGAATGTGATAAGTGAAACGTAACTACTGTGTTTGGAAAAGTTGTCTTAAGAAAAATATATGAATTAATTGGGTGTGTCGGAAGCTGGTCGATGATTGGAGTGAGGTAGGGCGTATCACGAATGTCCTATACCACTATGATGACCAAAAACTCACGACAGTCAGAAGAAGCTGCCTTATGATTTGAGTAAGGTAGGGTATATCTCGAATGTCCTATTCTACTATGACGGGCAAAAGCTCGTTCTGATGTGCGTATAAATGTGAATTAATTGAATCAACTTACGGAAGAAAGTGGTATGAATAAGTGAAATACTTAGTTATCGCCTACCTTATCCCCAGTCTAGGCCAAGGTATATGTTGTAGGGAATATCCTTTGGGTACAACTGAAAAGATTTCGAAAAAACATGTATTACTCTAGTCATGACGTGAGTAGTTTTGTAGGGCGTATGTATAGTCAGGGTGATTCATTATCTGTCTTTAATGGGTATTGGTTGGTTAGCTTGATTTTAATTGTCAAGTGTGGAATCGGTGGAAGTTGAACAAGACTTTGCACACACTACACATTCGAGTAATCGTTTATTGCATGGGATGTATGTTTTTGATGCTAGTCGACCGGTTGTGATTTGATATATGGGATTTTATGTGGTTCAATGTTCAAGTAAGTCCATGGTTTTCTTGTTTTGTTTTGCTCGGGACGAGCAAAAGCTAAGTGTGGGGGAGTTGTTAACGGTGATTTTTACGGTTTATATGACTTTATTTCGTAACAATTTCCTTCGTGTTTTACTATTTTTTATAGAAAATTAGGTGTTTAAGTGAAATATTGAAAGAATGCGTATGGAAATCATTAAAGTGCAAAATCGAGCTAATTACGTGGTTTTATTGGTGTTTTCTATCTATATGTATGATTTACATTTTGCACGTTTTTATTATTGTAGGTACAACGAGCATGTCGTGGAATGAGTCAAAGAGCTGAAGGAATTAAAAGAAGCAACATTTATTTGGAGATTAAGCGGAAAGGCGAAATAGGGATTTTATTTTTATTAGGGTTTAGGGTTTTATTTTTAAAAGGAAAGAAAAAAAGGTTAATAATTATCCTAGGTCGCGAGAACAAGCATAAAAGGGGCGATCATTGGAAGCAAGACACGAGAAATCATCACAGGAGCAGAGGCGGCATAAAAAATCAAAAAACAAAAAGAGAGAGAGGTTCACTCGGTCGACCGAGTGCCCCTGCTCGGTCGACCGAGCCATATTATATTTTTTTTTTATTTTCTCCGGTCTGAGGATGGTCAGAGGCTGATGCCGATTTGAACGAGTTCTGTGAAACCGATCGTTGCAGCAACTTGATTTCTACTCTTTTGGATTGTTTTGTGAGTTTTATTAAAGTTGCATCTTTATTATGTTTAATTTGTTTTTATGCAATTGTATCGAGAGATGGTTGCTATTTGATGTTTAACGTTTGATGAGAATCGTTGTTAAACTCTAGATCACCATATTAAAGATTGGATTTTTAACCTAAAAATAACGAGAGTTGCTAGGTTAAATTTCTAGGTTGCTAGATTGAGAAATCTTACACCTTTGTTATGGAAGCGTTAATTGTTCGGTAAAAACGTGTTTTAAATTTATAATTACCGGAACACCCCAAGTATAAGGTTCGTAGTATAGGGTGTTGAGTAGTCGTCCCTAAAGGAATCGTATGATTATCGGATCAAGGAACAATTATTCTCTTGATTGTGTCACGACTATTAACTACAACTAGGGTTTAAACTAATTAAACTATAAAAAACAATGAACAGTAATTAAGATGATGAACAGTACGATGAACAGTAACTTGGAACAGAAAATTTGCAGAAAAATAACAATTAATAACAAACAACTAAACGTAGCAATCAAATTGAACTAATCTTAAACTAATGAAATTAAAATCGAATGAACTAATGAACTAAGAATCTAAGCTAATATGCAAAAAGTTACGAACTTTCTTATGAATTTAAAGGACAGTAGAACGACACGAATCCACCAAACAACCACCACTCAACCAAGTCATGAATTGAGTTATATTTCTTGGTATGATCTAACCTAAATTCGATCTAGTTTCCTTAATCAAATTTACTTAGCTTTTGTTTTCTTTCTCAAGTAAAACAAAATTAACAATTTAAGAACATGATCACGAGATCGTCTCGAATCTCTACCCAATCAATAATAAACAATCTCTTGAATTATTACTAATCGTATCAAAAGAACGGTTCTATCTATGAATCCAATTCTCATTAAAATTCAAAAGCAGATAAGCGTTTCATTGATTTCTCAATCTAATAAACCAAACATTCAAATCTATTCAATTGATAAAGAAATTAAAATTCAAACTCACTAAACAATTGCTACTCGAAAATCCTTGGTTGTGATGATGTTGTGTTGGCTTCATCTGTTGTCCTCATCTATGAATCTGTTTAGCCCTCAATCATCCTTGATCTCAAGAGAGGATTGAAAGAAGAAGACTCATGTTTTTAGTGTGTATGTTGCAAATTTGCTAGGGTATCGCGGTCGCTCTGTGTAAAATTCGATTATTAGGGTTGAAAATATTTGCCTTATATAGAATTCTAAAGTCGGTTTAGGTGATGCGGCGGGTAGAGCGCCCGTCAAGAGAGTGGGCGTCCGTCCGGCTTGTAAAACTTATTTGAGTCGGGCCGAAGCCGGGATTGGGCCTTACGTCCTATGCAAAATCAGACGCTCGTTCGCTAAAAATCATCAAACTCTGAATCAAAAATCTCCTTCTGGACGCCAGTCCGGAATAGTGGACGCCAGTCCAGTGGACGCTACATCAAACGTGCGTTCAACTTGGTCAAAAAGTGATTTTCTCATCTTTATCTTCAACCGACTTCCCCTTTATCTCTTTTCCTTCGTATAAACTCGATCCTTGACACCATTTAATCCTCTTTTTAGCTCGAAAAATGTATATCTACAAGGGGGTAAAAACATGCAAAGCTGAAATATATATATAGATAGAAAATGACTAATAAACCACATAAATAGCTCGAATTTGCATTTTAATCCTTTTCATACACAACCCCTCAATATTTCAATTAAACTCCTACTTTTCTATAAAAAGTAATAAAATACGAAGAATATTGTTACGGAATAAAGCGATAAAAACCATAAAATTCACCGTTAACAACTCCCCCACACTTAAACTTTTGTTCGTCCCGAACAAAATAATCAAACTAGCTCACTTTCATACAATCCACATAGATCCCTAACTCACGTAACAAAAGATACAACAACTATAGCAAGTAATACCAACATAGAGATAGATTCGGTGTGTGTGTGTCAAGCCCTTTTCAATCTCCACAATCCTCTCAAACAAGTACCCCTTCAAATAGTTTAATGACTTTCCTAGTTATAGACAGTAATTGTTCCACCCAAAGTCTTCCCGCGCACTCAGTAGGATAATCCCTACAACATATCTTTTATTATACTAGGTATAAGATTAACGATAACCAAGTCTTTATTTTTTCACTTTGATACGCATATTAGAATGAGCTCTTACCCGTCATAGTAGAATATGATGTTTCGTGATAACACCCTACCTTACTCAAATCATAAGGTAGCTTCTTCTTACTGTCGTGAGCTCTTAGTCATCATAGTGGTATAGGACATTTTGTGATAATGCCCTAACTCACTCCAATCATCGACTAGCTTCCGACATACACATTTATTTATTTTTTATATTCTTTTTTCCGAGACATTAGTTACGTTTCACTTATCACATTCAAACCTTCAGATATTCACAGTGCACGTTCTGAACTTAGGTGTTACTTCACTGTTACTATTAAGAACAAATATCTCTAAGATAAATTACTAAAATAATGAAAGGATAAAGTTCAAAATTATTGCATCAATATCAAAGGCTTTCGTGAGTATGAAATGAATACTATCTCAAATCAGTAAAAACATGCTATAATTATCTCTCAAAGTCACATAAAATCATTGTCAGGAAACTACAACTAGCAAGCCTTTGTTTCAATTACATGCTCAAGATTTACAAATATCCAAGTGTAAATTTAAAATTTCACTATTTATCAAAGATCACAAATATTTACTCATACTGTCGAAAATAAAGCATGAATTGCACCCCCCCACACTTAAATCACATTATGTCCTCAGAATGTGCAAATAAAAGAAAAGAATACTTATTTGGTTCCAAAGATGGTTGTCGGCGATGGGATTGCAAGTGGTCGGGCCGGAGCATGAATAAACGGCGTGCACTCGAATCGAGAATGCAGACAACATTGAAAGTAATAACTTGCAAACTGCTCAAACGTATCCGCAACACTCGACATAATGAGATAATCTCGGGGTATACGGGGTATATGAGTAAACATGTATACACATAAAACAACCACAATTAGGACAAGGATAACCAACACACAACTCACCAAAGTTTTATTCCTACTAACCTAAAAACTTAACGAAAAGAAATACTTAAACGACTAATTGCGCCTCAAGTAGCGCTTCTTTTATGTCATTAGCTTGACACAGATTTCAAAGTCAACCCGGATCGGGCAACTTTGGTTTGAGGCTAACCACTTCTCTGTCAGAATCAGAATGACTAGCACGGAAATGGTTTTCGCCACAACAACAAGTCAAGTCTTGTGAGAAAATCATGAAATTTTTCTCTCCGACAACACCGACTCTTTTCTTCTTGTTCTTGTTTCTCGGCTTTGGGTGAGGTATGCTAATGAGCTCAGGAGCATTGTGAAGGATCTGCAAGGATAGGGGTAATAATGTCATCATCCACTCCAAAGAAGTCGGACGGAATCTCTTCACAAATAAGCGACTCAACCGTTTCATTTCTCTTTTGAAAGTATAGTACTTGAGGCTTTTCCTTGGGTTGCCCAAAGTACTTCTTAATCCTTTGACCATTGACTTTGAGCGGTTGATCGCGCGTACCCTTTCAACGTAATGGCTCCACCAGGATGAACATCAAGAATCTCAAAGGGGCGGACCATCTAGATTTAAGCTTCTTGGCAAACAAGTGGAGCGGGTATTATCTGATGAGAGCCATGTCTCCCACCTTGAATTCCCGATCTTTAATCTTAGCATCGTGGAGTGCCTTCGTTCTTTCCTTCATCGATTCTCGAATTCTCGTAGAGCACGGAGTCGGAACTCATCGAGCTCGTTCAATTGCAATAATCTCTTTTCCCACAAAGTCGGCTATCGAAATTCAAGAATTTAATAGCCCGATAAGCTCTGTGCTCAAGCTCGACCGGTAAATGACATGCTTTGCCATAAACCATTTGGAAGGGTGACGTACCCATAGGGGTCTTAAACGTGAGGCGATAGGCCCAAAGTCGTCATCCAACTTCGACTCAGTTGGATCTATTTGAGTTCACGGTCTTTTCTAAAATTCTTTTGAGGCTTTGGTTGCTTATCTCGACTTGTCCACTTGTTTGGGGATGATATGGTGTACCGATTTTGTGTCTAACACCATATTTCTCAAGAACTTTATCAAGCGGCGCGTTGCAAAAATGAGTACCTTCGTCACTAATGAGGGCTCTAGGACGACCGAATCGGTGAAGATATTCTTTTGCAAGAATTTCTTCACAACTTTGTGATCATTAGTTTGGGTGGCTATTGCCTCCACCCACTTGGAGACGTAGTCTACACAGACGAGAATGTATTTATTTCCACACGACGATGGAAAGGGTCCCATGAAATCAATTCCCCACACTCTCACCATCAAGTTGTTCAAATGTGGCTATCTCCCTTTTCATGTCCATGATTGTCCCAGGTGAGACAAACTTCAGAGCAAAGGCTCTTTTGACATCATTCCAGGTACGGAGAGAATGATGAGCTAAAGATTTGAACCAACGGTTTGCTTCACCCTTTAGAGCAAACGGGAAGAGTTTTAACTTGACAATCTCGGAATCAACACCAGGATAGTGGCCTGCTTCGCAGATTTGAACGAAGGTGGACAGAAGTCATGGGGATCTTCATCAAGCGATGCCATGAAAAGAACTATTCGGACCAGTCCTACCACTCCATTTTTCGGATCGAAGTTTACTTGCCCCATATCCGGAGGCGAATAGGTCTATTCCCTTCGGAAGTCTTGGTCAAGATAGGGAGCATATGGGTCTTGATTTAAGCTGGTTTATTTGGTTTTGACGGAATTGTTGAAACTGATTATTTATTCGACTTGTTGATTCTGTTGTTCTTTGTATTTACTGCATCTGTTGAAGGATTAGATTCATTTGGGCTTGGGGATCTGGATTTTGAAGTTCGTTAGCCATAATGTCTGGATTCGGGAAGAGCTTTCTCCATAGAATAGATCGCTTCAGGCTCGGGATTAAAGATGAGAGGTCCCTTCTTACTCCTGGTTTGCATAAACCAGAAGAGCAGAAAAGAAAAAAAATCAACCGTAGGGTTGATGAGAACGAGTTCAGAGAAGATTGGAGGATTTAGAAGTTTTGAAAGATAGAAGAGAAGAGAAGAGAAAAGAAAAGTGAAATTTTCGAGGGGTCGAATCGGCGTTCGATGTAAGTGAACGCTAGTTCGAGAGAGGATTCGTGAAGTGAGCGCTTGTTGAGTAATCGAGGCGGCGTTGAAGATGCAGATGGGGGTAGGCAGGCGTTTAAAGTGCAGACGAGCGTTTGGTAATTCGATCGCTCGTCGATCAAACTTTAAGCGATGCGAGAGAAAAAAATTTAGACAGACGGCGGCACGAAAGGATGGGCGCCGGTTAGAAAGTTTTTTTTTTATTTAATTTATTTATTTATATTTTCGAATTTAGAAAAGATCTAGAAACAGAAACAAGAAAAGAAACCTACCTACGAAAAATTTAAAACAGAAAAGGCACCAAGACGGTAAAAAAAAACGTGTTGAAATCTTCTAGGGCCAAACAGGAGGGGAAAACAGCAGATTTTGACCTTGAAAACGGTGTCAAACGGCCCTTGGCCATACACCACGTCGTCGGCGTCGGAACGAGCTTTCCGAATTGGGGTCCTGCGCGCCAAACGGACACTCGAGCCGAAAGTTACGGCCAAAATACTACCGCGTGCTAAAGCGATCCCTTTTGACACAGAAATCTGTCCTAAGTAGAATCCGACAACCGTTACCGATTCCCCGGCAACGGCGCCAAAAACTTGTTCGGTAAAAACGTGTTTTAAATTTATAATTACCGGAACATCCCAAGTATAAGGTTCGTAGTATAGGGTGTTACCGAGTCGTCCTAAGGGAATCGTATGATTATCGGATCAAGGAACAATTATTCTATCGATTGTGTCACGACTATTAACTACAACTAGGGTTTAAACTAATTAAACTATAAAAAACAATGAACAGTAACTTGGAACAGAAAATTTGCAGAAAAATAACAATTAATAACTAGGGTTCCTAAAAAACAACTAAACGTAGCAATCAAATTGAACTAATCTTAAACTAATGAAATTAAAATCGAATGAACTAATGAACTAAGAATCTAAGCTAATATGCAAAAAGTTACGAACTTTCTTATGAATTTAAAGGGCGAGAAACGACACGAATCCACCAAACAACCACCACCCAACCAAGTCATGAATTGAGTTATATTTCTTGGTATGATCTAACCTAAATTCGATCTAGTTTCCTTAATCAAATTTACTTAGCTTTTGTTTTCTTTCTCAAGTAAAACAAAATTAACAATTTAAGAACATGATCACGAGATCGTCTCCGAATCTCCTACCCAATCAATAATAAACAATCTCTCGAATTATTACTAATCGTATCAAAAGAACGGTTCTATATATGAATCCAATTCTCATTAAAATTCAAAACAGATAAACGTTTCATTGATTTCTCAATCTAATAAACCAAACATTCAACTCTATTCAATTGATAAAGAAATTAAAATTCAAACTCACTAAACAATTGCTACTCGAAAATCCCTTGGTTGTGATGGTGTTGTGTTGGCTTCATCCTGTTGTCCTCTCCTGAATCTGTTTAGCCCTCAATCATCCTTGATCTCCAAGAGAGGATTGAAAGAAGAAGACTCATGTTTTTAGTGTGTATGGTTATGGTCGCTAGGGCATGCGGCTGCTCTGTGTAAAATTCTGATTATTAGGGTTGAAAATACGCTGCCTTATATAGAATTCTAAAGTCGGTTTAGGTGATGCGGCGGCTAGACGCCCGTCAAGAGAGTGGACGTCCGTCCGGCTTGTAAAACTTATTTGAGTCGGGCGAAGTGGGATTGGGCGACGCCCTATGCAAAATCAGGCGCTCGTTCGCTAAAAATCATCAAACTCGAATCAAAAAATCTCTTACGGGCGCTTGATCCGGAATAGTGGACGCCTTACATCAAGCGTGCGTTCAACTTGGTCAAAAAGTGATTTTCTCATCTTTATCTTCAACCGACTTCCCCTTTATCTCTTTTCCTTCGTATAAACTCGATCCTTAACACCATTTAATCCTCTTTTTTAGCTCGAAAAGTGTATATCTACAAGGGGGTAAAAACATGCAAACTGTAGAAATATATATATATAGATAGAAAATGACTAATAAACCACATAAATAGCTCGAATTTGCATTTTAATCCTTTTCATACACAACCCCTCAATATTTCAATTAAACTCCTACTTTTCTATAAAAAGTAATAAAATACGAAGAATATTGTTACGGAATAAAGCGATAAAAACCATAAAATTCACCGTTAACATTAATCTTTAAGATCGAAAGATGAAAGATTAATAGGCGAATTATCTACGAGAGTAGGAATTCATACCTTTGATAGGTGAACCACATCTTTATTAAATCTTCACTAAACGATCTAGAGTAGAAATTGAGGGTTGCGGGATAGGTGGATCAATGCTTGTTCTTCGTTAAAATTAATTGAAATTATCATTGTGCCTTGTTCTTCGTTGCTAGCTTAGAATTTTATTTTTGTTTTAGTTTATAGAATAGAATTAGTTATTTTAGGTTCGTAATCATATTTCCTGGCTTTGGATTGACAACCCTCTGTCCAGTTTATTGTATTCGTTTTAGTTTTGTTTTGTGTTTTTCGTGACAAATCTTTAGAAAGATTAATAAACTAGATAAACAACCTCGATTCCCTGTGAGATCGACCCGGTATTAACCTCTATACTACGATCCCTACACTTGGGGTATACCGGATTTATAAATTTATTACTTGTTTATTTTTTCATTGCATAAAATCCGTGACAGTAGGTCCCCAAACATCCGAGTAAATCAAATCCAAAGGGGAACTAGAAGTAAAATCCGAAGTACGTAAAGGTAAACGATGACTCTTAGAGAGTTGACACGGAGCACAAACCGCATCCGGTGGTTTATTTGGAATTAAAATAGATAAACTACTTAAGGCCCGATGAAGAACCAGGTGGGAGCAATGACCGAGACGGTGATGCCACGTAGTGATGGTGCTAGACGCAGAGTGATGGGCTTGAACAGGATTCCGAGGAAGGCTGTGGAAGTGGTAGAGACCGTCACGAACAAAGCATTTAAGAAGCGTGGTTCCCGAGTAATCCTTCACAAGAAAGAAAGAGTTGTGAAATTCAAAATACACAGAGTTATTTGCACAAAAACGTTGAACTGATAAAAGATTTTTGGTTAAAGTAGGTGACACAAGGACATTAGAGAGGTGATACGTGCGAGAGTTTGAATAATACTTAGAGGTGCCAAAGTGAGAAATAGGCAAACCTGAACCATCGCCAATGTGAACTTGCTCAGGACCGTCATAGTCTTCAGAGTTGACATTTAGGTTGCGGAAATCGTTTGTAAGGTGATGGGTGGCACCCGTATCGGGAAGCCATTCAGCGTTAGGGTTGTTGTGGGGTTGGGTTGCATAAGCTTGGGGAGGGCGGGGGTTACGTGGTGGGGGTGGGTTGGCTACCGGGTCAGCAGATTGCTCATACCTGTAATAACATGCATGGGCAGTATGCCCTACTTTTGCACAAATTTGACAAATAGAGGAAGTATTATCGTTACCAGCATTATTAGGACGAGGATTTCTACGTCCGCGACCACGACCGCCACGCCCCCGATAATTAGGAGAGTGGCCGCGGCCACGGTTATTGGTGGAGTTGCCCTGGTGTTGTTGTAGCCGCCGGAGTAGGAGCTGTTACGGGCAAGATTGGCTTGAGCAGGGTTGTTGGCCGAGACCGGTGCAAGAGGGGTGGGCCGATGATGCTGAATTCGGCTTTTAGTGGTGAGGAGGAGCGCATATAGTTCATCAGCAGAGATTGAGTCACGCGTGGAGACCAGGGTGACCAGAGAGTCGTAATCGGGACCGAGCCCGGCAAGGAGATAGGCCACAAAGTCGTCAACCTGCAGTGGATGTCCGGCGAGGTGCAATTCATCGGCGATGTTCTTCAATTTAAAGTAGTATTCAGTAGCGGTGAGTTCGTTCTTCCTGGTGGATGCAAGTTCGGTTCGTAATTGAACCAATTTGGCACGGCTTTGAGACGCGAAAGAAGTCTAGAGCGCAGCCCATATGGCAGCCGAGGTGGTGGCGGTATACACTTGAAGAAGCACCTCATCGGAAAGAGATGAGGTGATCGTCGACAAAATCATCTGATCAGTTTTGGTCCACGCAGCCAATTCGTCCTCATAATCGGTATTTTCTTCTGTTTTTCCAGCGGCGGTGATGAGAGTTTTGGCCGGCGGTGGTAGTGTGCCATCTACGAAACCAAAAACACCTTGGCCACGAAGGTAGGGTAAGATCTGAGCGCGCCATATATTGTAATTAGTGCGAGTCAGTTTGGTAATGTACAACGAAGACGATCGAACGAAGGTGGGATATTTGCTGGTTGCTGCTGAGGATGAGCCATCGTCGGACATGGTTGCCGGTGAAGAGATGGCGGTGGGGCTGCGAAGAGGAGAAGGCTGCGGTAGGTTTTTTTTTTTTTGCTTTACAGTGGCTCTGATACCATGTGGTAATTTGTGTATTGTATTAATTACTAAAAGTATTACAATGGTGGGTATATATATACACCATACAAAGATATTTAAGTAACTACATAACAAGTAATTATAATACAATTTCTAAGTGTTAAGTATTAATGGTATTTGCAATAATATCTTCGACAATATATATATATATATATATGGTCATTTTACATTTCTAATCATACATTTTTGTTAAACATGACACTTTGCAAGATATGCCTACAAAACAAACGTCTGCCAAAAAGACTCAAATGTTCTGCACATCATTCGCGGCACAGTCTGGGTTGATAGAATATGCAAAAAGATCTGTCACTACCAATATAAGCAGCCAGAGAGAGAGCAGGGGCAACATCATAAATACATGATAATTCTACTGTAGGGACTCTCTATTAGAATGGACTGTCAGATTACTACCATAAGTATAAACAAACAAAACAATTTTGTTTTTTTCTATATATGACAGTAATCTGACAGTCCATTCTAACTGGGAGTCTCTAACTCAGAATTTTCCCACATATACAATTGTTTACGATAATACCAAGAAAGTTGGGTGGATGTATGTCCGTGCATGCACGTAAGGGGAAATTTTTGGTTGGTATCTCTGAGCATGCACGTAAAGAGGCAACTAAGCATTTACTCGTATTTTACATTTTAGGTGACAATTTCAGTTTCACCTTTCACCAAAAATTTCCACATCTCCATCCCCCCCCCCCCCCCGGGTTAACATTATGTATACTAAATTTGAATCAACATTATGTATTCCAATAGTTATCATCAACATTCAGCTAAATTACAATTTTGGTCCTTTAACTAGACACGTTTTTCGATTTTGGTCCTGGTTTTCTCCGCGACAATTTTAGTCCTGTAAGTGGTCTTTTTGCAAAAATAGTCACGAGCGCGGAAAGACCACTTACGAGGACTAAAATTGGTCTTTTTCGCGACAATTTTAGTCTTGTAAGTGGTCTTTCAGCGACAATTTTAGTCCTGTAAGTGGTCTTTCCGGCGTTCAGGACTATTTTTGCAAAAAAAGACCACTTACAGGACTAAGATTGTCGCCAGAGAAAAACTAGGACCAAAATCGAAAAATATGTCTAGTTAGAGGACCAAAGCCTCAACATTCACACACCGGTAAATTAAGTTCACCATGCATCCATTATTGGTGGCTGATCCTGCCTGTAGACCAATTTTTAGATAATTCTTCTCTATCTTATGCAGAACCGACCTCGAGTTTGTTCCTGGAGGGGGAGTGACGTATTCACCTCTTGAAGAAGCTCGACACAAGAATAATTCTCCATATCAAGTCCACTGCCTTTGTTCGGAGCACTTTTACAATATTTTTTCTCGATCCCCAGCCCCAGTCAATTTACCTTCTTCGTCTATCTCCATTTTAATTTCATTTTTCGTAACATTTAGCTTCTTCTCTAACTTGACCTTCAAGGGTATTTATAATCCTTTTTGGGTTGAGAGAAAAACCAGGATTGCAAAAAAGGAAAAAAAGAAAAAGAAAATAATGGATTTGATTTTAGGCATTTAGTAAATTTTAAGGTTAAGGAGGAAGGAAATGGAGATAAACCAATGGAAAAGGTCCGATACAATTTTGAAAATGGAAGAAAACCGTTATTTTATAGTAAAATAGAATCCACAATCTATACTTCGCATTTTCTTTCTGTTCAATTCAAACGTAAAAATAAACTTTACAATCTCTCATTGCCTTTTTGTTTTCCTGTCATTTGTTGGACATAGTATTTGAAATCAATATTGTGTTGCTTTTAAATTGAATGAATTGTGCATTAAATATACATCACTGCAAATCCCAGGAGGCACGGGATAACATTTCCATGGATCACACTGAAATACTGGGCAAACGTGTTCATCCCTTCTGTCCTCGGTCACCTCATCGGTCACCGCAATAAAAAGGGATTTATCCGCTCGGATCTTCTTGGCCCTGTATTCATCCCTGCCGAGGCCGACATGCCTCTTATCCTTACCCTTTTTGGCCGGTTTCTTTGAAAGCACAACGGCTAGTTCTACGTGAACGCCAAAAGGGGGGCTCTGGTGCATGAAGTCCCGATATCAACGACAATTCGTTTCAATGGAGGAGCACCCTCCCGAACGCCCAAGACCTCACAACCTCTCGGTGCCTATTTTGTTTTGGGAGCAAAGCTTACCTTTTTATACGTGTGGTCCTTTGCATACATTAAAGAAAATCAACCTTATGAGATCTGAAACTACGGCCAAGGAAAAAAAGTCACGAAACGCAAGTTTAAGAGATGAAAAATCTTACATGTTTCCCTCCGGTCTTCGAGAGAGAGAGCGATAATCGTCTGAATCTCTTGTCCCCAATTCAACTACTTCTACAATGTGAGAAGAGTAGTTAGAGTCCGAAGACTCTTTTTCTAGTTCTGAAGTAATTGACATCGTCGCGAGGAGCGTCGGTAGGATATGGATCCTATATGTATCCTCACTAGCCTATGGCCTCGCCACGAGACCGTTGACAACTTGAATAAAAAAAAAGTCATTTCCCACTCCCTAATTTAAGAATACCTTCTGCAAGGAGACTGAATTCCATTTTCCCATTTTGGCACATAAAATAGAACCAGTCTGGAGAGTGTCTAGAGACCCTTATCTTGGATATGGATTATTTGGACTTGAATGGATCCATGAGGGAGAAAGTGAAATAATATAAAATGAAATAATGATTATAAAGTTGAAATCTTGTGTATTGAAATTTGTGTATATGAAGAAATGATTGCTGAGAGAAATTTTAATGAAGTGTTATTGGTGATAATATCCTTTACTTGGGGCCCTCGGTTGACTGAATAGATGAGCCCACCCGGGTTTTCTTTGTCTTCATAGTGTTGGCAGATTGGCCGGAACCCTCTTGGAAAGAAGAACTCTAATTGTTAGCCATAAAAGCCAATGACATGTTTTGACTATCTGAAGAAGTAGAGGTAGTGTAAATAGTCCGATTAGCTTGATCCCATATAATCTGGGTACGTGGCGGACTCATGAAATATTTTCAGTGAAGGCACCAGAGTACAATTGACAATCCACCATGAACACCGATGGTATTTTTATATAATATAACAGTAAAAATTCTTCGTTTCTCGAATCTCAATGGGTATTTTGTTCCCCCTCCCCTATGGCTTTGGGGCCACCTCTGTACTAGGTGCTATGGATATGACGTCCGGTCATACCCATGTCAATTGATAATTAAGCCAAATGGGGAAATATGTATTTTTTTTCTCACAAGGTATCACGTGGATGCCAAGTAGCGAATCAAAGATCCGCCGACCTTGGGTAGCATATAATAGTTTGTTTAATTGGGTGTTGTATGTTGTTGAATAGGGTGTTGCATATTGTTCTGCACGATTTTTGACATACGGTCATAAATTTGTCAATTTTTTTTCCGCATCACACATATTTTTGGACTAGTCAATAACCCGTACATTACACGGGCACGTATGATGTAGGATAAAGGCGAAGGGATGGGGTAGCCCTACGCCATACTCCATTGCATCCTACCTCTTCCCGCCCTACCCACCGCTACCATACCCTACCCACCATCCTATCCTACCCTACCCTACATCACCATATCTTACCCTCGACATCCTACCTACCTAACCCATTATCTAATCTACTCCACTATCACCCACCCTTCCCTACCCTACCTTACCCATCATACCACCCTACCTTACCCACCATCCCACCCTTATCTACCCGACCCTACCCACAACCCCATCGTACCCTACCCACCATCCAACCCTACCCTACCATATCCACCATTCCAATTTAACATATCTTACCCACCACACTACCCTACCTTACCTAACCCACTACCCCAACCTATCCTACCCTACTCTACCATACCCTACCCTACCAACCCTACCTTACCCACAACTTAACCTTACCCAACCAAACCCTTCCCACCTCTACCCTACCCTACCCACCATTCTACTCTACCATAACCAACCCACCACACCACCCTACCTTATGTTACCCACTACCTCAACCTACCTTACCCTACTCTACCCAACCCTACCCTACCCTACCAACGCTACCTTACCCATCACTTCACCCTACCTACCCTACCACACCTTACCCACCACCACCCCTTACCTTACCCTACCCTACCCTACCCACAACCATCCAACCCTACCCTACCTTACCCACCACCCTACCATACCCTACCCACCACCCGTCAAACCCTACCTTACCCACCACCCCACTTTATTCAAATACGCTTCCTACATACCTTACCTACCTTAGCATTAAATGATGTGACTAATTCCAAGGGGATGATCTAATCTAAGAATATATCGTATTATTGACATATTTGAATTTAGTTATTTTTCAAAATATAATTTAATTTCTGAATATTATGTATCAATGGATGACTCTAATTTGTACAGAATGATTTTTTTCGTAACATTTTTGAATTTATTTATGTTCCATTGTGGAAATACTATGGTTAATATTACATTATTATTACTCTCATAACATGTTACAATGTAACGTGTTACTTTTTATCAAAAGACATATTAATTGCATTGAATAAACAATTAATATGTCCTAATAGTCATAAAGTAACTATCCTTTGTCCTATTATGTAATAGCATAGACATAGCCGACTCACAGCATTTATTGTAGCGGCTCTAGTTACTTTTACTTTACTAGCTAGGATCCTCTCTTGTAAGGATCCTCTCTTGTATCTATTTATACTCATTCTTTCAACATGAATAAACAAGTTGGAGTTTACTCAAGTATTATTACTTTCTCAAACTCTCTTCATGGTATCAGAGCCTTAAACTCCACGAAATCATTGCAAACTCTCAAAGACCTCTTTGAATCAAGAATGTCTTCACTATCTCAAGCTTCCTCACCTTGATTGAGTCAGTGCCTCAAAGCAGACCTGGGTCACCGAATCTTCATCTTATACTAATCATAGACTTGATGGCAACAACTATTTGCTATGTTCAAGATCTATGAAAATGTACATCTACGGACAAGGTAAGATGGGATACTGTCCGGCTCTAAACGCCCCTGCTTGAAGATGACCCAGGATTTGAAGCATGGGATATCGCGCTAATAATCAAGTCATGACCATTCTCACAAGATCAATGACAAAAGAGATTAGTGAGAACTTTATGATGTATGACATCGCAAAGGAAATGCAGGATAATGCCAGGGATCTTTACTCCAAGAAAGACAATACCTCGAAGTGTATGAACTTGAAGCTCAGATTCAAAGCTGCGCAGCAAGGAGATATGTCTATAACTCAATACTTCAACCAACTGTCTAGGGCATGGCAACACCTAGATATCTTTGAAACTCACCCCTGGAATGATGTCAAGGATCGCGCCTTTATAAGGACATTATTGAGAAAAGAGAGTATTCAAGTTTCTTACTTGGATGAATCTCGCTCTTGATGATGTTAGAGGAAGAATCCTTGCCACAAAACCTCTCCCCAATCTCAAATCCATGTTTCTTTGAAGTCAAACATGAGGAAAGCAGGAGGAAAGTGATTTCTTTGAACTCCCTGCCGACAACCCGCTGAGAGTGCTACCTGGCCGACCATCGGAAGCCTCTTGAGGTTCTTGAGGCGTCAGGAAGCCTACCGATAGAAGCTGGAAAGTTGTTCCGTGAGCACCGCGAACGCACACAAATCACACCAAGGACACTCTTTGGAAGCTACATGGCATGCCTAAATCCTCAAACCTACCAGGGAAAGTCGTAAGGCATGTCCATGAAGAGGAGAACGACAACAAGTTGAATGCTCGGTTTCTTTGCATTCAAAGCTTTCCTCACTCAACAAAAGAAGGTAGTACCTCTACCGACACGGCTACTCAGGCTAGTGCGAGTAAATTCTACTCTTCTATTAGTAATGAAACATGGATTGTTGATTCGGGGCCTCCTCCCATATGACTAGTAATAAAAACCTCATAACTCACCTTATGCCATGTCAACAAATTCACAATGTTAAGATCAGCGATGGATCTATCTCTCGTGCAAAAGGTTTTGGAAATGTTAAACTCACTAATAAGATATGTCTAAAGGATGTCCTATTTGTTCCAAAATTAGACTCGCAATCTCATATCTCACAAGAGACTTGCAAAAGATTTAAATTGAACCGTTGTTTTTAATAAGAATCGGTGCACTTTCCAGACCCTTCTTCACGAAAGTGATTGGGAGGCTAAACCGCTTAGGATTGTATGTGGTCGATCTGCCAAGATGTAAGATCAAGACTGAATCTGCCAACGACTGCACTCAAACCTTAGATAATATCATGTTATGGCATTATAGACTAGGACATCCAAGTTTTGGTTATTTGAAGTCTGTAATTCTGAATTATTTAAAGGATGTAATGTCAATGATCTTCAATGTGATATTTGTCAATTTGCCAAACTTACCAAATCTGTGTATGCCAAACTACCTTATTTGCCTTCCACACCTTTCACTTTAATTCATAGTGATGTATGGGGACCTTGAGGGTAAAAAGTATAACAGGAAAAAGGTGGTTTGTCACTTTCATTGATGATCATACCAGAACACATGGCTGTTTTTAATGAAGGATAAAGCGAAGTTGGACCAATTTTTCAGGAATTCTACAACATGATCTCTACTCAATTTGACACTAAGATCAAGATCTTAAAGACTGATAATGCTCTTGAATACTATGAGTCTAACCTCAGTAATTTCTTGATGAATAAGGGATTGTCCATATCGTAGATTGTGTGGAAACACCTCAACAAAATGGGGTTCTTGAGAGAAAGAACAGGCACTCACCGGAGATGGCTCGATCAATCATGTTCACTACCCATGTCCCAAAGTATATGTGGGGTGAAGCTATATTAAGCGCCACATACTTAATCAACAGACTTCCCACAGAGTGTTAGGCTTCAAAACTCCTATCCAAACCCTCACGACCACACACTCCTCGCCTCATCTTATTTCCCAATTACCACCAAAAATCTTTGGTTGTACTGTATTTGTTTATATCCATGCTCAACATTGAAGCAAACTTGATCCCAAAGCTCACAAGTGCATTTTCCTAGGATATGCAAAGGATGAGAAAGGTTACAAGTGTTACTCTCCTTACGAAAAGAGATTTTACAATTCTATGGATGTAAAATTCTTTGAAAGGACTCCTACTACAAAGAAGTCCTTCGAGGCGATCCACCGATGGAAAACTGATTGAACTTGACCTAAATCCTTTCCTCGGCAAACTCTTGAACCTCAAAGACTTAATCGACTCTCAAAGATCCATCGATCCTCGGCAACCTCCCGAACCCGGCGTCTCATCGACCCAGAGCCTCTTTGAACCGGAGACTACTCGACACTCAAAGCAACCTCATCGAGTCACAAGCAGATCGAACCTCAAGACTTAATCGACGACTCAAAGAGCCTGCTGACGTTGATGGCAGACTCTATTGCTATCGAGGAAGGGAAAGAGATCTTGCACCTTCTGATCACTCTATTCATAATTATCTATCCTATGATCGGTTATCACTGTTTTTGCCATGTTTACACGGGACTTGGATTCTCACTCTATTCCTAAGAATATACAGAAGCTCTCCAACATGATAAGTGGAAGGCGGTATCAAAGCTGAAATGACTATTCTCCTTGACAACCATACTTGGGATCTCACCACTCTCCCACATGGAAAGAAAGCAGTCATTTGCAAATGGTCATTTCACTATCAAGTACAATCTTGATGGTACTATTGACAAATACAAAGCTAGGCCCGGTTGCAAGGGATTCACTCAAACATATGGCCTTGACTACAAGGAAACCTTTGCACTGTGGCAAAACTAAACACTGTCAGGGTACTGATCTCAATTGCTGTCCAACTTGACTGGCCTCTACACCAATTGGATATCAAGAATGCTTTCCTAAATGGTGACCTTACTGAGGAAGTCTATATGAATGTGCCTCCTGGTTTTTCCAACACTCACACTCAAAGGAAAGTTTGCAAATTGAGGAAATCTCTATATGGCCTAAAGCGGTCCCACAGAGCCTGGTTTGGCAAACTCACTCTTGTGGTTAAAGCTGCTGGATATCATCAATGCAACTCGAGATCACACAATGTTTATCAAAACAACAAACCGAAAAGGTCCATTCTTATTGTCTATGTGGATGATATCATCCTTACTTGGTGATGACCCCTTTGAGATCCAACACTTGAAGACCTGTTTGGCAAAAGTATTTCAAGTTAAAGATTTGGGCTACCTCAAGTACTTTCTTGGTATGGAAATAGCTAGGAATGCCAGGGTATATCTGTTTCACACGGAGGAAGTATGTCTTTGGACTCTTTGAAGAAAGCGGCATCTTTGGGATGCAAACCTCTTTGTATCCCCAGTAGACCCGAGTAATACCACTTTGCATGGTGACATTCTTTGTCGAGAAAGGATCAATATCAAAGACTTGTAGGAAACTCATTTATACGTCCCATACAAGACTGATATTGCATATGGCGTCGCCACAGTTAGCTTGATTCATGCATTGCCCTCTTGAGCAACATTGGGATCTTGTGAGACAGGATCTTGAGGTACCTGAAGTCCACTCTGGCCAGGGCTTACATTTCACCAAGTCTCCGATAGATCAATCAAGCGTCTACACCGATGTCGATCGGGTTTGGATGTCACATTGATGTAAGATCTACCACAGGCTATTGCTCATATGTATGGGGAAACCTAGTTACTTGGAGAAGCAAGAAAGCGACCCTCTTTGTGTCAAGAAGCGATCTTTGAAAGTGAACTCGAGGCACTTGTACTTGGCATTTGTGAAGCTCTGTGGCTAAAAGGGTACTCACCGAACTTCAAAGAACCTCTTCAAAGAACCTATCACACTCTTTGTGACAATAATTCAAACCTTATGCATGGCGAGAGGATCCATCCATCATGATAAAACCAAACATGTGGACATTGACAGACACTTTCTAAAGGAGAAGATTGATGCCAAGATTATTCAACTCCAAAGTATGTTCCTCAAAGCAGATCAGAATCCGATATTCTCACCAAGGCCATACCACCACTTATGTTCAAAGAGATGAGTAGCAAACTTGGTTGTATAAACATATACAACCCGGATTTGGGGGTGGGAAATACTATGGTTAATATTACATTATTATTACTCTCATAACATGTTACAATGTAACGTGTTACTTTTATCAAAAGACATATTAATTGCATTGAATAAACAATTAATATGTCCTAATAATCATAAAGTAACTATCCTTTGTCCTATTATGTAATAAGATGTATATACATGCGATTTCAAAGCATTTATTGTAGCCGGCTCTAGTTACTTTTTTACTTTACTAGCTAGGATCCTCTCTTGTAAGGATCCTCTCTTGTATCTATTTATACTCATTCTTTCAACATGAATAAACAAGTTGGAGTTTACTCAAGTATTATTACTTTCTCAAACTCTCTTCATCCATATAACTATAATTAATTTAAAATTGTTTTAGAGGATTATTTTCTTTTGGCATATTTGAAATTTTTTTTTTTTTTTTGGTTTTGAAAATGCAATTTAATGTAAGAATATTTCATATTGAATGACATATTTATTTAATCTAAAAACATTTGCATTACACCACAAACATTTGAATTAAGTTAATCTTCAAAATATAATTGATTGTAAGAATATTTAGCATTAAATAGAGTGACTATTTTGTAGGCAATGACTTGAATGTAAGAATATTTTGAATTAATTGGCAATCTTGAATATAGTTATTTTATAAACATAATTTAATGTAAAAATATGTGAAATTAAATGAGGTAGCTAATTTGTAGATTCCTAATTTTTTTGTTGTTGTAAGGGATGACTTAATCTAATAGTATCTCGTATTAATTAGCATCGTTGATATTAGTTATTTTTCAAAATGTAATATAATAGGGCATCTAATTTGTAGGGATGACATTAATGTAAGAATATTTCGTATTCATTGGTAAATTTAAATATAATTTTTTTTAAAACCGTAATTTAATGTAAGAATATTTGGCATTAATTAGGGTGACTAATTTCTAGGGATGTATTTAATGCTAAAATATTTCGCATTAAATGACATATTTGAGATTAGATATTTTTTTAAAATATAAATTAATGTTTGAATATTTTTCATTAATTGGTAATATCGAATTTATCATTTTTAAATATTATAATTTAATGCAAAAAAATTTTGCATTAAGTGCCACAAATTTATGAATATTTGAAATTAATTGTGAAGGCTATTTTATAAAGATGTAAAATATTTCATTAAATTATGTAAAACCGCAAAACAAAAAATGAATAAAAATAATTAAAAAAATAATGGAAAAATGGCAAATCAGCTGCACTTCTGAATCATCTTATCTCAGCAAGAGGTTTGAATACAAAAATGATAGATAAAAAATTACATCAATAAGTATACTAAAGCACCCTTAGCATCTTCGATTACGTTGTATTATTGAGTCAAAGAATATTTTGCATTGATTGGTAAAATTGAATTTATCATTTTTGAAACATTATAATTAAGGTGATATTGAGCATTAAATAACATAAATTCAAGAATATTTGTAATTAATTGGGATGAATAATTTATAGGAATGTATTTAATGTGATAATATTTATCATTAATTTATAGGGATGTATTTAATGTCTGCACGCTTCGCATTAAATGGAATATTTCAGTTGGAATATTCGGTTGAAATTTTGGTAATAATTGAAATTGACATAATAAGTTGTGATGTGAATGTCATAATTTTTGAAATAAGTTAATTAAAGGAATAGAGTTTTAAATTATCGGAATAATTGAAAATGATAAAGATGTAATTATAGGAATCATTATAATTAATTCATGAATATTTTGTTTGAAATTTTCAAATAATTAAAACTGACATAATTGTTGGGATGTTAATGGCGTAATTTTCAAGTTAATTATATGAATCATTTTAATTAATGCAGGAATATTTGGGTGAAACTTTTGAAATAATTGAAATGAGTTAGATGTCTGCACAAATCAACTACATATAAAGAACGACAAAAGAAAAAATATTAAAAAAATCCGCCATTTTTTATTTGAAAAAATAACAAAAAAATGTTTTAATTGATTTTTGTAATTAGGGTAGCCGGATTTTCTAATATAAAATGGGAAGAATGTGAGTTTGGGAAAGATTGAGAAATGAAATATATATAGATAGGGTATTTATTAGAGGATTCAAATTTTAATTGATTTTTCTAATTAGGGTAGCCGAATTTTGTAATTATGGTAGGGTTTTTTTTTTCATATTTTAGGGTAGCCGAATTTTGTGTAGGTTTTTTTTCTCCATATTTTAGGGTAGTCGAATTTTGCAATTATGGTAGGGGTTTTTTTTTTTTTTTTTTTTGCATATTTCATGGAATTATGATTTTCAGCCTAAACCCTATAATGAAATTTGATAAAGTCGAATATTGTAATAAGTGTGAACTGTAAATAGTGTTATTGGAGAAAGAGGTTATTTATCTAGAAAATCAAATTTTGTAATTATTGTGAAATGCAAGTAGTGTGATTGGTGTGAGAGGTTGTGTAGTAGAAAATCAAATTTTGTAATAATAGCACTTGCATCAGATTCTCTAAGATAATACTTTATTTTACAGTTTTAAATACATATTTTTCTAGTTTACATAATCTTTATCTAAGATGAAATGCATTAGATTCTCTATTTTACATAATTAGCTAGATATAAGGGAAAATTTACAGAATCTGGATAAATACGGTAGATGTAAGGAAATTTTACAGAATCTGTAATTTACAGTAAAATGTAGAGTATCAACTGCACTGCTACTTTTCCTAAATTTGAATGTTGAAATCTTTAAAATACAGTTTTTAAAGGATTTACTGTATCTACTTCAAGTGCTCTACGGGCATGTTTTAGGATGGCTAATTTATAGAGATGTAGTTAATATAAGAATATTTTGTATTAAATGACATAGATAGCGTATTTATTAGTGGAATCAAATTGTAATTGATTTTTCTAATTAGGGTAGCCGAATTTTGTAATTATGGTAGGTTTTTTTTTAATATTTTAGGGTAGCCAAATTTTGTGTAGGTTTTTTTTCCTTAGCCAAATTTTGCAATTATGGTAGTTTTTTGTGTGTGCATATTTTACGGAATTATGATTTTCAGCCTAAACCCTAAAATCAAAATTGGTAAAGTCAAATGTTGTAATAAGTGTGAACTGTAAATAATGTTATTGGAGAAATAGGTTATATTAGGAAAATCAATTTTAAAAAGTCAAATTTTGTAATTATTGTGAAATGTAAGTAGTGTGATTGGTGTGAGAGGTTTTTTTAGTAGAAAATCAATTTTTGTAATAAGGGTATGTTTTAGGATGGCTAATTTATAAGGATGTAGTCATGAGAATATTTTGTATTAAATGACATATTCGGTCTATATTTTTAAATTATTCCAATTTTTCGTTCAACAATTATTGTATCATATTTAATTGATATTTTTTTTTGTAATTATGGTAGGGGTTTCTTTTTCATATTTTAGGGTAGCCGAATTTTGTATAGGGTTTTTTTCCCATATTTTGGGTAGCTGAATTTTGCAATTATGGTAGGTTTGATTTTAATCAACTATTATATTACACCCTGAAATTTTATAATTATTGTGAAGTGTACATATTAATTTCCGATTGTATATTTTCTAATTAGTGTGAATTGTAAGTAGTTATTTTGAGGTAATAAATGTTTACATTTTTTTGTATTTGACTAATAATTATGATTTTCAGCCTAACCCTAAAAAATAACAAAATAAGTAAAATAAAATTAAAACAAAAATTCAAAAATTCGTACCTTGAACGGAGCTACATGTTTGCACAAATCAACTACATATAAAGAACGACAAAAGAAAAAATATTAAAAAAATCCGCCATTTTTTATTTGAAAAAATAACAAAAAATATTTAATTGATTTTTGTAATTAGGTTAGCCGGATTTTCTAATTTGAAATGAGATGAATGTGAATTTGGGAAAGATTGGTAAATGAAATATATATATATATATATATAGGGTATTTATTAGGGTAATCAAATTTTAATTGATTTTTCTAATTTGGGTAGCTGAATTTTGTAATTATGGTAGGGTTTTTTTTTTCATATTTTAGGGTAGCCGATTTTTGTGTAGGTTTTTTTCTCCATATTTTAGGGTAGCCGAATTTTGCAATTTTGGTAGGGTTTTTTTTTTTTTTTTTGTTTTTTTTTTGTTGCATATTTTACGGAATTATGATTTTCAGCCTAAACCCTAACAATATGATTTTCAATCCTAAAGCCTAAAAAAATAACAAAAATATGTACAAATAAAATTAAAACGCAAATCCAAAAATTTTTACCATATACGGAGCTAGATGTCAGCACCAATCAACTACATATACAGAAGGACAAAAGAAAAAATATTAAAAAAACCGCAATTTTTTATTTGTAAAAATAACAAAAAATATTTTAATTGATTTTTGTAATTAGGGTAGCTAGATTTTCTAATATGAAATGAGATGAATGTGAGTTTGGGAAATGAAATTTTAATTGAAATGAGATGAATGTACCAATGGAATGGTTGAAGGAAGTATGATACTCTTACCTGGATAGTGGGTAGCCAAATTTTTGTAATTTTTTTATTTCAGAAAATAACAAAAATTTAGTCTAAACCCTAACAATATGATCTTCAACTTAAACCCTAAAAAAAATTACAATTTGATTTTCAGCTTTAAACTTTAAAAAACTAACAAAAATATGTACAAATAAAATTAAAATGCAAATCTCCAAAAACAATTCTAATATGAAATGAGATGATCAATGTGAGCTTGGCCAAGATTCAGAAATCATACCTTGCAATGGTTGAATGAAGTGAGATGCCAATGAAATGGTTAAATCAAATTTTAATTGATTTTTGTAATTAGGGTAACCGGATTTTCTAATATGAAATGAGATAAACGTGAGTTTGGGAAAGATTGGGAAATGAAATATATATTGATAGGGTATTTATTAGGGGAATCCATTGTTAATTGATAGGGTATTTATTAGGGGAATCAATTGTTAATTGATTTTTCTAATTAGGGTAGCCGAATTTTGTAGTTATGGTGGTTTTTTTCTTTTTCTTTTCCATATTTTAGGGTGGCCGAATTTTGCAATTATGGTAAGTTTTTTTTTTGGCATATTTTACAGATTTGGAGCGGGTTAAAACGGGTAATTGGGTTAAATTTCTTCCTCTATATATTATATATATAGATATATAGATATCCAATCCTATACCTGTAATTATGGGGCAATAGATAAAAACATGAGGTCAATACCTTAAAACAAATGAGTTAATTTCACATATATGTGTTTATAAAAAAACAATTCTCTACTATTTATATATAATATTTTTATTTTAGAGGGTCGGTCGCACCACAAAGCTCTATGTAGAGCCGCCCATGTATGCATGGACCGGAAACGAAGGAAAAAAGATTTTTTTTTTTTATCAAGAGTTTGCTGTGGTGCAAATCGGAGGAAAATGAGAGTGGAGCAGCCGGCGATTAGGAGAAACAGGGGACCGGCTGCGGCAATAAGAAAAGAAAGAAGAAAAGGAGGGGAAAAAAGATGATCAAGAAAAGAACAAGAGTAATCGGTCTTAGTTTTTCGATCCTATTCATGAAATAAGAACGAGTAAACATAAGTAAGGCCGTCCTTGGGCATGGGCCCAAGATGCCATGGCCTAGGGCCCATCGAATTTTGGTATTTAAGGGCCCCCGATAAGGGGTTCACCATGTGGTATTAAATCTGCATACCATGACTTTTGAGCTAGAAGACATCTTGGGCCAAAACAATTTAATTGATACAAAAGCAAAGTGTTAGAATAAATAAAGCAATTTGTGTGGGACCCGGCTATCCGTCTATTTCCCATTCCCCTCAATGTCCCATTAGCTTGCTCACTCCCGAAAACAATATAGTTGTCTCTGTAATTTTTGTTTAATTATTATCTCTTTCCTTTGTCAGATCTTATCGCGAAGTAAAGTAGCCAGGCTCAGAAAGCGACCCATTCTCGAATTCGGATTAGTCGAATTCGATTAGTCAGGATACTAGGAAGTTTTAAGCAAAATGTGAAGAGAAGAGTAAGAGAGCAAAGCTGCTGAGTTCTATTTCACAATGGTTGAATAAATACAGATTACAAGTCGTAACGCCTACCGTAATCACTCCTAAAAATATGCTATTTCGAATATTCTATAATCACTCGTCGCCTAATATAACTCTATACAATATTCTGGAAATCAAACAAAATATACACTATTATTATTCTCATTCTAATACAAAAAAATTTATTATCTCCATCCCAAACAAATTGTAACCTTTTAACAAAAACATGGTCACTTGGAAAATGAATAGCCTCTCACGAGCAGGAAAACGAGTTCTCATTCAAAGCTCGTTATCCCCTCAGCCGTACTATATTATGCAGACTTCATTGCTGCCAATTACAACGATAAATAACTTGGAAAAAACCTGTAGAAATTTCTTTTGGGGTGACGATGAGTACGGGAGAAAGATGCATACCGTGGCATGGGATACCATATGTAAATCGAAGGAGGAAGGGGGGCTGGGCCTAAAGAGACTTTACGAAATGAACATTGCATTATTGGGGAAATTGGTGGGCTCTTATTACGCTGATAAATACACTTTGGATACAAGTGCTATCTCATAAGTACAAGCAGCTATCAATCAAACCAAAAACAGGGAGTTCTCCAACCTGGAGGGCCATAAGCAAGGCCTTTTCACACTTGGCAGAGGGAGTGTAAGCAATCCATGGTGGATATGTGTGGATAGAACAACCCACGGGTAAATATACAGTGGCTTCAGGTTATGCGTTCCAAATGGGAACTCCGGATTCGGTTGATCTTGGAGATTTTCGGAGAGGAATTTGGGAGCTAAAAGGTCCAATGAGGGGCAACTACCTCCTGTGGATGATGGCACACGATGCACTCCCCGTGAACGAAATGCTATATGAAAGGCTGTTATGGCAGACCCCATGTGGAATGTTTGTGAAGGGAGTAGCGAGACCATACTCCATGCGGCTAGAGACTGCTCTTGGGCTAGGAGTATATAAAACCAATGCGTACCTGATGAAACGAATGATAAATTTTTTGGAACCAACAGTGTAAAAGAGTGGTTGAACTTGAATCTAAGAAGTAATGACAGTAAGTGGCGCTATATGTGGAGGAAAATCACCTACGGTGTATGGGTGTGGAGAAATAGGATCACTCATGGACACGATGAATGTCTTCCTGTCAAGCGCGGTGAAAAGAACATTAAACTTTAGATTGGCTTGGTGTATAGATTAAAAGAATTTTTATTTGTTTTTCCTCATACGAAAGACATGATGTATTCCCAAATTTGGTTTTAAGCGGCTCGTGAGCGCTATATACGGTATCCTATCTACAAAATGAAGATAAAAATAAAGTTTTTGCTTAAATAACTCTCTCTGTGAAGAGTCTCTATTTCCATTTATTTTTAGGGATATGAGCAGTGTCATCCCTACTTGTGGGGATGCACTATTCTTCGCCTCTAAACATATTTAATTGTTAAAAATTATAGGGATAGGGATCTTTTCTTTGAGTGAAATAATAAATATTTAATGTATCTGAAATAGGGTTGTGAGGTAGAATATGTATTATTTAATTTTATTTGAAATGTTACAGGGATAAGTATAGGGATGCTGTTGTAGAGGTTTTTGAATTAAGATGTTGTAAAATAGGGATATGTATTATTTTATATTATTTTAGGGATAAAATTTGGGGCCTCTGCTAGTGCCCTTAGCCTATTACATGCCATGCCAATAAGAGCGATCCTTTCACACTCACAAAAAAAAAAAAAAAAAAACCATAGTCTAATAATAAGTGTGATATTGTAAAAACTATTACATGACTTAGATTACTTGCAGTAGATATCGTAAATTCTTTAATAACTATATTTTAGAGATTTCATATGAAAATTAATACTGCACCAGATACTCTATTTTTTACAATAAAATACAGATTCTATAAAATTTTCTTTACATCTACAACATTTATCCAGTTTCTGAAAACTTTTCTTTATAGCGATTTTGTAAACTAGAAAAAACTTGTATTAAATGTCTACACGGATAAGGATAATCCATAAACCGAACCGAATCGGGGTAATTCTGTTCGGTTCGGTTAATAAGTGCTATGGTTCGGTTTTCGGTTTTCAAAATGGAAAAACCGAAATTTTCGGTTCGGTTACGGATAGTGCTGTAAATTATCCGAACCGAACCTAAACCGAACCAAAAACCAAACCGTTTATATCCGAACCGAAACCAAATAGAAAAAACCAAACCGTTTATAACCATATAGTGAATCAAACTATTGTAATTGTATAATTTGGATGAATTTCGGTTATTTCTATTTGGTTTTTCGGTTAATCAACCAATTATTTCGGTTCGGTTCAATTTATTTATCTCTAATTATTTAGTTTTGATTTTATTTTGGTTTTTCGGTTAACCGAACCAGTTATTACGGTTCGGTTTAGTTCGGTTTTCTTTTAGAAACGGTTCGGATTCGGTTCAGATTTTCAATTAACCGAAAATTTTGGTTCGGTTTCGGTTATAGCCATTAACCGATCCGAACCGAACCTTGTACACCCTTGTATTTAAAAATATAAAATAAAGTATTCGTTATGATAATCTGATGCAACCGCTCTTATCCCTTTAATCTTCAAATCTTCCTTTAACTCATTAAATATCTAATAATAATTTCATCTGTTAAAACTATGCATTTAATAAGGAGTTTATATGTCCATATAATAATAAAAGATAACTTATTTATTAAATTTATTAATTTGAATAAAAAATGTCATTTTGTAGGCTCACAAGTAGTATTACAATTCGAACTTGATGTTTTATATTTAAGTATGTTTATCAACATACTAAATTTATAGTTACAGTTGAACCTCAATAAATGAATATTCGATAAATGAATAATCAAATCGAATGAATAATTTTTTTGGCGTAAGGTTAAACTTCAGCGAATGAGCTTAAAATAATATTCGATAAATGAATAAGCGCCATAAACGAATATTTTTTTGAGTGCCGAGGTATTTATTTATCGAGATTTAAGCGTAGATTGAGAGCCTCGAGATCTAATATTAAACCTTATCGGCCCAGGGCCTCGTAATACTCCCTGAATGTAAGTTATGATCTTTTATTAGACATTATGAGTTCTTACTTTCAAAAACTAATGTAAAAATTGGATCTTTAATATCGATGGTTCTTGAGTATTTAAGGAAAGTGTGAAAGATTTAATCTTTAATGATTTTTTTGTTTACTTAAAATCCTCAGGTATCTGAGGCAACCTAGTCGACTAATCAGAAGTCGACCCGGATCGTGCCTGTAGATTCTGACTCTTACTCAGGGGTAAGGTCTGACCAAAAACTTTTTCAACTTGGCGTTCCAGAGGATAATCAAACTGGTGACCTCCTTAGGTAATCTTTAATGATTTTAGGTGGAAAGAAAGTCAAGAACATCTGGGAACTAAAAATAACATCCAACACGTAAGCAAGATTTGGTTGATTGTATTAGGTGTTCCGTTCTTTTTGGCACGTAACGCATGTAATATAAATACACGTTTCCCATTGCAATTGCAGCTAATTGTTGCCTAAACCGTAATTGTTGGATTTTTTTTGGTAATTTGTGCAAACTATGTGATATTAGTTTGTTTATGTTGAATTTGTGAAATATGTGATACCATATTAGAACTAGGGTTGTACTGAGCTATGTTGGTGGTTATTTCCCTATTATATGCTTACTTGGTATTACATGTGGATGCGTAGATAGAATTTTGTTGAAAATGAAACCGAAACAATAGAACTATTCGTGAATAAATGTAAGTATTATTGAGATAAATAATTAAATGATGGAAATTACACGTGTTCATGAAACATGAGACATAGTAATATGAGTATGGTCATATGTGCTGATAAAAAAAGGATCATGGTTATCGGGGTCATCTGTGCCCATAAAAAGGAGCATGATGATCTAATTGTGTGAGTGGTTATATGTGCCCATGAAAAAATAGACATGATGATTCAGGTGTGTGGTGATTAAATGTGTTCATGAGAAAGAGGACATGATAATCATAGGGGTGTGTGTGACCATATGTGTTCATGAAAAAAAGGAAATGATGGTCGGTTGTGTGTGTGTGTTGTGAAGTTTATAATAGAGGACTAAGCAGTACAGGGTTGCATGTATGGGTGAGTGTTTGTGCAGTGGTTGTGCCCTTGATAAGGCATGACTACGGGGTTGCTTGTATGGGTGTGTGTGTGTGCAGTGGTTGTGCCATTGACAAGACAAAACTGTATGTTAGGTGCGTGTGTGGGAGCATATGTGCGATGATTTGCGACCGAACATATGTGAACTTTTAGGGGTATGTACGGTGAGTTTGATGGATGTCGTGAATGTGTCCTTGCCATGATACTATAGGTGAATAAGTCAATCAAGCCAATTGCATTGAGGTGTGGGTGTGTGCGTGAAACATTAATAAAATTAAAATCTATGACGTAAGTACGACAACTCGGAATGCAAGTAGTGATTGTAAAGTGTTCTATATGCCTACTTGTTTACTAGTTGATACGCTTTGTGGATATGCATGTTAAGTGTAAAAGTGGTTTCATGGGTCATCACATTTGGCATGAAGAATGAATTACCTTCGAAACTATATTTCTTACTGAGCAAGTTAGCGCTTATACCTTATTATTTCAGGAGCTTAAGGAATTTTGTTGGACATGTAAGGATCCAAGTTAGCACAATCTCTGAGTGGCTTAGAAGATCGAAGTTTTTGTTTAAGTTATTTTTTTTCCCTTTTCTTGTTATTAGGGTGTTGTTAATTCCTTTTTGAGAACAAGTTGTATCCGTTTATGGAAAAGTTAGTGGAATAATTTGTTTGGTTTTATTTTTTGAGGTAAGTTTGTTTTAATGCTTCCGTGTTAGTCGCTTGGTAGTAGAGTCGAGGAAGGCTTACATGTCACATTGGTGTTTTAATATGATGCATGTCGAACAAATTGTTCATTCGGAAATACTCGGATTTCTGAAAATGCCCTAAATGGTATTAATAATTATACCTATATGCACCCTGAATTCTGCTCAAGAGAGGATAAATAGGCTCGTTATTATATGGAATATATGTTAAATGCTATGTGAGTGTTTCTAGGATCGTAATTCTGCATCTATGTAATTTTCCGAGGTTTTGAGTGCTTTGTTTTGTCTCGTTTTGAGTGTTTTATAGGATGTACCGAATTTGGAGCATTGGAGAATGGATCTGGACCAAAAAAGTACATTGATTGAAGTTCAAGAAGGAGTCTCTTTGAAGAAAAAGGAGAAAAGTAGGCCCGGTAACCCGAGGCTAGGCCCGATAAACGGCGACTTGTTTGAAAGCGAAATTGATTACGCCGCGTTATCTAAGTCGGTTAGGGTTTTAGAGGCATAAGTCGGTCATTGTATCTATATAAGGCCGCATTATAAGATTATTGCATAAGTTTTGATAAGTTTTCATAGTTCATTATCAATTCTTCAACATTGTACAATTTTGATGAAATAATGTTATCCAAGCTTTTGGAGAGTTAATTCTGGTTTCCTCCCTTCTTCTACCATCTCTAGCTTGAGTAGATCGAGCTAGATCTCCATTGTTGAAGGTATGAAGCTTTCAACGTTCCTTTTTGTCTTTAATATGGTAGATCTGTTCGTATTTATGTGTTTTTGTTAATCTGCATGTTTAAAGACCTCATAATTTACTTATTTTAATCGTATCAGAGTAATGTACATCCAGAAATTAGGAAAAGTGACCTCGGTAACCCGAGGGTCTATACCGGTTTACCGAGGCATTATTTAGAAAACCTTAAATTGGGATTCACTACAGCTACGTTGATCGACAGGTTTAATTAACAGTAGGTAAGATCTGGCCAATCTGCTTATTGTAATCGTAAACTGGCATGAATTACGAATAATGAAGTGCTAAGTTTGGACATAGTTTTGAATGGACCCTAGGAACGTGCTGGTTAATATCGACAGTTGTCTAGGCGGGTTAGCGGTATGAGTTAGCGCTCAATATCGTCAGTTCTTTATGTGTATGGGCTATTACGGACCAATTAAGGAGGGTAGCTTGCGTATAGATTGTCTACTGCCATTGTCGGAGTAAATAGGGTTAGGAATTGCACCCGTAGCTGATAATGATAATTAAAACGGAAGCTCACGATTAATTTAAGGAAATTATGTGGGAAAGTAAACATAACGATTAACTAATCCAAGCTAGTAGATCGGTGAGGAGAGGGATACCAAGTTTGTTTTCTTTTATATTATTGTTGGTCAATGACCGCCATTGTGATGCTTCTCAATTAGGTTAAAACCGTTTATATTAAAAGTTACATTGTCTCTGTGGGATCGATCTTGACTCGCATTTACTATACTACGATATACCTAGTATTCTTGCTAGTAATATCGACGTTAGTGACTTACACGCGATCAAGATTTTTGGTGCCGTTCTTTGGGGACAATGGCCAATTTTAAATATAAGCGTTTTAGTCCCGATTAAGTCGTTTTATTTTATTTTATTTTATTTTGAGTCTTGAGTCATTACGTATCAAACATGCACTTGTTAAAGCGCGAGAAGGAGACATTTTGGGGCGGTTTATCGAGAGTAACCCCGTGTTACGAGGCTGAAAAATAGAATTGCAGGCGACCCTATTATTCTGTGTTATGCCTTGTTGATTTTAGTTAGTAGGTCCGCAACAGTTGGGATCATACCCAACTGAAGCAGAAGTTGCTAACATTTTCTTTGTTTTATTTTGTCTTTTTGCAGGAAGATTAGAACACTTCAGAAATTCGATCAAACCAAAGTTGAAAAAGAGCAAACAAGTCAAGCATTATGCCTAGGACTATATTGAATATCACACCGATTTCCATGGATCCTGGATCTGCCGTCATGGAGCAAAACGAAGCGGATAAAAAATGGTTGGAAAAGGAGAAAGAAGCAATCAAGCAAGAGCCTGAAGAGAACTTAGATGAGTACAGCACGTATCGCATAGGTGAGTTCCCTTGCGAGTTAATTGAAATATCGTCTTCAGATTATGATTCTGATGATTCTGAAGAGGATCCCGACATGATGTTTTCTGAGCCTGAGGATTACCCAGACTCAGACACCGTGGCAAAGTTAGGAGACCCTGGCACGTTCCGACTCCTAATTTCTATTAATGGTATATCAGTAGGATTAGGTCTCTGCGACTCTGGCTCGAGTTGCAACATTCTACCCTTTTTCCTCTGTCAAAAGATCAAACTTCCGGTCGTTATGAATCAAACCAGGACCATGAATTTCATAGATAGAACTAGAGATATGCCTGGCGGTCTGCTTAGAAAGTGTATGATTAAGGCAGGAGGGTTCACATATCATATTGACTTCACGGTCGTAAATGTACCAGAGGACCCAAGTGCCCCAGTTTTGTTATGGAGACCTTTCTTAGCGACAAGCAGGGCGGTTATGGATTTTGATAATAGGGAGATTACTCTAAGGATGAATAATGACGTTGTATCCTTTAAGATCTTAGAACCCCTAGAAAATAGCCCAGAAAGTTGCAAGATGATGTATGCTTCGGGAAAGGTGGAAATTATGGAAATAGAGGGGCATAGATATAGAGAGGTCGCAGTAGAAACAGTTGAGCAAGATTTAATGAGACTAATGCTGAGAGAGAGAGAGAAGAAAAGGACCACGACAAGATGCTCACGGAAGCTAGTCCTTCCGTGTTGCGTAGTGAACGAGTTGAGCCTAAAGTGGAAAATGTGGAGTCCTTAGGTTTAAATTCTAAATCTCGACGTAGAGGCAGACCTAGTATGAAAGCTAAGAGAGAAAAGTGTGCCAGGGAGAGAGCTCATAAAGGTTCTATAAAGGCACAGACCTCTAGAGTGAAAGTTTGGCAAGTTAGAGCCTCAACCCTTGAATGATCGGAAATCTGAAGAAAGTCGACCCACTATCCCACTAAATCCTTCCACCTTCACTACTTTTCCCTATTTAAACCACCCCTTCATCACCAATCTCATCATTCTTATCATTATCATCCCCTCAATTCATCAAACTTTTCCTATTTATTCTTCTTATAAATATTCGGCCACCATCACCATCACTATCACCACCATATCACCATCAAAACCAAACCATTTCCTTCCATTTTCCCAAACCCTGAACACCGCATCCACCACCCCTGTTGTTGAAAAGTATTGCTGCTGTGCAAAGAGAAGTGCTGCAGTTCTTCTTCTTTTATCATCAGAGCACAGTCCCAGAAAGAAAATCAAAAAAAATTCAGGCCGGTAAACCGTACCCTACCTCCAATGTACCGAGGGTCTCTTTTCAGAATCAACTTCATCATCAGTTTCTGTTATCATACAGGATGGGTCCTAAGCGTCACCGTTCAGCTGTTCGTCCTAGTGGCTATCAGAGTGTATAGGGAGATGCTAATCCCTTGATAGAAGGGGTTGAGCAATTCAATTCTTTGGGAATCTACGAGTCGTTCGAGGGCATTGGAACCACAGACCCGTGGCTCGAGCGAGGGGTAGGGTGGATGATTGCGGTTTGATTTTTCGGGTGCCCTACAAGCACAAGAAATATTGGACATCATTTGAGGCACCGACCGGTTCAAGCGCCACGGTGGTAAGGGAATTCTATGCATATGTTTCGCGATAACCCGGTGCCACACATATGCTATGGTTCGTGGTATCAAGGTTGACTTTTCTATCGTGCGGATCAACGCTCATTTTGGGGTTAGACATCCATCTTTAGGCCCAGATGAGTACACTTCCTCGAGCAACATTGAAGACTTTGAGAGGATGGAAATGATACTGAGTTTTTGGGGTGCAATGGAGGCGCCAATCTGCTAGAGCACCCACCATCTTCTAGAGAATGAGTTATCACTGGGATCGGAAGATAGTGAACATATTTGTTTGCACTGCCTTTTACCGATCAAGCACACGGTCTCTGTCACCACTAAGAGGCGAGTTGATGTTTTATACAGGCGAGGATCTCCAATCAACATCGAGTCTTTTGATGCATAGCCGTATTCACGAGCTTGCCGCCACTTCGAAAGCGTTTATTGCCATCTGGTGATGATTGATATGTTTGCTTTGGAGGGCGAGGTGAAGATGCTCGTCGGTGATGATTAGGAAGACCCTGAGCCGAAGATTAGTTTGCGATCGGTTCAAAAGTTACAAGATGGGTTGGAAGAGGTGAGAGGAGGCGTATACATCCTCGGAGAACCCGGACTCGAGAGCTTTGCTTGAGGAGAACTCGCGAGAGATTGCGAGTTTGCACCGAAAGATGGATAGGATTATCGATTTCTTTGGCATACCTCCTTCGACCCCACCACCTAGGGTGGCCCACATCACGCGCCTCTTTCGACGGCTGCTTTGCCTCAAGTTCGCACCTCTTCCGGTTTTGAGCCTAGAGATGGCCCGGGAGGTTATTACGATGAGGACTAGTTTTGTTTCTTTTTATTGTTGTTTTCCATTTTCTTGTTTTTTCCTTTTCTTTCCTACTTAGTTGATGTAGCGGATTTATTAATATAATGATTTTGTTGGCTTAAATTGTTTTGGAGTTATTTATTTTCTCTTTTACTGCCGCACTTTTATTATACAGTGTCTTGTCACCACTATTCTTCTTGGTTTGTTTGAGATACTTAGCGCATATTCTTCATGGATACTTACATGAGTCCGATGATCTCTGCGACGATCCACTTCTTCTTTGGTTCCACCCTTAACCGAGGCTAAGTTCCTTTTCATTTTTCTTTTTCATCTTTCACATTGGGGAAAATGTTTCGATTAAGTGGGGGGTACGGGATCGTCACTTAGATTTTTAGCATTATATTCCGTGAATTGCGTGATTATCTTGATTCTCTTTGATGCATGATTCACCACTTAGAATTTGATTCATTTCAACAGAATTTTGAAAAAATTATGATATCTTTGATCTTTTCAAGTTAATTGACTTCATCTTGGTTTTACTTTGTACGAGTGAAAGGAATGTCCTCTTCTGAAGTATTGGCGTATTAAGCGCATATTCTGTTATGAACCACCATTTTAAGCACATGTAACTCACTTTCCTTGGTGTGTAGTCGATAGCATATTGCTTTGACTAGAGTTGATCCTGGCTTCATCCCAAATTATGTTTCACCAACGCTTATAAAGGCAATGAATTTTGGATTCGGTAGTTTATCATGAGTGGGGCCGTGAGGATAGATAAATCAATGAGAGTTCACCGGCCAAGAAAGAGAAGTGCATTGAAATATATACATTTATAATCTCTTTGGCAATATTTTAGTCGATGGAGCATAAAAGCATACGACTTTTGCATAAACCGATAAGCGTGAGCCTAAGAGTAATCTATACTCGGTTCTCGACCCGCCTTGCCAGTTCAATTAATTTATAAATAACATGTTCGAGACTGGTTAGTTCAACTACGGGTTGGCGTAATGTGAGATTGTATGCATTACTAAGCGGTTGTGAAAGTTATTGAACACACACATTGGCTCATGATGTGAATAGTGTTTAACACGTTACTGATGGATGTGAGTGGCATGATCTTGATCTTGACTTTGTGAAGCATAGTTCATTTTAATTAACTTGTATACTGATCATAGCATTGTTTTCTTTTCGCCTTTTTGCTCGGGACGATCAAAAGCTAAGTGGGGGTAGTTGATAACACCTAAATGGTACCAATAATTATACTATATGCACCCAATGCTGCTCAAGAGAGGATAAATTGGCTCGTTATTATGTGGAATATATGTTAAATGCTAAGTGAGTGTTTCCAGGATCGTAATCTGCATCTATGTAATTTTCCCATGGTTTTGGTACTGTTTTGTCTCGTTTTGCGTGTTTTATAGGATGTACCGAATCTGGAGCATTCATGTTTGGTTGGAAGGTAACAAGAAGAAGAAAAAAGAACCTACTGATACTGCTGCAAAGAAAATGGTAATAAAACTTAGTTTACTATCTGTGAGATGTTGGGTGTTTTATATCACAAATCATTTATTTTTTCTATGCAGAAAGAGGTACTAGAGTGCCCAATCGAGTCTCAAAACACAACTAACATCAACGAGGATGCCCTTAGCCTTGTATTTGGAAAAGAAGCTCGAGGTAGGGTCGTGGAATGGGATTTGGAATTGCTCCTTGAAAGTTGGAGCGCCCGATGCGGAACCAGGAAAAATTTTGGGGTGGTTGTTGAGGGTCAATTTGTAGTGTTTTTGATGATATATTTTACATCAATTTCCCCCGTATATGGATGTTTTTCATAGAAATCGAGCTTATAATCGATAAATTGAGTAAATAGTGTTTTTAATAGGTTAATTGCAAAATGTAACGATTTATGTGCTTAAATTGTGATTTTATGTTATTTTGGGATTGTGTTACGCTTTGGTATATTCTCCTATGTTATAGATACATATTTTGGCATGCAAGAGGATTAAATGATGAGGTTTTGCATGGAAAGTGAAATGGAAGGAAGATGGAGATAAAGCTTGGAATGAAGTTTTCAAGCAGCCGAACTTCCGATGCAGTTCTTGATATGATATACACTGATTTGACTCTCGACCTCAAGAGAAGATTTGTAGGGCTTGAAGAGAGGATTCTACAGGATTTTGAATCACTTCATTCCGACTTATGAGGCCCGAGATATGAGCGTTACAAGTTTGGATGCTGTTGCTGAAACTCTTTGGAAAATCCCGTAAACGACTCGTAACATGACGGGCTAGTCAAAAAGGCGTTTTCTGAAGAAGAGTCCTTAATGAAAGTTGTAGATTTTTCCGAGAGCTTAATTATGACGTTCGGATCATAATTTTTGGAGGTCTACAACTCAAGATATGAATTTTAGAAGTTTGAGTTCAAGAAAAGCAAACTTGCGTCAGGGCGATCACTGTGCAGCAACCGACTTCAGCATATCTATAAATACCACAGCTTTTAACCCTAATCAGATATATTCATACACAGCCGCAATTCACAACAGAGAAGGGCCGACTTTTTCTTTTTTTCCCTTTATATTTTCATTCCAAAAAACACAATTAGGGTGTAAATTTCTCAACAATGAGGAGCTAATTTCTTCATCAAGCAAACTAGGGAGCGTTTCAAGCGGATTTTGGTTTTGATTATTGTATTGATTGATTTCTATCAAAAAAGGTTAGAACTTTTGTATCGTTTTCATATCGTTTTACATTTCGATCGATAGATTATTTGTATGATTCGACAATCCGTTGATGACGATCAATGGAACCACTGAGTCCTTATGCAAAAGTTTGAATCTTTTAAACCAAATTATAACGAAAGTTGTGGTTTAAGCGGTTTAGATTTTTGGATATTGATAAATATCCCCACCTAAAACGTTAAAGGATCAATCTTTGATAAAAGATTGTGAATAAAATCATCTAAGCCATTAGAGATTTGGGCATTCGGTTAGGTGTAATAATCGTAACCTTCAGGATAGAATCATTTGATTAATAGTTTGAAACCGGTATTTGTTTGATTAAATGGAACCGTGTTTGCTTGCTTTTATATCAACTGCATTTGGATAATTGTTCAAGCCTTCACCTAGTTGTTAATTATTATTTTACGCAAATTCTTTTGTTCATCGCTTGCTTTATTCACTTTCGTTTTCTTGTTCATTGTTTATAATTAGTATAAACTCGTGACATTTGCAACTAAAACTTGAATCGATACAACCCCAATTCCCGTGATCGACTCGGTTACACCATTTTGCTACGACCTTGCACTTGAGGCCACGACCGGATTATAAATTTTATAACTTGTTTTGATCGTTTTATTTATTATAATCCGTTTTCTACAACAAGTTTTAGGCGCCGTTGCGGGAGTTGGCAGCGGTTGTGTGTTTCTCTTTTGTTTTAGTTGTTAGGATTTTTGTTTCAACCGGGAGTTGGCAACACTTATGCCACAAAGCGTTTAAACAACATACAAAATGTCTTAAGTGGCATTCATTTTGTTTTTGTTTGATTTGCACATTCGAATAAACATCCTATTTTTAGCCCCTTAATTTATTATTATTTTTTTCTTTCTTTTCTTACTGTTTGTGAGTGTATCGAAAAAAAAAAAAAAAAAAAAAAAAAATAGGGGGGACTTACATTGGGCGTGAGTTTCACACTTTGTGAAATTTTGTAGTCAAAAAAAAAAAAAAAAAAAAAAAAAAACTTTTTAGCCGAAAATATCACACCAGGTGTGAAATTTTCACACCCGTGAAATTCTCTGATCATCAATTTCATTCCTTCTTTAAGTCCTTTCCTTTTCCAGTCTTTCCTAATCACCTTTAGCAACCTTTCACACCTTGTTCCACTCTTTTCCATTCCTTGCAACCTATTCTCGGTCACGAACACCTAAGTGTCCTTACAGAAGTCGGTTTTGAGTGCTATTTACTTTTGCTCGCCTTCTGGTTCATTTGACAAAGGGTGCCTTATACGACTTAGTAAAAAAAAAAAAAAAAACCACTTTGCCCCTCTTTGCGCTCCTCGATTTTCACTTGATGTATGCTTACGAAGTAAATCGGGACCTTTAATTTTCAATCCGGAGATCGAGCGTACTATTGTCCGTCCAAACCGAAAAGGAGGCAAATCTCTTTAGGTGGTCACTCGATAGAAAACCTTGAAGAAGCTTGCAAGGAAGAACTTGAAGAAACCGTTATCACAATGGTGACAATGAGCGGTCATTAGCAGATTATGCTATGCCGGGAGCCATCACGGTAAACCCTTTGTATACTTGCACTGAAATCGCGGCCGAGACCAACGGTGAGACTGGTCTTATTCGGATGCTTGACATGCATCTATCTTTATGGTCTACCTTACGAAAATCGCATAATCATGTCCACGCCTTCACGGAGATCGTGACCACGACCGCATTCAAGGAGTTTACGAGGATGCTATAAAATTAAAGCTTTTCCACTTTCTCTCTGCGAGGAGAAGCAAAGAGTGGTATAACTCTTTAACCCCTCGATCTATTACCACTTGGCGGGACTCGAGAAAGAGTTCCTAAGTCGAGTATTTTCCACCCTCAAAAGGCGCCCAATGCTGGTGACATTTTACCTTCCAGCGAGAAAATGGATGAGTCATTCTTCGATGCTTAGGCGTTTCAAATCTCTTTTGCGTCATTTGCCCCCATCATGGCCTAGATCTACAGCGTCAAGTCAACACTTTCTTTAGTGGTTTGGTGAACTAACCAAAGGGATGGTGAATAGTTCATCGGAGGAGCTTTTGAAGAAGACACCCGGCGAAGGTTGGGCTTTATTTGAAGATATAGCTAGATATAACTATGCTCCTTCATATCGAGGCAATTCTGACCCGTCTGTTCCAAAGATTGAGGAAGTCAATTCTCGAATCGGTGATCGCCATCTTTGCGGCGGTGGCGCTCTTACTCTGTCCCAAAAACAAATCACACTACTCCTCGCTTATCAGCGAGCGCTCAAGTTGCATGCTGCATTCTTGTTGCGGATTGGTCACGTGATTGACCAATGTCAATTCAATCCTCATGCGAATTACCAAGTCAATCTTTGTCCAAAGTATGAGGCAGTACACTCCGATTATTTGCGGACTTGTGGTCTAAAGGGCCACACTTCTCTAGCTTGTCCCTAAGCGGGGAAAATGATGAAGTCAATGCTTTTACGGTTAGCAAAACCAGCGATTCCCAAATCAATTTTACGGCGAATAACTTTGAGAATCGAGGGTTATAACCAAAACCGAAATTTTAATCAAAACTCTGGTTATAATCGAGAATCAAAATTCCAACTCGAACTATCAAAATTCCAATCGAAATTACTCTCAAAACCGAATCGAGTTGAATTTTCAACGAGAGGTTCAATCGGGCATGGCACGCCAACACCAATTCTCCTTATCAAAACCGGTCTAATCAACATCCTCCCGGTTTCAAAATCATCAAGGGCCATCTGGGTCCAATGATGCTCTACGAGATCTGATTTTGAGGAGCAACAAAAAACTATTAAAAATCTGGGAGAGGCAGTTGGGACGATTAGGTGGCGGCTAGCTTCACGACCTCAAGGGTCATCTGCCCGATTTCACGAAAGAAATCAAAGGGCAGCCAAGTGGCCCAGGTGATTTGAACCCAAACCGGTGTCTTGATCGACACCAACCACCCCTTATGGTAGGGAGGAAACTAGTGCCATGAATTTAAGATCCGGCACTCAACTTCAAGAAACCACTGCATTCAACGAGAACCGAGGAAGCGAGTAGACCCTCCACCACTTGATTCGGTGGGAGGAAGTTGAAGACCCAATCCCCAATCTGGGTGAAGAAAAAGAGGAAGATGAGATAGAAATCGAAGAAAGAATTCGGGTGGTGACCAGGCAGTGAGAAATCTGAAGAAGTGAGTCGGGAGGAGGATCACTTGACAAGTAAGAAGGCGGTGAGATGGAAGGATTTAGAAGATAAAATTTGTTAGTGCCTCTTAAGAAAGTTTTTACGAAGAAGAATTGAAGAAACTTCCATTTCCACCAAGGAAGAAAAACATCCCTTTATGCGAGGACAAGAAGTGCGAGAAGGTACTCAACATACGAAAAACACTCAAGTTAATCTACCTTTATCGATGTGTTGGTTGAGATGCCCAAATACACCAAATTCATAAAGGATGTAGTCTCATCTAAAAGAAGTTGGAGAGTATGGAAAAGGTAACCGGTGAAGATTGTTCAATGATGAGTTATGAAGAGTTACCGATTAAGAAAGATGATCTGGGCGATTCGTCCTTACTTTGCAAATTGGAGGTCTCATTTTCCCTAATTCCTTATGTGATTTAGGAGCTTCAATTAGTCTTATGCCTTTATATGTGTGTCAACGGCTCAATTAGACCATCTTTTGGAACTACCACTATGAGTATTCGATTCGAGACAGATCATCCAAAAGCGGCGAGAGGATTTTAAAGGATTTGTTGGTTGGTCGATCGATTTACCTTTCTGTGGATTGGTATGTCTTAGACATCCAACAACCCAATACACCCTGATTCTTGGGCGACCTTTTCTATCTCTCTGCTAGAGCCCTCATTGATTGTGATAGCGGTGCTAAAGTAACTTTGCGTGTTGGAAATGAAGAAGTGAGCTATAGTGTATCTAAAGCTATCAAAGACCTTACGAATGTCAACCGGCTACTCTATCGAGAATCATTTGATGATTTTGGTGATTTTCTAGAAGAGCAAGTCCTTGCGGTAGAGTCGAATCTGAGCGCTTGATCGATAATCTGAACCAATATGGTAGGATAGATTTGAATGAGCTTGGGTGAGGCGAAGATGAAGTTGTAGTGAGTAAGAACCTTTCGCCTTGAGGAGGAAGTAGATTTATTAGAAGCTATGTTGCTCTCCTCTAATAATTTGCAAAGTAAAGTTTTAAAGTCTAGTTTGGAAGACCCTCCGATTGACCTCGAGTTAAAACCGTTACGAAACATTTAAAGTATGTTTTCTGAGAGAGGGTGATCGGCTTCCGTTAATTGTTTCATTAAGGTGCGAGAGGAAGAAGAAGCGAAGTTGTTGGCCGTCTTGAAAAGAAATGAAAGCTTTTTGGTGGCGGTAGGAGATATCAGAGGTATATCTCTGGCGTCTGTATGCACAAGATAAAAATCGAAGAAGGAGCCAAGCATATTAGACAACCTCAAAGGCGGTTAAATCCCCACATGCGAGGAGGTGGTGAAGAAAGAAATCATCAAGTTGCTTGATATGGGGATCATATATGCAATAGGCGGCGGTGATTAGGTGTCCCCGCGCGAGGTGGTCCCTAAGAAAGGTGGTATCCTTTGTTGAAAAAATGACAAGGGAGAAGAAGTCGCGTTGAGATTAGTCACGGTTACCGTGTGTGTATCGACTATAGGAAGCTGAGCGAAGTAACCATGAAGGACCACTTCCCTCTCCCGCTTCATTGACCAAATGCTCGGCGTTTGGCGGGACACACCTTTTCTTGTTTCTGGGCGGATACTCCGGGTACTTCAGATCCCTATAAACCCGTTGATCGAGGGAAAAAGCGACCTTCACTGCCCGTATGGTACTTTCGCTTATAAGCGAATGCCGTTCGGCCTCTGTAATCTCCGGCCACTTTTCAAAGATGCATGTTAGCAATTTTGGTGGGCTAATTGAGAAATGCATGGAAGTCTTTATGGGCGACTTCTCGGTGTTTGGTAACTCGTTCGATGATTGTCTTGCTAATCTGGACAAGGTGCTTATGAGATGTGTGGAGAAGAACCTAATCCTCAATTGGGAAAAATGCCACCTTATGGTGGATGAAGGGATTGTTCTTGGCCATAAAATTTCAGCTAAGGGCATAGAAGTTGATAGGGCCAAAATAGAGGCCATAGAAAGATGAACTACACAGAGCGTGAAAGAAGTGAGGAGTTTTCTTGGTCACGTTCGGCCCATAGGAGATTCATTCAAGATTTCTCAAGATCTCAAAACCTCTATCAACTCTACTTAAAGAGGGCGTCGTTTTCAACCGACAATGATTGCAAGTGTGCCTTCAAAGAGCTTAAACATCGCTTTGATCTCGCTCGATTACGATCTCTCGGTTGGAACTTACCATTCGAATTAATGTGTGATGCTTCCAACTACACGCCGTTAGTGCGGTTTTGGGGCAAAGACTTAATGGTAAATTCCAACCTATCTACTATGCAAGCCATACCTGAATCCGGCACAAGCAAACTACACTACCACGGAAAAGGAACTTTTATTTGTTGTCTTTTCTATGGACAAGTTCGAAGTTATTTCTTTGGGTGCCAAGGTGATTATGCGGACCGATCACATGACTCTGCGCTATTTGATGAATAAAAGGATGCAAAACCAGAGGCTGCTGCGTTGGATTCTTACCGCCGAGGAGTTTGATGTTCATATTAAAGATATCAAGGGTAGTGAAAACACGATGATGGCGGACCACATATCAAGAGTGTTGCCCGTAGTAGAGGAAAATCCACAAGACATCGATTTATATTGCCCGCTTTGAGAGTGTTATATGCGTGAATAGTTGCGCGTCGATCCTCCGTGGTATTCTTCAATCGTTAATTACCTCCATTCCCAATATCCCGAATCCCAGTTTTAGTATCGGGAGAAGAAGAAATTCTTCTACGATCTCGAAAGTATTATGCAGGAAGAACCGTATCTTTTAAACTCTGTAAAGATGGGTTGCTTCGCGGTGTGTCCACGAATCGAGCAGCGGGACATAATTGAACAATGTCATAGTGGTCCCCTTTGGCGGCCACTTTGGTCCTGGAAGACCGTTGCGAAGATATTCCAATACGGTTTTCTTGGCCCTCGATTTTTAAGGATCTGAAGCCTTTTGTAAAAGGTGTGATAGGTGCCAAAGAACCGGTGCTTTGACAAGGAGATATGATATGCCGTTAAAACCCATTTTAGAGTGTGAGGTGTTCGATGTGCGGGGATTGACTTTATGGGTCCCTTCCCGTCCTAAATGCGGGAATAGATACATCTGAGTCTGTGTAGACTATGTGTCTAAATGGGTGGAGGCTATCGCCACCCCTCACAATGACCATAAAGCGGTCATGAAATTCTTAAAGAAAAACATTTTTGTGAGGTTTGGTTGCCCGAGAGCCTTAATGGCGGCGAGGGGCCTTGCTTTTATGTCGACCCTTTGGACAAAGTATTAGAGAAATATGGTGTTCGGCATAAAACCGGTACACCATACCATCCTATGACAAGTGGTCGGGTAGGCGTAGTAACGAGCCTCAAGAAGATCTTAGAAAAGGCAGTTACTTGATCATCGGAAGGATTGAGTCTAAAATTGGATGATGTCTTGTGGGCTTACGGGGCGACTTACAAGACACTATGGGTACATCTCCGTATCAAATGGTTTATGGAAAGCCATGTCATTTGCGGTCGAACTTGAGCATAAAGCTTATTGGGCGGCGAAGTTTTGAACTTTGATTCCAAAGCTTGTGGTGAGCACTGAGACTTGGCGGATGCATGAGCTAGATGAGTTCGAGGCTCCAGGCCTACGAGAGCGCCAGTGAGTAAGGGCGAGAATGAAGGTGCTCCATGATAAGAAAATTAAGCAAAGAGAGTTCCATGCGGGAGAGCAAGTCTTGCTATACAATTCCGAGTTACATCTGTTTCTGGAAAGCTACGGTTTCTGCAGTGGTCCGGCCCGTTCGAGATTTTGCAAGTCTTTCCAAGCGGAGTGTTGGAGCTAAAAGGAATTGGTGATCGACCGTTTAAGGTAAATGGTCAAAGGTGCAAACATTACATTGGTCTACCAAAGGAGGCACCTTTGATTGTTCGGTTCCTCGACATATTTGAGTGTGTGAATCTGAAGTCGATGACTTTAAGAGTTTGCACAGATTTATTCACGAGGCCGTTATCGAATCACCGGTGAAGTCTTATTTGGAAGTTGGGATATGGAGCGATATTGGAAGGAAATGCATCGAAGAGGAAGGAAGGAGGAGGAAATCAGCGGCTAGAAAGATTAAAAAGTGCAGGAGAGTTTGAAGAAGCGAGGATGCCTGCATGCATGGTTGTTTTAAGTGGTTACATTCTTGACAAGAGCTCTTTTGATAGAATGGTGGCGAAGCGTCAAGTGGCCCGATCCGGGTTGAACTTACAATGGTTGTCATTTTGCCGACAATAGCTGGCTGAGCGCTACTAGGAGGCACCTAGATATCCTTTTCCTTTTCTTTTCTTCTCGTTTGTTTTGTTTGGTTGTTTTCCGTTTTCTTTCTAACACGATGGCGTGGTCCATTTACGTGCTTGGTTGACTGCGAGATGGGATGATGATGATCGTTATCCACTATGGAGTCACTACACACGAGTTCTTTGGGATGACCGAGCCGAGTTTGAGTTTGTCGGTCGGATCACGCCATTTCCTTGGATGATGGTCGGGTGGCTTGCGAGTCTTGGATGCGGATATCGATATTCTCACCCGAGTCGGACTTTCACCTTTGTTATCGTCGTGCCACCATCTCTCTCTGGTGGAGATGGAAGTGGACATTGAGGAAATCGAAGATGACTTAGAGAGGCCATTCACGATCCTCGATGACCCGTTCTAGGTGATCTCATCTTGGTACTCGAGGATGAGCATGTTCGAGGATAGAGCTATTTGGAGAAGATTGGAACTTACAATATGACTACGACCTCGGCACGCCATCGGCGTGCTTCGCCGTCTCATCGTTTGATAGATTGGTCCTCGCTCTACTAGTTAGTAGTTAGTTAGTGTTTGCTTACAGTTAGTGTTTGGTTTGCATCTTTGTTTAAGTCGAGCGCCCGTTTTCTTTGAATAAAGCCGTTGTTCTTTGATTAAACATTAGTTGATGTGGATATTTTCATTTTAAGCTTATATAGCACTATCTTATTACATAGATATTACATACTTCCTCGTTTCATCCTTTCATCTATGCATCCTTTTTAATTACATGTTTATACTATGCCTTTGTGTTCTCCTTTCTCTACAACTATCTAGTGCATGCTTCCCGATTTCCCCAAATATTTTGGTGTGTCTATCAAGTAATGCGAGGTTACTTTAAGCTATTTAAATGATACAAGCCTTCTACATCTGGGGATCGTTGCCTTTTTCATCTTGCGACACTGCTCAGCGATCCGACCTTTATAAATCGGCTAAGTACTTTACTCTACCTTATCTCTGCACAACTTGAGGACATGTTGTGTTTTAAGTGTGGGGGAGATAGATGTGTGTACTATATACCTTCGCTCATATCATGATAAGTTCAATGCAAAATGCACAAAAATTTGATTGTTTGTCGAGTGAACAACTACATGCCTATGTTCAATGTTTAAACTTAATGGAGGCCTTATATTGTGTATGCTAGATGAGTTAGAGGTTCACTTGACCACTTATTTCACATGCCTTATCGGATAGCGAGCTAATTTTTAAAAAAGTTAGATCCATATAGGTTAAGCATTCCTTGATTAGCTTATACTATGTGCTCAGTGCTATATTTCGTAATAGTTTGGATTTAAATTCAAAGTATGACATATTGTGAATATCATAGAGTTTGAATGTGATAAGTAAGTCATTGCCAAGTCTTGAAGTAATAATAATAAATAATTCATTACTTGAGGCATTATGCTCGGGAGGTTTGTATAGCTCGTGGCTTAGAACCAAGCTGCCCGACCAGGAAATCTCGTATAAGTAATGCTAATTAATAATAAATGTGTGTGTCGAATTTGGTTTATGATTTGAGTGAAGTAGGGCGTATCACGAGCGTCTATACCACTATGGCGACCAATAGCTCACGACGGTCGAGAAAATTTGCCTTATGATTTGGGTAGTTAGGGCATATCTCAAAATGTCTATTCTACTTATGATGGGCAAGAGCTCATTTTTGATGTGTGTTAAAAAGTGAATTTGAAAAAAAAAAATGTATAATAACTCGAAAAAAAAAAAAAATTTCAAGACTTGGCCAATGATGATTTTATACCCAGTATAAACTCTTATGATATGTTGTAGGAATCATCCTCTAAGTATGTCAGAAATGGTTTGATTACTTTCTATTATCTTTTAGCGTGCACATCGGCGTCATCTATGCTTAACTTAAGTGTGATACTAGCTAGTTTTGCTTGAATTCAATTCAAGTTGGGATCTAGTGGAAGTTTGATATGGCTCTTGCATAAACACTTGGGTGAATTTCTACTTAGTTACTATGCACTATATTTGGTATCCACCTATTCTTTGACTACGAGCTAGGTTTTGTTTTGTTTTGCTCGAGGGCGAGCAAAAGTTTAAAGTGTGGGGTGTTGTTGGGGTCAATTTGTAGTGTTTTTAATGATATATTTTACATCAATTTCCCCATATATGGATGTTTTTCATAGAAATCGAGCTTATAATCGATTAATTGAGTAAATAGTGTTTTTAATAGGTTAATTGCAAAATGTAACGATTTATGTGCTTAAATTGTGATTTTATGTTATTTTGGGATTGTGTTACGCTTTGGTATATTCTCCTATGTTATAGATACATATTTTGGCATGCAAGAGGATTAAATGATGAGGTTTTGCATGGAGAGAAGTGAAATGGAAGGAAGATGGAGATAAAGCTTGGAATGAAGCTTTCAAGCAGCCCGAACTTCGATGCAGTTCTTGATATGATATACACTGATTTGACTCTCGACCTCAAGAGAAGATTTGTAGGGCTTGAAGAGAGGATTCTACAGGATTTTGAATCACTTCATTCCGACTTATGAGGCCCGAGATATGAGCGTTACAAGTTTGGATGCTGTTGCTGAAACTCTTTGGAAAATCCCGTAAGCGACTCGTAACACGACGGGCTAGTCAAAAGGCGTTTTCTGAAGAAGAGTCCTTAATGAAAGTTGTAGATTTTTCGAGAGCTTAATTATGACGTTTGGATCATAATTTTTGGAGGTCTACAACTCAAGATATGAATTTTAGAAGTTTGAGTTCAAGAAAGAAGCAAACTTGCGTCCGGGGCAATCACTGTGCAGCAACCGACTTCACATATCTATAAATACCACAACTTTTAACCTAATCACATATATTCATACACAGCCGCAATTCACACAGAGAAGGGCCGACTTTTTCCTTTTTTTCCCTTTATATTTTCATTCCAAAAAACACAATTAGGGTGTAAATTTCTCAACAATGAGAGCTAATTTCTTCATCAAGCAAACTAGGGAAGCGTTTCAAGCGGATTTTGGTTTTGATTATTGTATTGATTGATTTCTATCAAAAAAGGTTAGAACTTTTGTATCGTTTTCATATCGTTTTACATTTCGATCGATAGATTATTTGTATGATTCGACAATCCGTTGATGACGATCAATGGAACCCTAGAGTCCTTATGCAAAAGTTTGAATCTTTTAAACCAAATTATAACGAAAGTTGTGGTTTAAGCGGTTTAGATTTTTGGATATTGATAAATATCCCCACCTAAAACGTTAAAGGATCAATCTTTGATAAAAGATTGTGAATAAAATCATCTAAGCCATTAGAGATTTGGGCATTCGGTTAGGTGTAATAATCGTAACCAGCAGGATAGAATCATTTGATTAATAGTTTGAAACCGGTATTTGTTTGATTCGTGGAACCGTGTTTGCTTGCTTTTATATCTTTGCATTTGGATAATTGTTCAAGCCTTCACCTAGTTGTTAATTATTATTTTTACGAAATGCGTTTCTTTGTTCAATTTCTTGTTCATCATTGCTATACTTTCGTTTGGTTTGTTCATTGTTTAGCAATTAGTATACTTGACATTTACAACTTTTCGATTGTTCATTGTTTACTTGCACTTGAGGCCACGACCGGATTATAAATTAGTATAAACTCGTGACATTTGCAACTAAAACTTGAATCGATACAACCTCGATTCCCGTGATCGACTCGGTTACACCATTTTACTACGACCTTGCACTTGAGGCCACGACCCGGATTATAAATTTTATAACTTGTTTTGATCTTATATTTTTATTTATTATAATCCGTTCCTTCATTAATTCCGGTATTCTTTTTAAAGGCATACACTATGGACTCAGGTAAGTCGTATTTTATTGTGCAATTAATCAATAAAAGATCTGTTATTATTATTATTGTAAATTATTTGTAAGTGATCGAGATCAGTAAAATTAATTCCGCATTATATGTGATCGATAAATAATTGTCTAAAAATTGGTATCGGAGCTTGGTTGATATATTGATTAGATTCTTTAGTTGAGTCCACTGAATATTTGTAGTGTATTCTTTGCATAAATATAAATATATATATACATTTGCGTACCAAGGGTTTATTACAGGAATTGTTTTGGACGTAGCCATTGATTCTATATGTATAAAGGTAATCTACCCAATGGTTTTATTTTTAATGCCTTGGGTTTTAACGTATTGAATGCTTTATACCCCTGCTATAAATTCTGAAAAGAACTAATATGAAATTCGAAGGTATTTAAATTATCCAAATTAATGAACTAGTTATCACCAAAGTGATCTAGTTAAAATTCATTTTGGATAATTGAATTAATTGTATGAAATTAGAACACAGTGAGGATATTTTTGTCAGCATAACTAAGTTATAAAATATAAAACTAGAAGGTGATCAAAGATTGACCACTTTGCTTTTATATTTGTAACAATTCACAGAATTTATTTTGAGTTAGGTTGGTGTATTTATCCAAAGATGACACACTCAACCTATAATTGTGAAAATAAATTTGTTAAAGTCAATTTTGGCATCATTTATGTTTCTGGCATTTAAATAGTTGCCCAAAGGTATATTTAAAATATGTAATAGAATATTATTACGAATCCAAATAATTCTTTGGCATCATTTACATTTTACGTATTTAAATAGTTGCCCAAAGGTATATTTAAATATGTAATTGAATGGTATTCTGAATCCAAATAATAGCTCATTGCCATATGATAACATATGTAATATTTTGCAGCATCTCAGCAACATTTTGCTTCTGGTCTCGTGGTTGACAAATTCAATGGGATGAACTATCCTGACTAGTCAGAGCAGATCCATTACCAATTAGGGGTTTTGGATTTGGATCTTGCTTTGGTGAGTGAGGTTACTCCTGCAGCCATTCTTGAGGCTAGCTCTCTAAATCGATAAGTCGTTTTCACGGCGCGCCAAGAGCGATCTAACCGGATCGTTTGAATTTGATGAGGTTGACCATGGCGGACAATGTCAAGCCGTCAATGCCAAAGACCAATAATGCTAGAGAATTGCTTGCTAAAATTAGAGAATTGTCTCAATCGATCGGCACACAAGTCAATTGTGGGGGAGCCTTATGAGTGAGCTCACCATGAAAAGGTTTGGTGGGCTGCTCCATACATGATCATGTGGCGTCTATGACAAACCTAGCGACAAATCTGAAAAATAAGGGAATGGATGTCGGTGAAACCTTTCTTGTGCTTCATCATGAACTCCTGCGTGCGAGAATTTGGTGATTTCGGGTGAATTACAACACCATATAAGACAAATGGAACCTTAAAGAATTGAAGGCCATGTTGATGCACGAGGAAGAAGGAGAATTAAGAAGATGAAAGGAGAAGTCCATCCATTTCTCTTGCTTATGAGAGAGCCAACAATAACAACCAACCAAGAATGGGAAGAACAATGGAAAAGGAAAGAAAGCCATCACTTTGAAAGCCACGATGGAAAAATCCATAAGGAAGTGAGGTGTACTGTAAAAAAGTTGGGACATTTCAAGAATGATTGCCCGAAAGGAAGGCTTGGTTCGAAAGAGAGGTATACATTATATTTATGTATGTCTTGAATCAAACTTATTAGAAGTTCTAATAATACTTGGTGGTTGGATTACGGTGTGACTACGCATGTATCTCATATCTTACGAGGATTCCGTTCAATCCAACTCATGATGGGAAATGAAGCAGTTTTATTTATGGGAAGCGAGGATGAAGGCACGAATAGAAGGAATCGGGACTTACAGTTTTGATCTGAGCAATGGTCATAAAATAGATCACGAGCAGATGCCTTTATATTTCACGATTGTGCTAGAAATCTTGTTTCATTGAGCAAATTGGACAATTTAGGATTTTCATTTCAATTCAATAATGGTTTATTTTTATGTACAAAGACAATTTTATTGTTGGAAAGGGTACTTTGATTGATTCGCTTTACCATTTTGAGTTGAATAATGATTTTGTTGAATCTACATTTAATGTTCAAAATGTCTATGGGACTAAGCATTATTTGCATAACGAAGCGATCTGCTTTATTATGGCATGACAGACTAGGTCACATTTCAAGGAAAGAATAATGAGGTTGGTGAAAAATGATGTCCTTCCTCAATTGGATTTGTTGACTTAGATATGTGTGTGGATTGCATCAAAGGGAAGCAAACCAAACACACGACAAAAACCCGACCATAAGAAGCAACCAACAACTTGAACTTATTCACACTGCGATATTTGTGGACCTTTTGATACCTCTTCGATGGGTGGTGAAAAATATTTCATCACCTTTATTGTGACTTCTCGCGTTATGGCTACATCTATCTCTTGCATGAAAAGGCCCAATCCTTGGAATATCTAAAGATATTCATTGATGAAGTGGAAAGGCAATTAGACAAGAAAGTAAAAGTGATCAAGTCGATAGAGGTGGTGAATATTATGGAAGATTCACGAAAATGGACAATGTCCAGTCCTTTTGCGAAATTCTTGGCAAGTAGAGGATCCGTGCACAATACACAATACCGGAACTCCTCGACAAAATGGTGTCGCGAGAAGAAGCGGAATCGTACTCTTATGGACATGGTTAGAAGTATGTTGAGTAACTTTCAGCGTTACGCCTACTCATTGTGGATGCATGCAATAAAAGCTGGCTGTATATTTGTTAAACCGGTTCCAAGTAAAGGCGTTTCTAAGACACCTTATATAATTTGTGGACGGGAAGGAAACCGATTTAAGACATCTCCATATTTAGGGTTGTCAGCGAAGTAAGACCATACAATCCACGTGAAAGAAACTTGACCACTAGGACCGTTTAAGGTTCTTCATTGGTTATCGAGAAAAGTCCAAAGGATACATATTTTATTGCCCTAACCATGATACGAGAATCATTGAGTCACGGCAATGCGAGGTTCATTGAAAATGGTCACGCTAGTGGGAGTTTGGTACCGAAAAAGGTTACGTAAATTCAAAAGAATCAAATGCAACCAAAGTTCTTTGCGGTTGTCGTTCCTTTTGATTTGCGACACCACGCTAACAATTTGGAACAACAAAGGATTCAAGCCCACGTGACCATGTCACAGAAAATGAACCACACATGAATGATCATGAAAGAGTTGACCCAACTCCGGTTGGTGAGCAAGAAGTGCCCCAAGAGGAAGTAGCTTTAAGATGGTCGATGGGGATAAAAGGCCTACCATTTCCGATGACTTCGGCGGTATATGAGCTTGAACATGAATGTGACATTGGCATTGATAGCGATCGGTCTCATTTAATCAAGCCATGAAATGCAATGATTTAGAAAAATGGGTCAAAGCCATGAAGGAAGAATTAAAATCAATGAGTGACAACAAAGTTTGGGACTTAGTAGATTTACGAAAGGATAAAAAAAGTCGGGTGTAAATGGAATTTGAAAACCAAGCGTGACTCCAAAGGTAACATCGAAAGGCATAAGGCCCGACTAGTTGCCAAGGGTTATACCCAGAAAGATGGCGTTGACTACAAGGAAACTTTCTCTCCTGTTTCAAAGAAAGATTCTCTTAGAATCGTAATGGCTATGGTGGCTCAATTTGATTTGGAGCTTCACCAAATGGATGTGAAGACTGCCTTTCTTAATGGAGACCTAGAGGAAGAGGTTTACATGGACCAACCTGAAGGTCTTGTGCACACGGGAAATGAGAATATGGTGTGTAAGTTGAATAGGTCAATATCACGGACTAAAAGCAGGCTTCCGTAATGGTATCTCAAATTTAATGATACTATCACTTCTTAACATGGTTTTGTAGAAAACATCATTGATCGTTGTATCTACGTTAAAGTCGATTAAGGAGTCATTATGCTATTTTAGTCTTATATGTAGGCGATATATTGATAGAATGGCTGCTAATAATGTGAACATGTTACATGAAGTAAAAAATTTCTTATCTAGGAGTTTTGGGAAATGAAAGACATGGGTGAAGCATCCTTTGTGATTGGAATAGAGATATTCGGAGCAGATCACGAGGGATTTTGGGACTATCACAAAGGCTATATTTCAAAAGTCCTTGAGAAATTTCATATGGATAAATGCTCTCTTTGGTGTGGTTCCCATCTGAAGGAGACAAGTTCGATTTGAAGCAATGTCCTACAGAAACAAAGCTGGAGCAAGATGAAATGAAAGGAATTCCTTATTCATCATTAGTGAGTCGATGTATTTTTCGGACACTGTCACGAGGCTGATACTCCAGTTTCTTTGTGGGCATGTTAGGCCGATACCTCAACAATCCCGGTATGGACCATTGGAAAAGCTGCAAAGAAGACCTTAGGTATCACGCAAGGCACCAAGGATCATATGTTAATTTATAGGAGATCGATTCATTTGACATGAGCGGTTTCGGACTCAGTTATGGTGCATGTAGAGGCGATTTATAAATACATTCGGATACCCGATTCATGTTGGTGAGGGAGCGATATCGTGGAAGAGTGCAAATGATCCATTATTGCAACATCCACTATGGAGGCTGAATTAAATGGCATGCTTTGAGGCCATGGATTTCGAGGACTATGGCTCCATAGCACTTCCTTCGGGACTTAGAATTATTGACTTTGTGTCCAAGCCACTGAAAATTTGTTGTGATAATTCATTAAGGTATTTTTCTCAAGAATGACAAGTACTCAAAGGGAGGCGAACACGTTGATATAAAAATACTTGAAACACATTAAAGATGAAGTGAGGGAAACAAACAATAGCACTCGAACATATT